>JAOVVA010000036.1:7252487-7265962 GCA_028565275.1 Leiocassis micropogon | reverse complement strand
CCCCCAAAAAAAAAAAGAAAAAACATAATGACTGCAAAATAATTTAAACTAGTCACCTGAAATATGTTTTTTCCAAGATGGAACCAGTGATGCTTAATTAGCTACATTTCTCTTGGACAGGTTTTAAATTACAGATGGTTAGATACGATAACCTATGAAACACCAAATCAGCATGTGTACGTCATGTGTCAGAATTTCACATTTTTATAGCTATATATCAGAAAAGGACAATTTATATTAAAGAAACAGAACATGTTATATATTACAGTAGTTATAGACAAATTAAAGAATTTAAAGTTAAAGAATCTATCCTTTTTAACTTTACATCATCCTCATGTGCATTCAAGAATCTGTAAGCTAGCATTATGCAAAGTTACAATTAGGAAACTATAGATGTTGAATGCAACAATGCAAGTATGTAAATGTGGGGTGGTGTTCTAAACCTTGTGGTGTGAACAGTACTCAGTACTTAATATAAATTATATATCTTCAATTTAATTATCCATGCCTTTTACTTTAGGTCAAAACCCAACTTAATTGGCTTGTCTTCTATAGGTGAAAACTCATTGAAGGTTGTAATATTGGAGTGTCCCGTGAACAGGTAAAAAAAAATCAGATAAACTTATAGATTCTGAAGGCAACAGAATTGATCAATAAACCAATATAATGTGAGGTCTGGTCGTGTTTGTATGCTTGGGTTCAGTGCAGTGCAGATGTGACTTCCCTTGGGAAACTGAGATGATGTCTTTTCCGAAGCTGTCATTTCTTCTGCAAAACTGACCCTGAATCAATGCCCACTTAATTACTTTATATTGCAATGCTAAACCAGAAGGAGTATTAATCCAGAATTATATTCCACTGCTCAAACTATCTCTCATAGAAGTTGTGTTTACAAATATATAGAAGTCTATTCATTTAATAGGTGCAATTATCCAATAGTTAATACCTTACTAAAAAGTACTTTCTATTTATTTATTAGGCTAATGTTACTAGGAGACACCACACAAGGCAATGGAAAAAAGCATTTTTTTTTAACTAATCAGAAAAAAAGATTCAGGCTGTACTGGAAGCAGTTGTTTGTATGAAACAGAAGGCAGATGCATTGAGCTGTATCATGTTTGTGCTTTGATGACTTATGAAGGCACATGCTGGGCATGGACTGTATGATGATCGAAATCTTGTCTTCTGACTACTTTCATTGTGTTGTTGCAAATCACATCACATGCCAGTAGTCATCTTAGTCTAAAAAATGTTGACGAGCAGACAATACTTATTTATAAAAAGAAAAATGAAAATTAACATTGCTAGATTCAAAACACTGTATAACACTAAGCAGCCCCTCCAGTTTGCTTTAACTGCAGTGTGGCCATAATTCAGGTGCACATCACAGTGTCATCTCAGTGGCATGTATAAACCATGGTGATCACGTCCACCAACGAATGGACTAGGTTTTGCTTAGACAAGGATTCCTTTCATGTCTTTCCTTCTTGAAAGAAGAAAAGAACTCCAGCACAAAAAGAAAATGCTATTCCAGCCCCTTGGGAATCCTGGAAGCTGGAGGATACCAATTCTTTAAAAAGGTCATAATAGGTTTATGAGGTTCCCAAGAGGTGTTGTAATGGTTGCCACATACACATTTTTATCAGGGACTGTATAGAAGTTCCTGAAGAAAAGTTACTATTATTTGAATAATCCAGCTGGTTTTGGAAAATTATAGAAATATAATAGAAAAATTATTTATTATGGTCTTTTGCATTCAAGAGTGTTTTCTAGACCATTCCAGAGTTTGGATTCTTCACTTTGGGTCAAACTCATAGACACAGGTGACCTGAGGGTGCTAGATCTTTCCATCAATTTGGTATACCAATCTGCTTGGGCAGAAACAATCAGGGTGTTCTGATGGCTATCGAAAAGCAGCCATGTCTCCGCACCAGGACTCTGTGGCCTATTAAACCATATTCTGGAAGAAAGGGCATAAAAGAGTGTGTGAGGCCAATGATTCCTGTTTCAGTAGATGGTCCAGCTCCACCAGGGAGAACTTATATCAGCTCCATGTTAACCTGGCATCAGCAATGATGTCTAATTGTTCCTTTCTAATTCTCTCAAATAATAAACACTGAGTTGTGAAACCATATGCAGGACAGTGAATAGAATATGTACATCGCCTTGTCCAAATAAAGGAACCTCAGCCCTCTATGCAGAAACGAATTCATATACGATTTGAAACCTTCCTACCTCTGAATATAACGTTATTAGGCAGCAATTATTACACCCTGTGAATTACTGTTGGATTTACTGGAACAGAACTATTAACATCACAGATCACACAGAAAATCATACCAGGCTGCAACGTTAAGAAAATGCTGTAGAGCAGATGCTTAAAGGCTTCGGTTTAAGACATATGGTTGCTATTCAAACACTTTCCATCTGTTAAGGCAGAATACGTATGACCTCATTCAAGCTCAGACTAAGTCTGGACATGCTGAAAAAAATGTGCGTATAGAATTCACCCAAAATACAATTTTTAAAAGTTCAGCCCATCACAGAGGCGGGCTTAAACTATTTTAGTAAGTATTATCTGCAATGCCACACCCAGGGATTTCAATCTTATGAATGAAAACATAAAACTGATTCACAAGACTTCTGGGGGTGTGATGTGGTGTCTGGCACCAGGACTTTGGCAGAGAAACTTTGGGTTCTGTGGGTTGTGTGATGTGATGTCAGTAGGTTAGAATGGTTTGTTCAGTGCATCTCATTAATGATCTATGACGTATGTGGTGTTAATCAATGTCAATATGACGCCTTGGCTGATTGATGTATGTACACTGATCAGCCAAGCCTTTAACATCACCAACAGGTGAATTGAATAACTTTGATTATCAATTATATACCAGTACCAGTAAGCTGGTGACAGGATCATGGACCATCTACACCCCAAAACCAATGGCTAGCCAACCTGGCCTGATCCCACAGAAAAGCAATACAGCACAAACCGTAGAACAAAGTCAATGCTGGCCATGACAGATAGATATCAAAACACCCAGTATGTCACAGCCCACCATGCATGGGGCTTAGCAGGTGAATAGTACAAGGTTGTTGACCTGGTTTAAAACTTACTATAGAAGGGAAATTATAATTAACTAGCTAGTATGTGTTAGTTTATTCACAAATTATCTAACATTAACAATTATTTGCAGTTAACTGTATTCTATATACTATATATTTGATGGACATGCAAAATATCTCTAACCATAAATTTTACACTCGTGAATGCCATGTCTTATAAACCCCCTGTGTGCCAAAAAATACAAATAAAATAAAAATAAATTAACTAAAATTATTTAAAAAGACAAAACTGGCTAGTTTTAGCATGGGATTAATTTACATCTGAATGATTGTAATTTATTTGGGGATGTTTTATGAGGATTTTTGTCTGTGGTGTACAGTATTTTCCTTGACTGTAATCGATTGACAAAAGTATTATTTTATTGTAAGTCATTGGTCTTTAAATCCCAGGCTGCATATGATAGCTCACTTATTTTAAGTAAAATTTATGTTACTCCTGTCTTTTATGTTAATCGACCCCAAATATAATTTTGTCAAAGTTAAAAGAACATAAAGCAAAGCTTCTGATCCTTATTTTAACTTTATCCCTGAAAATATGTGATATAAACTGTCTACGACCTCACACTTTTCTGACCCATGTCCACAAGCAATGTGTCATCTAAATGTCTCCGCTTGCCAATGCATCACTTCTGTTAGAGTTGCAAAGCCTACTGCTGTCATCCAGTATTGGCAAGCGTATGTGTGGGTACTGAAGGGTGACCGCTTGGCTAAGCATGTGTCTTGTCTCCAGGAGAGATGTAGCTCACCTCTTGACCTTGCCATGCAGTCGTCGCATTGCAGCTGTCGGTCAAATATCATCATGGTGACCTCTATCAGAAAAATTGAAGAAAGGGTAAAAAGGACATGTAGAGTGTAGAGATATGGGCTGTGCATTGACAGTGTATTTACCTATGTATCTTTTTTATATTTTCTTTAAACATGAGTCATATTTTACAGCTCCTGATCAAAGTGTATGTGTACTTAACCTGTCATTCAAATCATTCAAAATGACAGGACTGACCAGTTTGTTATAAATAAAGTTTATGAACAGTGATGCGCACAAATGTTCTGACCTCAGCAGAGAAAATAAAAAACCCACCATACAAAATTCATTCAATGTTTTTCAATGACCCTTGGAGCATATAATAATGGTTAGTGATTGTTAGTGTTCGTATTCATACAGACAATGTTCAACATTTTAAACATTTGAAAACAAGTGACCCAGAAAAATAACAGAGTGCTTTCTTGATTAAAAACAAAAATAAAGTATAAATATAATATTTTTACATAATTTGACTGTCACAAGCACTTGCCATGTCATTATAACCATATTACATGTAATGAAGTAATAGTCTGCAGAACACAATGGAAAATGGATTTTAAAACTCACAAATCTCCAACTGCTTTGCTATTTGAACTCTGTGGTCATGATGTTATGTACAGTATTATCTTCATCAAACTTTGATAAATGTTAAATGGAAGACATAATATATTGTCATAAGTTGCCATGACAGTTTACATTCAGGTCTCTAAGGTGTTGTGGTGTCATTGTTGGTAATTGTAATGATAGCTGTAAAAATATTTCAGTGCCACAATGAAGCTCTGCTGAAGTTCAAACCAAGCATCAGAATGGAAATGAAAGATAACTTGAGTGACTCTGAGCAAGGTATGGCTATTGGTGCCCGACAGGCTCACCTAGTATTTCCAAAACTGCTGATCTACTTAGAGTTTTACACATAACTATCTTCAGCATTTACAAAGGAACAGTGGCAGTTCTCTGGGTGAAAATGCCTTGTTGATGCCAGGGGTCAGAGGTGAATGGCCAGACTGGTGCAAGTAGACAGAAATGCAACAGTAACTCAAATAACATCACATTGCAAGTAAGGAATGCTAAAGACCATCTCTAAAGAAGAAGCAGAAGACCACACCGGGTACCACTTCTCTCAGCTTATAACAGAAAATTTGCATGGACTTATGAATATTGGAAAATATCACAATTCTTGATTTCTGCTGTGACATTTGGATGGTAGGATCAAAATATGATTTAAGCAACATGAATGCATGGATTTATCCTGCCCTGAATCAATGTTTCAGGCTGCTGCTGGTGGTGTCGTTAATATCCTCTTGGTACACTTTAGGCCCCTTAGTCAAGTTTAAAATACATCATAACATATCCTAATCAATCATAAATGCAACATACAAATACAGTATAGTAGTCCTTTTTGTTGTTTAGTCTAAATTATTAGATAATTGGATTCAGACTGACCTCTGGAGCTGAAATGAATGGGGGTTTCGCTCAGTGGTCCAAAAGTGGTAGCTTGGCAGTGTCAGGTCTAGAATTTTCCATCTTCTGATCAGTAGCTGTGCCTCTAAATCACTGATCAACCACTGTCTTCAGTTCAATACGCAATAATCAGTTCACTGATGTGATTAACTGTAATAAGAATAAACATGAATAATTATAATAAATAAATGTTATGTAGTTTTCTAATTATTATATTTTTCTTAGGTTGTACTCACAAGTTCAGACCGTTGGGGGGGAAAAGTCTACCATCCATTATCGGAGCAGTGTGAGATCCACTAAAAGACATCCTGAATCTGTTTTTTAGAGGTAGACACAGGAGAAGTAGTAACAGGTCCATTGACTACCATCTCATCACAGAGCTGCATGTTGGGGCCCATTAAAGTGGATCTATGTCACGAGACTCCCCATAGCGAACTATGTAGCTGTGAGCAAGGAGCTGCATGATGAGATTTAACGCATTGAATTTCTGTGAAATATTTTTTTTCACCTTATAACCAGTTTTTCTGCAATATTCTATGTATTGCATGCTTCTTGGCCACATGTTGTACATGTGCCCACGAAATATTTTAGAAATGTTGGTTGATAATCTATTACTGAAAATGAATTTGAAACATGCAGTACAAGTAGGATTTAAAGTGAGTGTTCAATTTTAAGGGTTAAGCAATTTTCACAGCTACCAATGTGATATACTCACGTGAGGGAAAACACCAAGCGATATTTTCCGCCCTCTGTATTTTGACACCGTGTATAGTTCAAATATTTGATAAGAGTTGTTTTTCCGTCATACTCTACTAGAAGAAAGAATCCGTTGTTCACTGGAACATATTCCATTCATAATTTAGTACTGATTTTACTACATTTTTTTTAGAGATTACAAGGTGATGTGTAAAACATTTCATCAAAATGGCAATGTTTCAGCTTGCTATTTTTTAACTCATGAGAAAAGCCTTATGAATTCCACTTGAGAAAAGTGGCCATGACTGTATGTTCCTCACTATTACAGTCAGTCTAATGAGAGTGTGCAGTCTTTGAATCCAAATACAAACCTGCTTCTTAATTGTTGTGTTTCCACATCACCGCAAGACTCCTGCATGAAACAGGAACAAAGGGTGGCTTTAATAACATACTACTGAGCGGTAAAGACAAAGATGAGAATTATTATAAGGGCAAGTCATAGTGTCTGGTTCATCTCAGTGATACAGTTTAAGGACTTTTTAGTAGTTTGAGTGACCTCTTTATTCAGGTCAGGGTCAGGGTAAATCTGGAGCAAAGAGCATAAGGCAGGAATACAGCAGGAACACACCTGGTGTGGAACATTATGGTTCAACATCTTAAGGTGAAATCAGAAAAGGGACATCCAAATACAGAATCAGGGAACAATTATTTGGTATAAGCTTCGAGTCGCTGAAAATGCTAGACATATTGTCATTCCAGCATCTGGCAGACTTTATGCTTGCCAATTAGATTGTGGTACAAACTCCTGTTCAAGATACTGGGACTGATAGCATCAACCTTGGCAGTAATTCTTAGCTGAAGACATGAGGTTGTTTCTTTTTTTAAACTGTACATAAAAAATAATACTAAATAACAAAACGAGTGAGATAGTGGCCATAAAGGCTTCTGGTACCACCTGGGGAGCCTTGTGCTGCCACAATGAGCAAAGAGCAGGGGACTCTTTTGTGTAAAAACCAAACATCACTTAGCTGAAAATTTCAGGCACTTCGCCCAGTTCTTGGAGTTTTCATTGATTTTGTTTGGATGGGTGATTTTTCTCCCCAATTTAGTTGTAGTCAATTCCCACCTGTCTTTAGAACAAAAGTTCACCAAGCTATTGCATCAAATGACAGCCAGCAATGCATTGCTCAGTGGAACCAGACTCTAAAAGGAACCCAACCCTTTTTAGTATGATTACTACTCTTTTGTATAACATATGCTATAAACTCAAACAGAAAAGACACATTCAGCTAATTTATGATCAACAAAGTCTTTATGATTATGGAAACAGCTCTTAGATACAGATCTACTATATCTTTCTGTACCAATATCCAAGAAATGTAGAGACTTTTGCATAAACAGTCCTTTGGATATCACCCAAAGCAGCAAAGAAGGAATCCTATGTGCAGAAGCTCTGATCAGAAATAGAATATGAATCAAACAGGTTCAGCAGGCAAGAGAGGCTACAACATTTAAAATGAGTTGGGTCAGGCACCGTCGTCACATCAGGAGACAGAAGTACATGAAAAGCTCAGCAGGACAAGAAGAGATCTGTGATGTGAAGGGTTAGAGTACTATCTACATCAAATGGTGCCTAGATAGGAGAAAGGAATATTAATAAAAAAATGTTCCATCTGGAGGCAGAGTTAATTTCTCAGTCAGAAAATGGGACAAAAGCCTGGGACAAAGAAACCAGCAAGATCTATAGGATTATTGTGGTCAGATGGAGACCATATCAAGAGACACATTTTGGTGGGCTTATCTTGACACTGACATTTCTTTTGTGATTCTGCAGCATTCTGAAAGGTAAAGCTGTAATAAAGCTGGATACTTTAATAAGGCAGCTGAAGCAAACAGTTGTTCAGTAGAGCAGAATTCTATATCCATCCGGGACAACATGTGCAGACTTTTAGGCAAAATACTCCTACTACTACTACCACACTGTAAACCTGCATGAGTCGATTGCCTCAAATGGGGTAACCCTTATATGGTATTGGGGTCAAATTGACCCGTTCTACATTTTTACAAGAATTATTTTTTTTCTACCTGAAACACAATGGTGTTAACTAATTTTCTATGATAAACATGTACAAACAAAATGAGTAATTGAGCACAAATCCACCTGCAAACCACTTGTTTAGAATATTATCCCATAATTGGCCAATCTGGTATCCTACACACCCAAAAAAAAAAAGAAAAAAGAATATAGTACTGATCAGCACTCCACACAGGGATGGAGCAATAAGTAGCCGGGAGGACCATAAGTCAGCGGTCATACTTATACAATGCCACCAATGGAGTGGTAGACAACCTAGACAAGCTGCTGACCTGCTACAGCTGTCAAAGAAGAATGCTACAGTGGCCACTCGTGACAACATGCTGCTTGTCTCAGCCTGTAATGTAATTACAATCTGGGTGGCAATCACCCCAGACCAGAACCAAAAGAAGCTCCAAAGAATATGACATTTGCTTGAGGAGCTAGGCATGGCACAGGTGACACCACACATCCAAAGGAGACATGTGCCCAGGACCCTAGCTTTTCTAGCCACAGTTCTCCAAGATAAGCATAATTTATGACACCCAAGTCTTGAGTATAGTGGATGTTTAACATCAATTATAACCTTATGGCAAAAAATAAATACAATTCATTGTTAATTGTCTGCTAGTAGAGACTGATTGTAATCGTTAAACATACATGCTCTCTATTGTTTGAAATTGAGATAAAGACAATATAAGTTAATAGTTTATGAAACTTTGAAATTTTATTTCAGAAATGTTTTTAAAACCCCAAATATTTACCGGGTCAACTTGTTCCAGAGGCTCTCAAAAGTTAAGACGGTACAAGGGGTAAGTAATTGATAGTAGAAAATAATATAATTATATATATATATATATTAATAAATAATTAAGTAGAATCAATTTAGATACAAAATAGTCAGGACTTAATATTTTAAGTCAATTATACTTAAAACCATAATATTTGTAATAAAATAATTAGTATATCAAAATTCAAAAATTGACGCAAATTACAACACAACAATTATCACTGATCATGCTTTTTGTGAACTACCAAATGTAAAGCCAGTTCTCAAAAATACAACCTTTTTTTAACACCTCATTAATATGCCAATTGAGATTACATCATTGTACATCATGTGTTCAACAGACAAAATGGGAAACTGAAAAACAACATGTTTCAAATTTGTTTCAAAATTCAAGATTCAAGATTTATTTGATCATCACTGAAAAATATTTTACATTTTCGCCTTGCACTTCCAGGGTCAGGGTTCGATTTCCTCCTACAGTTGAAACACATGCAGATTAAGTTAACTGGCATTTCCAAATTGCCCATACTGTGTGAATGAGCATGGGTGTGTGTATGTGCATGTGCCCTGAGATGGATTGGCACCCTGTCCAGGGTGTACCCCACCTCTTGTCCTACGTTTCCTGAGATATGCTCCAGGACCCCCCCAACCCTGTATACAGGATAAAGTGGTAGAGACAATGAATAAGTGAGAGAGAAAATTCAAGTGCACTCCTTAAAAAAGGGCTTGAACTTGTCAACTTCCATAAATTGATATATTGTATATACACACACACACAACTTCAAACACACAAATTCATTCAAACGCACACAGCTGTCAGCATTACAAGATTTAACATAAGAATATGTCTGTGTGTTGATTAACCTACAGATAATACCTGTATAAAGAATTTAACTAATTTAACGGTATGAAATTTGACTTTGTTTATTGCTGAGCCTGTGCACAGCCATGTTGATTTGATGTCACTCCATAAACCGGGAAGGAACTCTGAGTTGAGCTCTGTTGCACTCGTATTTCATGTCATGAAAGACACGCTTCTCATTTATTCTGTCAAGAAAGAAGGGTTCACCGGGTTGTGCAAAAATAGTAACAGAAAGGTTACTATAAGTAAAAGAAAGAAAAGTTTGTGCCTTTATGCGCATTTCTTATGCATACAGCAAATTATAGCCTGTTTGTTGTTATTTATGAGTTGATATGATTTCGAGGTGAATTCATAAAAAATTAAAAGATATTAAATTTTTAGGGTTTTACTTTCCTGTACCAAAAATGTACAGAACTATGGGTTCCAAACCGAAGTATGTACCAAGCCACAACTTCTTCATACTGTTTCCTATAATAACAATAATGATAATAATAATGCTAGTTTACACTTTAAGGAAACAACTCAATATACTTTGTTCTGTATAACCACTATCCTAAAAATCCTGAAATCATCTTGGACTAAAAATGACAAAACAACAGAAGTAGCATCATTAAGTGTTTCTAATAATGACTGCTACAGTAGTTTGTTTTCACTAGAACATTCATAGAATTGTGAGAGTGTTAGAGAATTTGCATGAAGATTCTGTGGGAGTTAAATGAGTATATGGTACAAGCTGCCTGGGGATAAAGATGCCTGACTCTTGAGAATCAGGGGAGCTGTGTATATTTAGTCAGCTAATTAAGAACTCAGAAGTAGGTCTATATTTTAGACAAGGAAGGAATCAGAAACAAGCGAGGGGGGAAAAAATGCTGTCATGGGCCGCTCCTGCAGGACATGATATTTTTAGTGTTGTACTCTTCCTACCACAGAGAAAGACAGAACTGTGACGCTCTCTCTCACACACTCATATGTCAGAATTGATGAGGAGGTGGATATGGAAATTATCATATAAGCTGCTTGTTAGTGTCAGTATAAACAAATACATAGCCAAAGAACTAAACAAGCTGCTTGTTACACAACCTAGTTGGAAGTACAACAGTACAACCTGGCTCTTTCTATCTGAACACTTGAGTACATAATTAATTGGGGGTGTGTGCGCATGTGCATATGTGTGTTCTTGTTCAAGCTGTAATTACTGTCTCTGGAGCACTGGCTGGGTGCATGGCCCCACAGGTCATATGTTTTTGGCTGCTAATTGCACCACTGTAAATCCAGGCATGCGAGATGGTGACACTGTAAAAGCAAGTGTGTGTCTATGACTGTATATTTGTGAAATTTAAAGCTAAAGGAGGAGACGTGCTTCTGCACTTATGACTCACTTCCGCTGCCATGGATAGCTCCACATGGACACTCTAAATATTTGCACTTCTGTATGTATGCCCAAGACTCACTCGTGCTTCAATGAGGTAATCTCACCTGGAGTCTACAGACTTGTAATTATTACCTGCTGCTGTATAAGAATGTTGTGTGCTCATCCACACAACATTCCACATGATTACAGCAGTAGTTCTTACAACTCTACAGTGCCTACAGTCTTATGCAAAAGTTTGAGCACCCCTTCATAAATAACAGATTTTGGTGATTTTTTAATTGAAAAGATGTTAACACTGTCTTTCTTGGAAATGGAAAAATGCACAATATTTTCGGGCAAACATTGATGCATAGTTACTTCTTATGCCATAAATTGAACAGAAAATTAAAAATAAAAACATTATTATGGCACTGTGCAAAAGTTTGGGCACACTATGAGTTCCAGTCTCAGATTCTTATTACAGGTTTCAGACCTTAATCAGCTCATTAGATCTGATGCATGGCAACAGCTGTCATTAGTAAATGCCAATTTCAAAGCTTTAAAAATATTTTGACTCTTCAAACCTTGTGCACACTTTTGTGGACACTCAACAACCATGGGTTCCTCTAAGCAGCTGTGTAAGACTCAGACTGTGTAAGAAAATGAAAGGTATTGATGCCCACAATGCAGGAGAAGGCTACAAGAAGATAGCAAAGCGTTGTCAGCTTACAGTTTTCACAGTGAGAAATGTCATTAAGAAATGGCAGTTCAGGGGAACTGTGAAGGTCAAGATTAGATCTGGAAGACCAAGAAAACTTTTGGAGAGAACTGCTCGTATGCTGGTCAGAAAGACAAATCAAAACTCCATTTGATTGCAAAAAATCTGCTGGAAGATTTAGCAGACTCAGGAGTGGTGGTGCACCTTCATGGAAGAGTCAGCAGAAGAAAACCTTACCTGCGTCCCCATCATAAAATCCAACGTCAGAAGTATGCAACAGAACATATATAGAAGCCTGATGTGTTTTGGAAACAAGTGCTGTGGACTGATGAAGTTAAAATAGAACTCTTTGGCCACAACCACAAAGACATTTTGCATTGCACAAGAGCAGCATTTCATTAAAAGAACACTTTGCCAACTATTAAGCATGGGGGTGGATCTATCATGCTTTGGGGTTGTGTTGCAACCAATGGCACAGGAAACATTGCACGGGTGGAGGGAAGGATGGATTCCACTAAATACCAGCAAATTCTGAAAGCAAACATCACACCCTCTGTAAAAAAAAGCAGAAGCTGAAAAGTGGATGGCTTCTACAACAGGACAATGATCTTAAACATACCTCAAAATCCACTATGGAATACTTCAAGAGATGCAAGCTAAAGGTTTTGGAATGGCCTTCCCAGTCCCCTGATTTAAACATCATTGAAAATTTGTGGATAGATCTTAAAAGAGCTGTGCATGCAAGACAACCAAAGAATTTCAATTCAATTCAATTTTATTTGTATAGCGCTTTTAACAATTGTCATTGTCACAAAGCAGCTATACACAATCAAAAGAATTAAGTTAAAAGAAAAAAGTTTGTATGTAATGTGAATGTGTATGAATCGAAATGGTCAGGTAGTCCCTGGTGAGCAAGCCGAAGGCGACAGTGGCAAGAAAAAACTCCCTGAGATGGTAATAGGAAGAAACCTTGAGAGGAACCAGACTCAACAGGGAATTCATCCTCATTTGGGAGAAACAGAAAGCAGGAATTGATTTGCATTAATACTGTGTGTTAGGTGGCAGCCAGTTCAGCTATACCAGTTGATGTTAATATGGAATCCATATTGGAGGCTCAGGTAGACTTGTAGGAAATTCCAGTCCTGAACTATCGAGCAACTGCGGCCACGTCAAGTCCTCAGAGAAACAGCTGTCAACACCAGTCGAGGCCAGATAAAAGCATGAACTAGTTCTGCATCGTTTAGCGACAATATATTTCGTATCTTGGCAATATTTATGAGGTGAAAGAATGCTATCCTGGTAATATTATCTACATGAGCTTTAAATGAAAGGCTGGAATCTATAATCACACCGAGGTCTTTTACTGTTGCATTGATGAAACAGAAAGGGTATCTAAAGTTACAGTGTGATCTAAAATCTTACTTCTAGCTGTATGCGGTCCTATGACTTGAACCTCTGTCTTATCAGGATTAAGCAGAAGGAAGTTCATTAGCATCTAATCTCTTATGTCCTGCACATATTGCTCAACTTTAGTAAGCTGGTTTTTCTCATCTGGTTTTGCTGAGACATATAACTGTGTCGTCAGCATAACAATG
>JAOVVA010000036.1:7235726-7252387 GCA_028565275.1 Leiocassis micropogon | reverse complement strand
GCTGGCTATAAAAAGCGTTTGCAAGCTGTGATATCTGCCAGAGGAGGTGTTACTAAGTACTGATTATATAGGGTGCCCAAACCTTTGCACAGTGCCACAATAATGTTTTTTTATTTTTTATTCTTGGTTCAATTTATGACATAAAAAGTAACTATGAATCAATGTTTGCTGAAAATATTGTGCATTTTTTTCCATTTCCAAGAGAGACTGTGTTAACATCTTTTCAATTAAAATTAAAATTAAAAAAAATTACCCAAATCTGTTATTTATTAAGGGGTGCACAAACTTTTGCATAAGACTGTACATAGAATTATGCACTGAAAAAAGGATGAGACTTGGGTAAGATCTGGTTTTGAGATATGCAAATGTTTAGGACAGCCATGTTTGAAAACCAACAGCAGATGCTACAACCAGATGCAACCAAGACACTATTTTTAAGCTGAATATCATTTCAGCACATTTAGTAACATCTGACTTTATGGCATAGAGATGCGATCATAGACACAAGTGCACAGCTCGAGTACCGAAGGCATCACGGCCATGATGATATTCAGCAAAACAGCACAACCATAATGTAATATTGCTTTTATAAATCAGTTCCAAAAACACAATTTATTATCAACAGATTATTATTGGTTTCTTTATTTAACCAGTTATTTTGATCCACCAACACATATTTTAATTTCTTACCAGTACTATCTAGCCAAAAGTTAAGGAAAATAAAACATGGAGGTGGTTAACAGTCCTGTAAATCTTGTAAGTTTCTCTTTATATTTCCACTTATCAAGTTTTAGAATATCAGCTCTGTTAACCTCCAGGTTCCGTGATTAAATCCGAAATAGCGTGTACAATCGCTTGTCCCAAGCACCAAGTAGGACCCTTGATATGAGATTTAGCCTTGTGTTAGAAGGTAGGTAGCTCTGTAGCTGTAAATAAAAGAACATGGATGGTTCAGAGGCAATTTGGAATGACTT
Source organism: Leiocassis micropogon (assembly GCA_028565275.1). Taxonomy (NCBI): domain Eukaryota; kingdom Metazoa; phylum Chordata; class Actinopteri; order Siluriformes; family Bagridae; genus Leiocassis; species Leiocassis micropogon. The sequence continues at coordinate 7,251,413 of JAOVVA010000036.1, read as the reverse complement.
GGAGCAATTATTAAGGAGACAATATTATCATTCCTGCACTGGCTACCTGTTCAGTTTAGAATTAATTACAAACTAGCATTACTTACGTACAAGGCTTTAATATGTGGTTCAGCTCCCACATATCTAACCAGTCTTCTGACCCATTACAATGCACCACGCTCCTTAAATTTGTAAAATTCCTGACTTCTGGTAGTTCCCAGAATATCAAAATCTACAAAAGGGGTTTGAACGTTCTCATATTTAGCTCCTAAGCTTTGAAATAGCCTTCCAGACAGTGTTTGGGGCTAAGACACAGTCTACCAGTTTAAAATTAGACTCAAGACACAACTCTTTAATCTGGCATATGCATAATTCATCCTCATACTCCAGTATAACTAAATGCACACTCCTATCTACTGCTGCTAATACCCTTAACGGCATCTACGCTAATTCTTTTCCACCTGTTCTTCCTTTCTCCACGTATAATGAGGCATCTGGAGATTGTGCCAGCTCCAGTAGGCAGAGGCCGGCCCTGCGAAGATCTTGAGGCATCCAGAGAAGGACCAGCTCCAGCTGGATTCTGCGTCATGATGGTTTGGATCTACACATGCTGCTCCTGAGCTCCCAGTGATCACGACCCCCCCTCTGTCCTCTGCACTTGCTGACTCATCCATGTGCTGAACTGGACTCAATGATAACTTGAACAACTTCTGTTATACTGAGCTTCCAGCAGCCTAACACACATGATGTCGTTATATAATTCCAGTTATCCATTATCACCCAAATGAGGATGGGTTCCTCTCAAGGTTTCTTCCTATTGGAGATTTTCCTTGCCACCGTTGCCCTCGGCTTGCCCATCAGGGACAATCTCACAATCTCATCATTATCTAAACACATTTTTTTTTCACTCATACACATTTCCATAAATTTTCGTTTTATTTTGTGAAGCTGCTTTGAGACAATGGTCATTGTTAAAAGCGCTATACAAATAAAATTGAATTGAATTGAATTAAATTGAATTGAATTGAATTGCCTGCGACCCTGAATACAGTATAAAGCGGTATAGAAGATGAGTGAGTGAGTGAGTGAGTGAGTGAATTGAATTGAATTGAACTGAATTGAATTGAATTGAAACAAAGTACAATCCTTCTGTGACTGATGTTGAATGTTAGTTTTTGGCAGGCAGTTGCTCTCTTTTCAGTACAGACCTACCTATTTTACCCTTGCTGTGACTGACAGTTAGTGTAATTACCAGTTAATAGAATACCTCTGACACCAGGTAATACATATAGGTAATTGTCCCAGCGCTCTTACTGCACATTATCACCACTTGTGGAATGCCTTTTGTCCAATTAGATTGCTCATTCAGAACTAACTGTTGTATATTGATTAATAATCACCAGAAGGGAATGGGTTTGAGTTTTTTTAAGAGATGTTCCTCATGTCTGTTGTACTGTACATATCATAAATAATTTAAGAACAAATAGTGCCCTGATTTTAACAGAAAATAATAGCAGCAATAATAGCAGAAATAAACACATTTACAGGCTTATACAATTTTAAAAAATTGCCTTTTATAGCTAGATTTTCTGTTCAGTTAAAATTAAGCCATGAAAACATATATAATTGGGGCATGGCCGATTTGAGTGACAGCTGCAATGTAGGGGTCAAACCATTAAGTTAGCTGTCTGCTACGCATGACATTAGCTAAACAGCTAACTAGAATGATTCGAGGGTAACCTACCACAAGAAATATAGGAGTTAACACAGGATAGCATATGTGTGATGTAGTCCAAAACAAGTTAGCATATACAGTAACATTAGCCACCTTAGCATTTTAGCTAGGGTAATGCTAATTTAGCGAACTTTTAGTAACTGAGAGACCAGTTATCTATATGGTTATTTATGTATTAACTGGAGTTCAGGTGGCGTCAGCTCCTGACAAGATAGTGACAATCAGCAATCGCTCAATTGAGCTTCAAAACCGCTCTTCAGAAAAAAATATGGGTGATACAGAGGGTTTGTTTTGTTCTTTTTATACAGTCTGTGATGCTACTTAAATGTTGTTACTGCCTTGGTGTTAATAATGGAAGTGATCTTTAGCTGTCCTTTTAGCCTCTATTTAGTTCTGTCTTTCAAAGCACAACATGATGGATATTGACAGTTTGAAATATTGGACGTGACAGAGCATTTAGACGTAATGATTTACATCGTTATGCGGTCATTTCCCTCGCTGCCCTCCTCCATTCAGCAGCACAGCAGCTTTGTCAGGATTTAAAAGTGACTGAACACGTATAATTAACTCATTTGGGCTTTGAGGAAGACGAGTGCAATGTTATTCGCTTTCCAAAATAAGTTCAGGCGGCTTGTCGGTCTGAGTATGATTATGGAGAGGATGCTTGTGGGACTGCAGGAGGATATCGTGATAATTCAAGAATGCTTATAATAGATCACATTAGAGCACCGCATAACTACAGATTGCCGTCTGATCTAAAATGGCAAATGTAGATGTTTAGTAACTGAAGGTTTGAATAAAAGCAGGTGTAGTTCTGCCAATCATTGCAAAGCAGTATATTTATTATTTCCCCTAAATTGCATATACTGCAAAAAATGTCTCATTTTGTACCCAAATATTTGCCACAGTAAAACCACTTTCAAAAATGCATCCCAGTTGTTCTGAAATTAGTTCACATTCTTCTTATTGTGCACTTATTTAATGTTCTCTTTAATGGGAACACTTGAGCACAACTTTATTTAAGCAATTAACCAAGTACACAAAGACTTACACAAACATACACACAGTCATATGTTATAAAACATGGGCCATTCACATGGTGTACATACCATCCTGAGCGAACCTCAGAGACAATTGCCAAAATAAGGAATTTGAAGAGACAGAGACAGGGAGCATGAAATAAAAAATATTAGAAAACACTAATACTAGTGAGTCATACAGATATACATTTACATTTAGGTATTTGGCAAATGCTCTTATCCAGAGCGACAAAATGTGCTTTGAAGTTTCTGTCATTGGAAACTTAAAGGTCTTTTGCTAATGTTTATATCAACCATGAAAATGGGAAAATGTGATTCCAGTGACTCTGATTATGAAGTGATTGCTAAAGTTTACACAGAATGATTTTTAAAAACTGAGCGTGAGTTATATGAATGAATGCCTTAAAAATCATAACTGGAGCAAGTTCTAATACTCAGACACCATTTTTTTGCCAGTGCAAGTATTTAATATGGATACATGAACATATAAGTTAATACATGTGCAAAATTATTTTGTTAACATTCCTGATGTTCATTTTATTTTTTTATACATTTTAAGTATAGTTTTCACATAGTTTAAATAATGCAATAAAAATATTGATAATGGGAACTTCAATGTAAACCATTATATAGAGTAGTCACATAGTGTGTTATTTTTACCTTTGGAAACTGGTGTAGTTATACTACTGGAAAAAAAAATTATTTCTAGGTTTTATGCATGCAATTTGTTTCTGAAGACATATCAGTTGCACCTAAGGGAGTATCTGTATAATACACATTAGGCTAGGAAATTGAGCAAAGAGTTACTTTCAAACCTAGAAATGGTAAAGCAGAATAGAATTAGAATCAAGAAATTACAAAACAAATCTAGCACAAAGGCTAACAGAAAATGAAACAAACTTATACTTACATACATGAGCAATAAGACATATTAAAATATATCTAATTGTAATTAAGATTATATTGAACATTACAGTATACAGATGCTGATTTTTATAAAAAAAAACATTTCTAGTTATAGTCATCTCATTAATTTGTGATTTCTGCAAACTTTCCTGAATTTAAAAGCATGGGTTCCATCCTTATTAACAGGCTGGCAGACTATAAAGTATTCTTTAATTCAACAGAGCCTAATGCTCAAGAAGCATACTGTATTTGATGTGCTTTGACACACAGCACTAGAAATGTAAGGCTTTGAGTGGAATGAAAAATTCCATAGAAATTATCTAATCTTGTGAGTTAAGGATTCCTCCAGAGTCTTGTGTTCCTTCCAATTTTTTCCCACTCTTTCACTGACTTGATTTCCTGTCAGGGTTATTCTCTTTTTCTAATATCTGGGTGCGCTTCTCAGATAGACTTTGTGGCCTGGTTTGGTTCTTCTACTACTTCTAATAAGCATCCAAGTTTTTTTTCTGTCGGATTAAAACAGATATCACAGGCCAGTCAATTGCCCTGTTGTTCCATCTCACTTACCAAATAAGTGACACAGGGATTACACTCAATGCACCTCACAGTCCTTGTCCTGAAACATTGAAGTGTCAGTGTTGTGTTCTGCTTGGACATGCAGTATAAAGCTCAGAGTCTAACTTGCATTTGGTTTTGGTTGACATTTTGGCTTTATATTAAATTTTATACATTTTCCGGATGTGTAACAATTGACATTTTTTGATAAAGCACTGTTACTGATGAATACTATTATGTCTTTTTTTTTTTTTACTCTTTGAGGATTAAATCATCCAAAACATGAAATGCATGGTCAAATATTGTGAAAGCAAAGTGTCAGATGATGGCACAGACTAAAATGTGGTGGAGATTCATTTAAGAATTGGGAAATGTAGACATGTCTGCATGTACATGAGACAATGTCTATCTCAAAATGTATAACTCGTTTTAGCATTTTCTGTTGTTTTCAGAGGTCTATTTGGAGGTTAGGAGTAAAGTATTTGGTGCAGTGGAAGCAGTGCAGGCTCTAGCCTTTTGGGAACCCTACCCATCAGAATGATTCATTTATCCTCAGCTCCCTCCTCAGGTGAGGCTGAGATGGAGGCAAAATGAATCTGTCTGTGGTATTCCCACTGCATAAATATATTCCATATAGTTTTACATGAACTTGCAAGATCTATTCTAATTTATGATCATGTGTTTCAAACCCCCAAAATATATTATATATAACAAATATATTAATTTTATATTTAGGTAATAGGAGGCTGACATTCATTATTTTTTCCATTAATGCAAGTATGCAATACACTCACTCACTCATTCTCTATACTGCTTATCCTGTACAGGGTCATGAGAGGCCTGGAGCATTTACCCTGTAGAGGATGCCAGTCCATACTAAGGCACACAAGCACACATACTATGGGCAATTTTGGAAATGCCAATTAGCCTAATCTGCATGTCTTTGGAAACTGTGGAAGGAAACCTTAGTATCTGGAGGAAATCCACCAAGAACAGGGAGAACATAAACGCAAAAACGGCAATAAAGGAATATGGACCATGTCTTAAGCTGCTAGTTAACTTCTTCCAGTCCAGCACATGCAAAAGTACACTTTATATTTGGATACTCAAAGGAAACTTTAGGTAATTTGTCAGTTTAAAAGTTGGTGTGGACCATGCAGTTGTTATTTAGGCCCTTACAATCAAAAGTATTAATTACACTATACAGAGGTGCACTTTTTTCTCCCATTACTATATGCATTTTGGTTTCACACTGTCTACAAGAGTGATTTATTAAGAGGTAGTCGGTATAGTTAAGGGTAACTCTAATTAACATTGAAAGTGCCTCAGTCTCTCTTTAATTTTACATGTACAACATAAAGTCTTCAGAAAAACAACAGAAACGCCAATGTGGGAACATTGGATAAAAACAGCAGTTTAAAATGTCAGATGATAAAGACGTAAGAGTTCTAAATTTGTGGTATGTCAATATGATACGGGTTGTCGACATTTGTTGATGAAGTTTGTTGTGATGTGATGCTCCTGCCAGATCCTGACACATCGTGATCCTGCGGTGGCTCCTCTCACCCTCTTTCCTGTCAAATTTATCCTGATGCTCTACTTATGCTTGGAGCTTTCTGCACTTGTGAGTCACCGCCTGTAGCTGTGCATGATCTCACATGGATCCCCTAAAGGTTTGCAAACCACTTACATATTGTAGATTTGTAGCATAAGGACTGAAGCAGTATTTGTAACAACTATTATGTTTATAGGAAATATATAATACACAAATGATCTGGTGTCATCTGTGAAGAGGATGGATTCCTTTTTGATCCTATCAAGTTCTTTTCTTCATGTTCTTTCACAGAGCTTTTCCCTTGTAACTGATACATATGGCTTACATGTTAGGAATTTCTATTGCCAAAAGTTCAATATGAATAAAAGTGAGTCGAACGTAATTTAGTTTAATAACTGGACATAAACTTACATCATATACTGTTACAAGGGGGTAACGAAATACAAGGAAACATGAAAATACTGAATCTTTGTGGGTTCAAACCCGGAACACTGCTGCACGTACAGCATACACTGTATTATTCCCCAAAGAACTTGAGTAGTGTTATCACACATTGAAATTTCCTTTCATATTTCAGAAAAATAGTTTTTTCTATATGGTGACAATTTTTTTTGTGTTCCAGTATTTCTGACACGGTAAGTAATCAGTAATCATTTCTTAAAATTTCTTATCATTAACGTCACACCGTGCCATATTGCAATAACAAAATCTAAGAAATAAATCCTAACAAGTCTGGAGATCTTTAACATCCAGTCTGATCCTGCATTCGGCGTGAACATTTAGCCCAAATCTCTTCGTGAGATGTCGGTGTAGAAACTCATAACTCTGATAAAGCACGTCTCTCCAAGGCTTTCCGTTTTATGAATGAGTCCCTGCGCTTTAATCCGTTTTAGAACCTGGAAAACACTGCGCCCTCCTCAGGTTAGAGTCACACACGCGCGCATACGCACGCACGCACACGTTTTCACATGATGAATCGGTGACATCAAAAAGAGACGAAGCTTCCGCTGAACTGTGGACGGTGTGACGGGGGCGCGAGCGCTTATATAAGCCAAACTTTAAAGATGCACACCGCTAATCCCGGCCTTGCAGGTCACAAGTGGAGGAGAGAAGACTGAACCTGTTCTCAAATTTTTAACACAAGGTCGCTATTGAGCAAGAGGGTTTTTTTACGCATAAGGCAACAGCTTCGAGCAGAACAGGTGAGCCAAAGAAAAGTTCATGCATGCTGATATTGTTCTTTCACATGAATGCTCTTGAAACAGTTTTTTTTTTTTTTTTACTTTTTGGTTCACATTTCAAAATATACAGTTTTATTGAGCATAGTTAGCATTATTTCATTGTAGATAGTTTAGAATGTATTGTTCGATGTTTATTGTAAGCATGCATTGCATTTTTCTTTTCAGTGAATCCGAAGTTGCAATGAGGGCGGTGTGTCTCCTCATCCTCATCTCATTAGAGGTGTTCAGCATTCAGTGTCAAAATGTCCCGAGTGACACTGGTCCAGAAACTCTGACTCTGGCAGAAGTGTTAGAGCGCGCCGAGAGCCAGCTCCTCCGCTCCTTCCTCCAAAAAGAGGAGGACGACGAGAGTGCAAACGGTGTGCATTCGATTTTTTTATTAGTTTTACTACTGACTGTTTAAATTAGCGAGATTTGCAGGCCAAATGCATCACTTTACGCACATAAACCCAAGCCACATTTAGTAAATTTTGATTCTATTTAATTATAGGACTTATAATGAAATGCAAAGTTTGATCAGACTGAGACTTGCAAAACTCCTTTTACGCATCCGTCTCACATCCGCCAAATAGATTCAACTGCAAGCTAAACCTGGTGCATAAATGTTCCTATATTCATAAAAATGAAAGTACCAACCTGTGGCTGTGGTTCATGGTACGATCAAGGATGTGTGTGTGTGTGTGGTTTTTTTTTTTTTTTACCATTAATGTGTAGCATCTCTTTTAAACCTTAGCGGGTGATCCAGTTGTGCATCACGCAATGTTATGTAGGCTATCATTAACGGTACAACTCCGAAAACAACGAAAGCCTCTTTCTCTTGGAAAATGAGCTTTAATCCTTTCAGGAAAAAATATTCAAATGCACAACTAGTGTTTCTCTTCTGCTGATTTTGTTCTGTGTTGTAACTTCCTTAGACATGTTACCAGTACAGCCTGACTGGTTGGTTAAAAGGCAACACCCGGGCAAGCGGCAGCATCCCGGAAAGCGCGATGAGGACGCTGATGAAGAGGAATACGATGAGCTTCAGAAGCGGCAGCATCCTGGAAAGCGCGAAGACGAGTCGGACTTGTTCGTAGAGCTCCAACGACGGCAGCATCCAGGCAGGCGCGCCGAGCTGGAAGATCAGACGTGGATCCAAAGCGACCTGCTGAGCGAGCTTTCCAAGAGGCAGCACCCGGGGAAGCGGTACGACGCGTACGCCAAGCGCCAGCATCCCGGCAGACGCGAGGCGGAGGATGGCGCAGCGAGCGCGGGGGGCTTGTGGGACATGGACAAAAGGCAGCATCCTGGGAAAAGGTTCTGGGATGTGTCCACTGCAGGTCCGTGTGATGTGCCGGGCTGCAGTAAAGCCAGTCTGCTGCTCCAGTTGCTCAATGAAGTGAAGCAAAGTCGCGCAAACGAGAAGCGGCAGCACCCTGGCAAGCGGATGAACGTGCAGGAAGAGCTCGAGGAGATGCAATAGCGTGCGCGTGTACTGTGACGAGAAATTACATACAGTAGTTACAAGAAAGAAGAATTCATGCATATCGGCACATGGGTCCATTTTCCTTCCACATTTGCCCTTACTGCGCCACATGAGATGTATGCCAAATGTTTGACATATAACATAGGTGGTTTTGTTGAACTTTTCTTTTGTTAAATATGTCTGTCATGCAGGTGGTTTTGCAACTTAATTAAACAGTAACGCGAAGTAACGCTTTGCGTAAACGTGTCCATATTACGCACAACCACATTACTGCTTCATTTTCTGCTACATCTCGTTAAATCTGAAACATCTCTCTCACTTTGCTGCACTAGTTTTGTTAGCTTCGGCTACATCATGCATATATAGTTAACTCTACCGAGGTAATATCTCATGTGGCCACGCAACGCTCACACTGCACCAGTTTCCGCTTCTCCACCCAGTTCTTGTGTTAGTAATGTATACCTTATGTAAAATTCGAGTGAATATTTCCTTGCAAGACGGGGTCGTCGAATTATTTTTCTACACTATATGCCTGCATGAGTCGGACAGCTTGTCAACCTGTAAATTATTATTATTATTATTATTATTATTATTATTATTATTATTATTATTTGTTCCATGGATATACAGCACACATGTAAATTACAGTTATTGCTGTACAATAAAATGCCTTCGATGCGAACGACTGGATGCGCGCTGAAGTGTGTGTGTGTGTGTGTGTATGAGAGAGAGAGAGAGAGCGTGATCATGTTTGTATTTTCTACATCTTGGTGTGGATCAATGTGCCCACAAGGACAGGAGTATCTGAAAGTTTTGACCTTGTGGAGATATCTGCCTGATCCCTATAAAGAAAACGACCTTTAAAAACCAAACAAAAAACATATTTTATCTAAAAAGATAAAAGTGCCAAAGGTTTGATAAAGTTACAGTCAGGGTTAGTGCTAGGTTTAAGTGTACCATAGCATTGAGTGGCTGATTTAATCAATATCCTCACACAGGTAGTAAGACACACACACATGTGTGTATCTTAATATCTTAATATTCTTATATTTTAAATTAATTCCTGTCCCATCAAGCATGTTTCATGTTTTCTTCCAACCCCCTCTGGGCCAGTGGTTAGAGACATAACCAAACCAACCATGGTCATACATCATGCATAATACAGACCAATATTAAGGCAAAATGATTTTAATAGTTGGTTTAAATTGCCCATTGCTGGGCCAGATTCCAAATCATGTGCAATTCTTAAATGTTTAAACAATAAGGTCACGTTTGGCTTGCTGTACATTGTTTATTGCCATAAGTGCCTTTACTATTCCTCAAGTACTTAAGATTAAACATATTTGCTCTTCAAAGAAGCAACAAATAGAGCTGGTTTCTGTTCCAATAATTAATTCAGATCAATTCAAGTCAGTTCACAGATTCTCTGTTGCTTCCACATAATTAAACCCAAGCCTAGTAAATAAGCCTGCTCAATCTTTTGTTTTTGACCAGTGATCACTTATGAGTGAGCCATTATCACGAGTGTCATGTTAAGGGGGATGATTAGATAGGAGGCCCAGTCCGGGGATGAATTATCTGGAGTGAGAAGCAATTTATTAAGTGGCAAAATTCTATACATATTACATAGGATATCCACATGACTGCACTTTTAAAGGGGAAAAAATTGGATTTACACCAAATTTGTGTCACCAGATTGTTCAGTATAGCCAATAATTCATCACAGTATCACTTAGATACATTTAATCCACTCCGTATTCCATTCCTTTTGGTTTGGATTTTCAACATTTGTTGGACTTCAAAACAAGCGAGCAGCAGCCATAAACTGTGATTAATGTGAGATCTGTGCAAGCACGGCTGACATGTAGGCGGTAACTAGCTGAGTCTTTTTACTTCTTGTCCTTTCTAATAGCTCGAAGTCATTTCATGTACCCTAACAAGGCTCCATTTTGCAAGAATCTAACCAGCACGGTTCACAAGTTTGCTTAATCATTTGACACATCTGTCAGGATTAGTACAGATTTCAGCTCTTCTCGTGTTGCAGCTGATTTAAAGGCACAGTGGGTTAACACCGTTTTTATTCAAATATGGCATCAATTATCAAATATATTTCTATATTTTTTATTTGAATGTCATGTCATTTAATTTCATATATTTCATTTGTGTGTGAACCAGTTTGATATTTTATTATAAGAGGAAAGAATGATACAGAAATAAGAAACAACATTGTTTCTAACAGTGGAGGGGTATAACAAAGTGATTGTACATTAAACATTTATTCCATTAATAACCATTAATCTACTGTATATCTGTCCTTTTGGGAGACATGTAACACCAGCAGTCTCAGAAAAAAAAAGAACGTTTCAAGTATTTTCCATGGGTTCTTTTATATAATAAGGACTTCATATCTTCCTCAAAAGATGCAGTAACCCCTAATTAGATTCTAAAAAGCATTTGAGAAAATGTCTGAGAGAAGAAAAAAAACTGTTCTCTCTAGCTAGTCAGATAATGGCTCAAGAACACCTAAGAGTGTTCTTTTACTTTTTGTACAATGAGAGAATTGATAAGGGAGAAGATGTGTGAGGTGAAAAGAACAAGGCCCTGAAGGAGTGTGAAGAGAGTGAGCTCACGACTGCTCATCATTCTGAACTGCTCCCATAAAATGAAACACAGAAACCTTCAATTTTTTCTTAAACCACAAGTCACAGAAACCTTAAGTGTCTTATGGGAAGTAAAATGAATGGATGCATACAATAGAGTTTGCTGAAGGAACATAATGTTTTATTCTACAATGTAACAGATACACAAATGGACAAAAAACAGGATTTATTTAAAATATACACACTCAGACAAATTTATCATTTAATCATATTTTAGATCAGCATTTTTAGATCTTCTTTTGATAATTAGAAATAAGTATACTGCTATTCCCTGTTGTTATGTTTAAGTAGTGACCAATTAATAAAAAGGGCTGTCGATCCACTTAAGGAAGATTACGTATCAAAGGAAATGACCCGAAAACATAATATGAAATCACAAATGGTATATCTGTGTGTATGTGTGTTTAAATGATTGATTAAGAGTTTCAAATTCTTCTGCTTTTTTTCAGAATTGTTATAGCTTATTCTGATGTGTTTCATGTCTCTTATACCACAGCAATTTGATATAGATTACATTTTATTAATTAAAGAACACAGTACATTTTAAGTAAGGGGCCTTTCCCACATTCCAGGGTTTGATAAAACTGTAGCTGGCAAAAGCATTTTTTACTACATCGTGTAGTCAAACTACTACTGTACTTTAAGTTATTTAAAGGTGGATTGTTGTGGTTGTAGGTGGTTTGTAGACATTGAAGGTGGTTAGTGCCTCTTCATAATGGATCCTAGAGTCCAAAAATATGCTGAATTCCTTGTTTCGTGTTGATGAGGACTGCTTTGTGCTGTCACTACTGGAGCACCCATAAAAACTTTTCATACAGGAGGTGAAGGAAATCTGCTAAAAACAACCCCATATACTAAACTAATACATTGTATGTAGTAGATACTACACTCCACATGGTGATGTTTAGTATCCAAAACATGGCTATCCAGGTCATTGTAAACAGTTGTACCAGTTCTTAAAAAGTCTTGATATGTCATAGCAGATTGTTTGATGTAGTATGAATCAATAAATGGTAAAAAAATTTATGAATAGACAGTTTGTGACAGTTTGGCATAGGTTTGGCATGGTCTGTAACGGAGTAGTACAGAATCATTAGTACATTGTACAATTTTATAGCTAATGCATGGCCAATTTCTCGAGCAACCAAGTACTGTTAAGAGTTTCTCTCTCTTATAGCTATTAAGACAACACAGCTTATCATATTACCAAGAAACTGCAAATCTCCACCCCATTAAAAACTTAAACCAACAGTTTTACCTCTGACACTTGAAACTTCCAAAAATGCTTCCAAAACCGTAACCATGTCAATAATTACATACTTTTTTATACCTGTTTACATAAAGTATCTGCAATACAAGTCCATGTACCCCTGTGTGTTACTATAATAATAATAATAATAATAATAATAATAATAATATATCAGAACAAATGCTTTAATATGAGCTTTGCAGTTAAAACTAAAACCAAACTACTGTTCTAGAAAATAAATTTTAAACTTTCATGATACCATATTTTTGGAAAAAAGTAAGACAGAAATTTAGAGCATGCAGGTTATTTAGATTGAAAGTATGTACGGTATGTTTTCATGCAATGCAGGAGGAATATGGGCAAGTGGTCTTACTGCAAATTACAATCCTGAGCTAAAATATAAAAATAAGGCAAATGTAAAGACAATCAGTTTTAATGTATTTATTTGAATAGTGGAGAGATGAAAGAAATTATATAAGCATTATTTACAGAATGAGCTAAAGCAAAGGACTGAGTCATGTTATACAGATTTTGTCATTGTGGTTTTAAAACCAAGAAATAAAAGAATGATGGTCTCTTTCTATGGAGAGGTAACATGACTACAAAGAGAAAACTGGGATACTGTACATTGCTATTCTATATATCTTAACCCTATCTAAATGGAAGCCAGTAAAAGGAAGCAAACATGGCTCTGAACACTGGGTGAAAGGATTGGCATATAATTTTTTCACCTGTCAATCACAGCCACACTAGCCAATCATGGGCAACTATCAGCTCATGTATGCAGAAGAGAAATTGCATAACTCTGTGTGCATCATGCTGGTCATGTTGGAATGCGCAAGTGAAAAAATAGGGAAGAAATGTGGAAAAGGCATTGTCAGATTTCTCTTATTAAAACAACAAAAGAGTTAAAAAAAATTAAGCAACTGGCCAAAAAATGTGAGCAAAAAAAGAAACATGCTGAAATGAACTAGAAAAACATGCTGGAATGAAATGGAAAAGAACTAAGATTTAGCATACACTGAAGTCACGTGCTTTGGGTCACTGCATTTAAGGTCTGATTAAACTGCAGTATTCTTAAAATCAGTGAAGTGAATGAAATTCATATAAAGGATACCTTTAAGGACGGTAAGGAGTGATTCAATAAAAAAAGACTGAAAAAGATATATAAATGGTTAGAAAGACAAATAAATATTACATTTATAGTAATTTTGGTAGAACCACTGCACACAAATGGTTTACGAAAGTCTAGGATTTTTGTCAAACCAGGGCAGTCTTTTTCCACCTTTGATGCACTACCCCCTGAAAGCAAGCCCAGAATCATTCTCAAACTTTTGTGAGAAAAAAAAATGTCAGCACAATACCAGATATGTTAGATTGACATACAGTACAGGTGTGTGAGAACATCACACTTCATGTCCAGACAGGTACAAAATCAGTAGTGTGTGCTTGTGTGTGATCAATATCAACACTTGTGTGAAAGTCTTCAAAAACAATCCCCAGAACTCTTGAGAAGTGACTTATGAAAGACTGTTTCTGTTAAGAGATATGGTTTGATGAGGATAAAGTCAATTATCCATCAAAATGTGAAAGTTCTTTAACGTTCTGTGAAAACTTTACTTTCTTTTTTATTATTTAATTTTTTTATGTATTTATTATAGAAGCACACAAAATGTGATGTCCTTTGATAAGTGAGTGTTTTGTCACAGTGAGCTGATTTCATGTGAGATTTCATTAAGTCTAATTATAATATAGAACTGATGTTAATTGCTTTTGAACATTTTATTTACTTCAACAAAAGTATACACAAAGTATTAGAAGAAAAATGTCTTACTTACCATTATGAATAGAAAAAAGACTGTACTGTCTACTTTTTAAGTAAAACAGATGACCCTAAGGTGATATTTAAATAAACAGCGCCACCTCGTGGTCTTACAACTTTTACACAGGTTTGGTCTCCAAACAGCCATAACATTATGACCACCACCACGTGAGCTTACTGACAATGGATCACCAACTATACACCAGCAATTGTGACAGAATCATAGGCACCCAAGCTCACCCAGGCCCACAGGGTCCAAAGGGTAACCAGTCAGGTCCATCCTCACAGAAAAGCCAGTACAGCACAAATCTCTGGAAAAGCTGATCAAACACCCATCGTATACGCCAGACAAACAAGTGTGATTCCTGGAGGCCCAACCCTGCAGTCCACAGTTGCAACTGTCCTGGTGCCAAACACCACAGCACACCCAGCCTAAGGAGCCAGAGCTGCGCCAGTGGCACAGGGCAACTTAAGCCCTACAGTAGGTGGCTTTAATGTCATGTCTGATTGGTTTATGTAAACACATTTTTCCGCCATAACATTACAACCACTTGCCTAATGTTATACCGGTCCCCCTTGTGCTACTAAAACACCTCTAATCAGTTAAGGCATGGGCTCCATAAGGCTTCTGATAGTGTTCTCTGGTATCTGGCACTGAGATGTGAGCAACAATCTTTTAAGTCCTGTAAAGTAGCAGAGTGACTTAAAGGGCCACTGTCTAATCTCAACTGTCATTAGAAAATCATGTTGCCTTGAAGGTGTGTACTTGGTCTGCAACAAGATGGAGGTAGGTGGTAAGTGCAGAACTAACATCTACATGAATGCCAGGGCCCAAGGTTTCACAGTAGAGCATTTCCCAAAGCATCTGTCTTCCCATAGTGCATCTTGGTGCCATCTCTTCCCCAGTACAGTAAGCGGTGCATATGCACATGGCCTTCCACATATGTAAATGGAAATGTGATTCACCAGAACAGGCCACCTTCTTTCATTGCTCCAGGGTCCATTTCTGATGCTCAGATGCCCATTGTAGGCTCTGAGGTGATGGACATGAGTCAGCACGGGCAGTCTTTCAGTGATGATGTCTCTTTTTTGATTGGATCGGATGGCCTTCACTCCCCATGCACCTCAATGAGCACATGACCCTTTCACCAGTTCACTGGTTAGCCCTACATTTTAACTACTGCAGTGCTTAGTGGTTAGCACTGTCGCCTTGCGCCTCCAGGGTCAAGAGGGTGAAAATTAAGAAGGTAAATTAGATCAATGAGTCAGGACTGGCTTGAAACACAGCAAAACAAAAATTTATTTAATGAATCTTTGGAAAGAGACGTCTGTCATACACTGACACACACAGAAATGAGCATATGAGAGAGGTGCTTCACCTTTCTTGCAGATCTTCTTATACTCACACACACACACAGACAGATTTACACAGTAGTATCTAAAGGCTAGGGCTACTGTGTGTCCTTGGGAATGAAGGTGG
>JAOVVA010000036.1:7173531-7195260 GCA_028565275.1 Leiocassis micropogon | reverse complement strand
GTTTTATTGCCATTCTTTTTAAAATATTGTCTTTATAGATTTATATGTTGTTTGTCTTGATGTTCTTTTCTTTGTTTTACTGGTATGGCCCAATATATGTCTCAGTGATACTTCAAATAATATGTTTAAATAGCATTGATTTCAGTATTGTATTATATTTTTATACTAGTAACTGGTGTTAAAAATTTATCTCTACATTTATGAGCCAATGTATTATGATGTGGGCTGCTGTGGGCCAGGACGTCCAGGGCCACTTTTTGGTCCCAGTCCGCCCCTGGTCATGCGCCTCCCAGAATACATATTTTTACTTATATCGACTTCAAACATATCGAAATGTGACAGTTCCTATTTGAAATACATACAAGGCAAAGGTGAACATATCAAAAGACCCAATATACGTTCCAAACCTTCCTGTTGCATGTAGAGCGGCGGCAAAAGCTGAATATCAAACGAACATCGAACAGCAAACGGACTTTACCGCAGTAGTAAGTTGCATTACCGCCACGAGATGTCAATAAGCGACATGAATAACATCATAAAGGCTATATGTTTTCCTTGTTGGTCTTTCGGCTGCTCCCGAAAGACCAACACAGGCACAGGTTTTATGCCGGATGCCCTTCCTGACGCAACCCTCCCATTTTATCCGGGCTTGGGACCGGCACTGCATCCAGTGGCTGGGGTTTGGGCCCTGGCTGGGAATCGAACCCGGGCCTTCCGCATGGCACATTCCTTCTACCACTGAGCCACCAGTGCCCGAAGGCTATATGTTTTCCTGATTAAGGAAATTGATTAAAGGTGTTAATTAAGCTAGTATAATTACAATATCCAGTGCTTAAAATTATTTTAAACATAATGCCAACACCTAGGGGTTAGCACTGTTGCTTTGATTCCCATTTCTTCTCTGTGTGCATGGAGTTTGCAAGTTCTCCCTGTGCTTGGTGGGTTTCCTCCAGAGGTGGAAAGTAACGAATTACATTTACTCGCGTTACTGTAATTGAGTAGTTTTTGTGTACTTTTACCTTTTTAAGGTAGGTTTTAAAATCTGTAATTTTACTTTTACTTCAGTATGTTTAGTTTGAAGTATTGCATTTAGTAAAAAATAAATGAAAAATAATAAAAAATAATGCAACGGAGAAAGGAAAAACTGCACCCCAGAAACCACTGCACCGATTGATTGATGGGCGGGGAGAACAAACGGGCTAAATTCACAAGAACGATGGAGACGGACAAAATAGATAGCAGTGATGCAGACCTATGGAAGGTTGAATGGTGAGGCCGCATCTGATTGGCTAAAGCGTACGAGTGACCCAGTGAGTTGTTTTTTTGTGAATATATTTTTTTTCCGTGCACGTGAATTGGGTTTCACACATGTGAATTGGGATACGCATGTGAGCATCGTGTCTTTTGTGTGAATTATTGATGAGACTCATTTGCTTCCATACAGACCCAGCTGAAAGCGAAATGCCTTCAAATTCTTAGAAGCAAACCCCCTTTGTAACGGCCACTACTATGTTGTATACCACATATGTATGTACTGTATGTATGTTGCCCTTTTAAGAGTTGCCGCCCCTCCCCCAGTGTGTGCGCTGTGAAGGTGTGCGTGAGAAGGAGAGAACAGAGTAAAAGCTCAGGTGTGCTGCTCACCCCCAAAACACTCTATTCTTTTACCCTTTTCTTTACTTTTACTTTGTGTTTTGTATAATAATTTTGTGATGCTGAAAAAGGCAGATAAAGTTTTGGTGCTGAACGTTTTTCTTGGGTCTGAGCTCCTTTTCCCTTCGGCTATCCGGTGCAAAGCGTCACACCATATTTAAACGACCACTTTGATTTCAAGCACAAGGAAGGCAACAGCTTTATTAAGTAAAGGTGTTCCTTCAATTAAAAACATCTAGTTTGAGATTTATATCCCCTTGTCTTTTTTGAACTACACTAGAATCCCCCATCCCACCCCTGCTGTTAAAAAAAGTAACTTGGTATCTTTTACTCTAATCTTTTAATGAGCTACTTTTTACTTTTACTTGAGTAGATTTTTATAATGGTAACTTGACAAGTACTTCAATAAAATTTCATTGAAGTAACAGTACTTGAGCACAAACATTTATTCCTCTTTCCACCTCTGGTTTCCTCCAGGAACTTCGGTTTCCTCCCACAGTTCAAAGACCATGCAGATTAGGCTAACTGGCATTCCCAAATTGCCTGTAGTCTGTAAGTGTGTGCCCTGCTATGTATTGGTACTAGTGATGGGTCATTCATAAATGATTCGTTCTTTTTGAACAAGTCTTTAACATGACTTAGAAGAACGAGTAGTCTCAAGGTGCGTTCCGATTGGCCTGATGTTTCCTGCGAAGTATACCACGCAGTGTGTTCAGCCATGTTAAGTGTGATTCCAAACCGCACACTGCTGTGCGCTAAAATGCCTCCGTGCCACGGATTGCCCCCCCCTCCCCCCTTCATAATCTCTATCAAATATTATATTGGAACATAAATTCATATTGCTTATTTTATAATAAAAATCATTTTATGTAATTTTTCATCACCCTGGACAGGTGCACAAACACATACACTCAATCGCACAATTTGGGAACGCCAGTTAGCCTAACCTGTAGATCTTTGGACTGTGGGAGGAAACCCACCAACCACGGGGAGAACATGTGAACACCATGCACACAAAGATGGGAATTGAGTCTGGCCGCGAATCGAATCTGGACCCTGGAGGTACAAGGCGACAGTGCTAACCACTACACCACCTATGATCCAAACTTCCCATCACTAATTGGCACCCTGTCCAGGATATACCCACCTCGTGCCCTAAGTCTCCTGGGATAGGCTCCAGCATCTCCACAGGCCACCCTGTACAGGATAAAGCGCTAAATATGATGGCGATAATGTTGCGCTAATGGATTTGGCATTTCCGGCGTTGCTCCCAGTCCTGATACAAGTTCCTACAATATATTTACAGTATTCTTCGGGTTATATGTTCAAAATGAGACTACTTACATGTTTTCCTTCCTAGTTCATTCCTACCATGTTATTTATTTCTGAAATTGAAATTGTGCTATAAACAGACAGGATATGCTACTGTACTTTCCAAATATAGCTACGTTATTTTGTCTCGTAATCCCTGACTTAGAATAACAGTGTAGATATATGTTTTTACCTGCATCCTTTTATTTGAGAATTCCTTACTGGAATATAGTTGACCAAATTGTTTGGTTTCTTTATTTTACAGACAGACTGTCATGTTGAAGATATGCAGATGCCCCAGGTTTGCCTGTGCTAAGGCTTAACACGGTTTTCGACACCAAACACCTCCTCTTAACATTAGAAACAAGACGGACTGTGTAATAGGAAGTAACATATACAAGAAAAACCCATTTCTGATGGTGTTGTGAACTTGCGTCTGCAGAAATGGTGATTCGTGGCCTGTGGGTTTGTAAAATCCGTTTGGTGAAGCACTTTGGGCTGGCCCAAATCCTGTGCCTGTTTGTCTTTGCCTGCCTCGTGGCAGTTCTCTTCATCGACTACATAGAGTTATGGGTCACTTCTCTAAGAATGAATGGAGTCGGGGCTTCCTACGCAGGGATTCTTCCTCAGAGCGTGCCCCCTACACGTCCAGAAGAATATCTCCTTATGCCAAGTCAGCTTGTTTGCCAGCGAGCGAAGCCCTACCTCATCACCTTGGTGACCTCAGCCCCGGATAACAAGAAAGCTCGTCAGGCTATCCGTAATACCTGGGGTGGTGAAGTGCAAGTCCAAGGTTTTCGGGTCATGACTTTGTTCATGGTGGGGCAGGTATCGGATCCTGCACTGACTAAACAGCTGTCCGATGAGGCACGGGAGCACGGAGACCTGGTGCAGGGTCGTTTTCTGGACTCTTATGCTAATCTGACCTTAAAGACCTTGTCCATGCTAGCTTGGGCTAGGCGCTTTTGCCCTGAAGCTCACTTCCTGGCGAAGGTGGATGACGATGTGATGTTTAACCCCAGTGCATTGCTACAGTACATCAGCCAAAACTGGCAGGCACCAGAAGGGGAGCCTAAAGAACTCTACCTTGGTCGGGTTCACTTCAATGTGGTACCAGACCATAATCCGGCCAGTAAGCACTTTGTCTCCAAAGATGCTTTCTCAGATACAGTCTTTCCTGATTACTGCAGCGGAACCGCGTACGTGCTTTCCCGTCCTGCTGTGCTCAAGCTTTCTCTGGCAGCTGCTGCCATACGCTTGCCCAAGCCCCTGCCTCCCGAAGATGTGTTTGTAGGTTTGTGGGCCCACATAGCTGGCATCTCTCCTACCCACTGCCCACTCTTTTCTGGAGGACCACCCGTGACATACGCACGCTGTTGCTACCAGGCCATGGTGTCTGTCCATCATACTAAACCTGAGAACATGCTCCAGTACTGGGCAGACATGCATTCCAATGCGCCGTGCTCCTGGGTGGAAGTCCGGACATCACTTGGCATTTGCAAATTCAGAGCACTTCTAGGACACTTGTTATTGCCTGAATTATAAAGAGAAACACATGGAGAGCCAAGGAGACACACCTACACATGGCCTGAAGAAGCACAAATGGAACTGCATGATGAACTACCATGTATAGTTGTTTTGCAGCTTTATCTTAATAATGCCATTTGTCAAATACTAATGTCTGTAGTATTTATTACATTCCCTGTACAAGCACTTGGTAGTCAAATGTGTTTAGTGTTTCCGAAACACTTATAAATGCCTTATGTTGTTTGTTCTTTGCTCTGTAGTAATCTAAATCCATAGCAAAATGTGATGTTTTACAAATAGGATGTGACAAAATGTTCTTGATGCAACTTGATGTGAATTCTCTGGGCACGACCACTGTCTTTCAACCTCCCTGTCTATGAAGTTCGATGATAAAATGAATGTTTTGATTTGAATATTTTCTAGAAAGAAAGATTATGGGTGCAAGAGTGCAATGAACAGTTTACAAATGGGAGAGTGGAATTTGTACAATCCTGCTCTCAAAGCTGGTCTTCCACGGGCATGTAAGCTCTATGCAACAGGATAGTGAAATGTGAGAATGTTTTTTTTTGACAAGTTGGAGTATTAGAAATTGTAAGTTTTACATGGTATAATTTGAAATTATTTGTATAACTAAATGCATTGTGTTGTGATTTTTTTTACATTTTTTTTTATTGCCTAGGTTAATGCACATGATATAGTGTAATGTGACCCGACATAACTGGTAGATCGACTATAAAAGCAAAGCTGAATGTAGGTTATTGTCATTTCATCCACTATTTATACTCCTTTGTCATATCTAATGAACCTAAAACATAGCTGGGATTTATGAAGTCAGAAGGTTCAGTGACATTTCATTTGTTTAGCCACCAAACACATTGAGCTTACACTCACGTTTGCAGGGTAAGTAGATGCAATCATTAGCTCCATTATTTAAATTGTTTAGAAATTTAAAATATCTCTGACTATAAAATTCTGAAAATGTAAAGAGCTATGCAAATTCACAAAGTGGGAAAAATGTAGAATGTGATCAGATTCTTAAAGCAATACCTCATAGTGGACAAATCAGCATCATGTGAATAAGGTCTGCGGTAATTTGAGTAAATTTCTTTTTAACACCATTCTATCCTTATTAACTATGAGGAAAAAGACAATTTTTTAAAAAGCCATCCCATTTTTGGTCATTAGTAGAACTCCTTACAACAGACATTAAGCTAGAGATTAGGAAAATACAGTACATTTATTTTAATCTGTACACGTGTCCATTGCTCATGGACGGTGGATTGGCTGCTCTAAATTTTCCATAATTGCTCAAACCTCCACAATATGAGAACTTTTATGTTAAACGGATTTTGTGGATGCCCTGTGATGGACTGGTACCCCAACCCTGCTTTGTGCCCCCACTTCCCTGGGATAGGCTCCAGGGGACATTCCCACCCCTGTACAGGATAAGCAGTATAGGGAATGAGTGAGTGTGTGAGAGTCAGTCAGTGATCAGAATCTTGTATTTTTCTGAACCATTTGTGATTTAACATGTACCTATGAATTTGACTTTATTTGTTTCCAAACATGCAAGCATAACAATTAGCAAGAATCTGTACTCATGCAGTCTTTCACCGTTTGTTGTTAAAGCAGTTTTTCTGCAAATTAATCCTGTAACAGTAGAATAATAATGAATAAACACTAGACATCACAATAATCATATTTAGTATTTATAAGAAGACAACATTTTATTGTTGGCATTTATATATTTATACAAGTTTCAGACCAGATACTGAAAGCCATACGGACATGATCAGGATCTTTATGAAAAGATTAACATTATGGCTAATTGAAATAAATTTGCACTATTTATTTAGTTTTCAATATACATTTTGTCTTATTCCATCACCACCTAACTAAATACATTAAATCCATCATGCTTAAGTGTTCTGATTAGTCACACTCGGAGAAGCTTCTGAAACTTAATGTGCAAAATATACTGTATCATGTAACCTTATGATATAGCAGTTTGTGGTGTAGTGTGTCCTCTTGGTTGGTACTACTTGCTTTATGTTATTTAAAGACCTCTGGTGAGTTTGTGTTATCAGCTCAATACAATGTGGCATATTCCAAATAAAACACTTAAAGTATGCGAGTTCATGAATTATTTGAACAACTTGTCAGACCTGAGACATGTAAGGAGAAGAAATTCAGTGGATGTATGGTACATGCGTGTCTCTCTTTTAGATTAATTTTTTTAAGTATTCATTGCATGAAGTGTTGGAACAGCAAATTCTTTTGATTACTACAGACAAATTAATCCTATGTATGGCAAACATTTTACTTTCTCTAAATAGATTTAAACTTTGTACAACAAAAACCAACAGAAAAGATTATATTTCAGCATATTTCAGTTTTATTAGACATTTCTCAGTACAGAGATATTTGATACAAAAATGACTTTTTGTCTTTTGATACCAAGAAAACTTCACACTAAAGATGGAAAGCAGTCCAGAGGTAAGAGGACACATGGGTTACCGGGTCCTAGGTCATTTACAGTCTGTGTGTGAAAACCTGTGCCGGGATCCAGCGTTTTCTTAACAAGTCCTTTATTTCTGTCAGAACAAAGCTTCTTCCTACTTCTTGAATCGGTCCAGTGCAGTCTTCCTCCCCTGCACGTCTTGCTGCTTGGCAATCTCCTTCCTCTCCTTCTCTCTCTCCATTCTCTCCTCCACCGTTTTCCGAATCACGTCCTACAGTACAACAACACATGAGAAACGAGCTGTGCTAAATTCTGCAAACAATAGAAATTGTTGTGGATGCGTGTATATTTAATAAAATACCCTCTGATCCTCGTGGGCCACTTTTTTCTTCCTCTTCTCCACAGCACCAGCTGCACTTCTGCCTCTCTTTTTAAATCTGGGCTTGAACTTTTCATTTGCTAATGGATCATAGCCCTGAAAAAAAACAGTACATGTAAAAAATAATAATATAGTGGAAAATAATGGAATGATTTTGTCTTCATAATAAAAAAGGACTTCAAAAGATCGTGAAACAGAGCAGGTGCAAGCTCAGTGTGAGGTCTCTCTCTCTCGCTTTCTTTAGCATTTCTCTACTGCTGTATTAAATACATGGATTTCTAGCCATCTATCCTGCACAGACCTAATGTGAATGCCAGATATACTGTATATCCATTTAGTCATTTATCTTCTATACCGCTTATCCTGTGTACCGGGTCGCAGGGGCTGAAGCCTGTCCCAGGAGACGTGGGGCAAAAGGAAGGGTATACCATCAACAGGGTGCCAATCTAGATATGTACCTGTGGCTTATATACACATGGTGAACTCACCAATGCTTCCACTCTTTCTTTATGCTTCTGCTCAAATGTGGCCTGGTCCACTTTACCCAGCAGCCCTGGGTCCAGGCCTATCAGCTCGGGCTGCACTTTCTCCAGCAGAGCCTTGACCTCCCATTCCTGCCTCTGCTTTATGCTTCGGTACGGGTTTACATCCAGAGCATCGAAATTAGGTTCACCCGCACCTTAAGAAAAAAAAAAAAGTCAGACTGTTAAAAATATAAAAACACTTTTGGTTACTTGCAGCTTAATTAATACAGGGGTAGTTCATATTTCTGTTATATAGTACGTAAAACCTCTTTGCAGTCATTTTAATGATGCATGTTTGGATGGCATCTAAAACCTTTATTCTATTTTATCATAACACACATTGTGGTATTTCCCAAAACTCTTTCAGTGATAAACATTTTAGATTTTATAATATAGCTCAAACTAAGTGATTTTTTTAAATTATGTTTATCATCTTTCACCTTGCAATGCCTCAAGAACCAGGCTGGTATGACGCAATGTCACTGTTCCAGGCAAGGGACTACAAGATCATTATACAACCTTTTTATATAACCTAGTCATAACCTACTCAAAACCAAAAATAGATTCTGAAAATCTGTCAAATGTCACATGACAGCACAAACTTTTGACAAGAAACTTTTCAATACATTTTACAGTTTGTGTATAAATTAGGCCCAAGTTGTCAATAGTGTATTCTGATATCACTGTAGTGTTTATGGACCACAAATCAAAGAGATGTTATATTGCTGCAACTGGAGCTTATTTCAATGCAATAAGAACATACTCGTGTTTCTGCTTGAATTTTATAAGGGGTGTTCAATTCAAACCAGGACTTTTGTTTGTCCAGAATAATAGAACACAGGTATGAGAGTAAAGTTACCTTCATTTCTTTATATAATCCCGTTACACTAATGCATTTATCCCAGTGTTTCACTAATGCTTTCTACCATCACGGTAGAACGTTCTCCAAGTACCCCGAAGCCATGAGCGAACTGCCTGCTTCACAGCTGAAACCCTGGCCTCCCAGGAACTCCTTTAATGGTAAAAGGTTTGGAACCAGCTCGGAGCAAGGTGAGGACTGTACGGAGGACGTGCAAAAACTTTCCACAGACAGATGTGTCTTTTCTACAAGTTATCTGTCGAGGATCAGGTGTTCTACTCGCTAAACGTTTACAGGAATGACTGCATTGGGCTCTGAGACTTGGATCAGCATTCACGGACGTGTGACCTTCTTTAAAACTTTTGCACACTTGAGACTTTTAGCTGCAGTAAAACATCTAATCACCGTACTGTGCTTGAAGTCTTCTGTAAACGTCAGTTGTCTTTAACGGTTTTCCGGTTTGACTTGAACGCCCCTCATATTTGGATAATAT
This sequence comes from Leiocassis micropogon, assembly GCA_028565275.1. NCBI lineage: Eukaryota > Metazoa > Chordata > Actinopteri > Siluriformes > Bagridae > Leiocassis > Leiocassis micropogon. The sequence goes on along the minus strand of JAOVVA010000036.1, from coordinate 7,186,053 downwards.
TGAAAAGGAATTTACCAACATGATGTCTTCTGTACTAACCTGGAACAATCATACTTGTAAACCCGTCTCCATGTCCAATACCAAGTACGTCCTCGAAGGGGCAAAATCCGACTCCCCATACTGAACCTCTCACACGATGTGCCATGTAGGGCTTGGATATGGGCCCGCCTCCCCACACATCGCGGTATACCTGAGAGTAATGATAAAATAATGTATGTACGTTTGTATAAGTGACATTTCATGAAACGTTAAAACCATGCCATAAAAGTGACCGTGTCTGTACTACATTTTCAGAAAGAGCTCGGAGCCATTTGTGTATGTACCTGTACTACATCTCCAGTAGCAGCACTGAGCAGTCCTCTCTGACTCAGGGACAAGCAGGAGGCTCCAGCAGGAAGGAAATACTTATGAAGTGGCTTAAATGCTCGGATGTCATAAACCTTGAGCCTCCTGTCCAGACCTGACGTCACCATGTACCTGTCAGACACACACACATGCCTCGTACGGTTACAGTCTGCCGTAAGTTATGATTAGCTGCCGTGAAGTTAGTTAAATTTTATTGATGGTATTTTAAATAAGATGAAACAGCTTTCGTTTATACAAAAAAGCAATACGTACGTGCCGGTTTTGTCCACAGTAAGCGAGCGGACAGCGCCTCTGTGGCACAGCATTTTAACTAATGGCTCTTTCTGATTAGGAGACCACAGGCTGACTGTGCCATTCGGGTGCCCCAGGTGGATGATGGCATTGTGAGGATTCTGTGCCATCACGTCAAGCCTGCCTAATTTTGTGCAAATCGCTGCCACCTCCTTTCCCACAGACACATCGAGATACTGCAGGAAACCTGTGGCACTCTGGGAGAGAATTGCACACAACATAAGAACACAATTGCTTAAACACCATAACGGAACCTTTCCTCTACAAGGCAGGTTTGGGAATGTCAACAGGGCTTTGAAGTGCCACATTTGTACTGACGCACCGCTGTGGCAAGCAGGAAGTGGTAAGGGAGGAACTGCATGCGTAGGACGTCGTTGAATTTTTTGATGCAGTGCAACTCTGTGCCTTTAGAGTCATAGATGTGGAGCCACTTCTTCTGAGCCACAGCAAACATGGCCTCGGTGTGGAGCCACCTAGTGGACAGCAGCACAAGGGCAAATTAAGAAAGCAAAAAGTGCATGCCATGGGCAAGAATTGAATTGGGAGACGTTACACTAGAAAATGACATCTAAACATTTGCTTTTGTTTCCAAACATAAAGTAAATAATTACATCATTACTATCCTGTGAGCATTTGGATGTTATATGTCAGTCAGAATAAGCAGGTAGAGAGAAACTCTTTAGATCCAAATAAAGCTGGATGTATGGGGTTTGCATTAATGTTAAACGTTCTAAGTGTGAAAGCAATCTGCTTCTTTAGCTGTGTGTTGAAGAATACCATGGGTAATGGAGTTACTGTAATAAGCTCACTTTATTCATTCAGAATAAATCCATCACCAATCCATCGCAGGCCACACACACACACTCTACAGGCAATCTACAAACACCAATTAACCTAGTCTATATGTTTTTGGACTGTGAGAGGAAACCAGAGTACCCAGAGGAAACCCACCAAGCACGGGGAGGACATGCAAACTCCAAGCTCACTTCAATCATACAAAAATACACAATGCACAATATGTTACCTTAATTTGAAAGACGCACAAATACATCCATGGCACAAAAGGAATTCAGTGTGATCATCTCTCTTTCTTACAAACAAACCAAACCAAGAGCTGATCCTGCATATGCTCTTTACTTAGTAGCAAACTTGATCTATTTAGTCAAGTCAATGCATCATTTATTTGCAGAGGCCACTTCCATTACCTTTCCTTACTTTGCATTTGGTGTGTTTACAGAATGTGTGTGTGTGTGTGTGCCTGCACTCACTTGATATCTTGAATAGTTTCCATGACATTCATCTCGCACGTAAGGTTTTTGGTCTGCCATTCTATGCAACTGACGTGGCCTCTCCTTCCACCAAGTAACAGATGCCTGAAAGCAGCCATTTTCACAGTCATTTTTAAACTCATACCAATTTAAGCATCAGAAATATATATATAAAACTGTTATGGCACTGACCGGCCAGTTCTGCTGTAGTCTAGTCTATATGGTCCAAATTGGGTCAGATGCAAGTTAAAGTACTGCAGGCAGAGAGAGAGAGAGAAAGAGAGATTATGTTTTATAAATAGAAATCCAAAATCATTAACATGCTTGCAAAAGTGTTTACAATAACCCTTGCTTTAAAAAAATAAAATATATCTAAGTGTCACCTTTGCCCCTGATGTAATATCAACAGCCTCTGCTATGTCTTCCTGTGATACAGTGCATGTGTCTTCGCCATCATCTCCCTCCAGAAACCTGGTGGCACAATCAGTGTGTTATTGTGCGTTTGCAAAAAAAAAAAACAACAACAAAAAAAAAAAAACACAAGGCAAAAAAAAACAGCCGAATCGGGTGCACTACCCAGCATCCTCTGGGAGTAGAAGATCGTATCGTGCAGCCTCTTTCTGTGCTAGCTCAGAAGCCGACTCGGCCTGGGTGATGATCTCTTTCACCTTTTGTCTGGATTCTTTCAACTGATGAGAAAACAGGGGCATATCAACAAAATTTATAAAGAAAGATTCTGTTAGATTTATATATAAATGGAATTTTGTTCAACAGGTAGTGGAACTAAAAACTTAAATTTTTCACTCTGATAAGAAATTAAAGCACGCAACATATTTACTATAGGATGTTCTTAACTTACCTTTTGAAATTTCTTGCCTCTCTGGAATTTCTTTAACTGCTCTTCTGGGATAGAAGCCTCACCAGGGAAGGGGTCCTTTTTCTGTGGAAATTATTTTAAATCAATGACCTTCTGAGTTTTGCGTAATACACTGCTTCTAAATAAAGTGTTCTAAACAGCAAGTCATGTTACGGAAAACATTTTTTCTTTAAAAAAATATTCTAATACGGCCTGCATCCTAATCATTATGCACCTTGAAAGAATTCACAGTTGTGTCCCAAATCTCACTATATGCATTACATAACTACTTCACTTAGCAATTATGCCACTGGTTTACAGACATAATATTGAGGATGCAAATACATATACAAATTACTTAATCAGGACAAATTAGCTGTCATTTACTAGAGTCCCACCAAATCTAATTAGACAACAAATAAATGACCTACACGACACAAAATACATAATAATAATAATAATAATAATAATACCAAATTCACTCCTAAAACCCTTGCCATCATATTTTAGTGTTTTACTGGAATCTTACTCATTCAATCTTCTCATCAAGTCTAGTCAGACTATTTTCTAGCCTACATTTATGGCAAAATGACATTTAATGAATTTTATGTCTTTCTACACTGTAAAACAATGCTGAACGGTATCCAAAATATGCAATAATCTCCTTGGAACAGTTGATACTGAGATGTGTCTGCTACTTATGCTCTGTAAGGCCTTCATAATGGCTCGAATCGGAGGTAATTTCTTAAGCTGGTAACTCTAAATGAACTTCTCTACAGCAGAGGCAGGTTTTGGTCTTGCTTTCCTGGGAAGGTCTTCATGAGAGCCAGTTTTATCATGGTGCTTGATGGGTTTTGCAAATGCACTTGACAATACTGTTCGTGTAAGAACGTTTGGATAACAGCTGACCTTCGTGTCTTAAAATAACAATTAACTGTTGTTGTTACTTAATTACCTAATGCCATATGTGTCTTTTCATAGTAAAAAAATAAATAAATAAAAATCCAGTATTGTTTTAGGATGTAGAAAATAAATCCAAAGTTGTGTCCAAACCTTTGACTGGTACCGTATGGGTATAAATGGCAGGTCTATTATTCCAAAATTGCTTTGATACAATTAAATCACAGTGCATCCAAAGCGACATATTTAGCAAAATTGTTTTTCCCAACGAATCCTGATATACACACTGTAGCGTTACCTAAAAATGAGGAAATATTCTTCAAAATATTACCAGATTCGAACAAGTCACTTAAACATACAAACTTGTTTATGATTAGATGGAAGTGGAAATTAAATAGAAAACTTCTTTTAGAATAACATATCAAATATCAACTCAACAAGCGTACAGAGATTTTATTGAATCACCTTCGAGGGTAAAGTATTAAATATAACAGTACACACCCCTGATATGAACTTTCCATCAATTCTTCTTTTCCTCTGCTTTTGTCCTTTATCAACTTTCGTGTCTGAAACTTCTTTCGTTGCTTTACCTTCACTGGTTTTGTCTTTCTCCGTATCATCATCATTTTGCGTTTCTTCCCAGTAACGTTTTGGAGGCTGTGGTAATCCAACGCAGACATGAGAAAGCCATCACAAAATATAACACATCAGATTTCCCCCCCAAAAAACTATGTCGCAGGGACATGTATACACAAACTGACTGCTAAATTCAGTTAACCATATGATTAAATAATCTGTCTATAACTGCAAAAAAACAAACAAACAAACCGTACCGGGTAAACATGCACTACACATGTACATGCCACACATAGCTTAGCTCCCCTGTGTTACATTTTATTTATTTGACGTGATTTTCAAAAAAATAAAATAAAAACATTTCAAGCTAACTAAGTAATCGGACTAGCTAACAAGTATTACAAATCTCTTGAATGTGAAATAAAACACACTTGAACCTTTTTCTTTTTCCCCACGTGTGTGTCGGCCAACACTTCTTGCCCGGGCGCCGCCATCTTTGTTGTAGTTTTTCTACTTCCGTCTCAGCAACGGCTTTTTTTCCGGCTGGATCGCAAATGACCGTCATACCCTAAGTAGTATTCCTAGAAAATCAGGAGAAAGCGGATTGGCCTGCGTCCAGACTCAGCCTCGGTGTCGTTACACACTCTAGTGGTGGATGTTAGTTTTGGAGAAATTTTTTATAGGTTAGTAATGTAAAATCATTATTTTTGTTACTAAGCATTAGCAATGGAACTATAGGTTGCACTAGTGTTTAAAATGGCATGAGAGTAGTTGAAATCATGTTAATTATTTGGTCAATTTGGATGTAATGGATACATGAATAGATGCATAAAAACATAACACTAATTAGGTTAAAAGAAATAGTTCATATATTCTGGCACCACTTAAGTTTTGCACTGTCACTTTTAATTTGCTATATACATCCTCAATCGCCTACATTTTGCACAGTCACCTTAATCTTGTTTATGTATTTACAAATTTTTCATGGAATATTGTATTTTTGTATTAGTTATTTATTATGGATGAATAAAGTATCTATCATAGGTGCTTCTCAATAAATTAAAATATCATCGCAAAGTTGATTTATTTCAGTCATTCAGTTCAAAATGTGGAACTCATACAGTATATTATATAGATTACACACAGACTGATATATCTCAAGTGTTTGTTTCTTTTCATTTGATGATTATGACTTAAAGCTAATGAAAACAAAAAAAGTATCTCAGAAAATGTGAATATTACAAAAAAAAAAAAATCTAACACAGAAACACATACTGAAAAGTATGAACATGTTGAACTCAATACCCGTCGGGGTTCCTTTTGCATGAATTACTGCAGCAATGCGACAAAAAGAACCAGACTGTTCTTTTTAGATGAAAGTAAATTTTGCATTTTATTTGGAGGATGAGAGAGGAGAGGCACAGAATCCAAGTTGCTTGAGGTTCAGTGTAAAGTTTGCACAGTCAGTGGTGGTTTGGGGAGCCATGTCATCTGCTGGTGTTGGTCCCATGTTTTTATCAGGTCCAAGGTCAGCGCAGCTCTCTACCAGGATGTTTTAGAGCACTTCATGCTTCCCTCTGCTGACCAGCTTTATGGAGATGGTCAGCAAAGGTACATCATTGTCATAAAGTTTCTTGCTGATTCTTAGAAGTTTTGTTTTTTTGCAAATCATCAAACCTACAGGTAAGACAGGAAGAATTCTTTCCCACAACATTGAGGTACATTTTGGATCATTGTCCAGTTGTGAAAGCCAACGTCATTGCAAAGCATATAACAATAGATCTATCCCCACCCCAGGGGAAAAAATACCCTTTAGTGTATTACAAATATTTTAAAATCTTCAATAGTACATTGCAAATATACTAACTCAAAGTTGTACCACCAGTTAAAATATAAAAAGTATAATAACAACATGCTTTTACCAATTTCTGGAATTAAACTTTAAACATTCTTCAAAATAATTGTGTTATAGTACACCTCCCAAAAATATATTATAGGGAAATATTCTTTAAGTGAAAGGTTCCAAAACACACTTATTTGAACTTTGTTCCTCAATTTATTTTTGGCCTATTTTTATATGGTAGTCTCAGTATATTTTCAGCTAATTTTAAATGTACTTATTCATATGTACTTATTTATGCTTATATTTAGTGCACTACTCTCTCTTGCTTTCTCACTCGTTTTTGCGTGCTGAAACTCACTTTTGCACGTTCAAGATAATTTATATGTGTTTGAACTATTTCATCTATTCTGTGCGCTCAATATCACAAAGCTACACTTGCACGAACTGCAGGAGCGTTATAACTCTGCAACTATTCCAGTCAACCAGAGATTAGAGTAGGGGCAACACCAGCCAATCAGAAACTGGAAGGCAGATTCTGACAGTTTGCTTTCTGATTAGCTACCCAGTCCCCCACTTTTAGTTTGAATCCATGTCATTGCGTGTGTTAGTTCATATCGTTATTATTTTATTTTCATCGGCATAAGGTAAATTTCATGGTTTTTGTTAGGTAGTTTTTAATTAAGTATATAGTTTAAACTATAGAATGTATTGTCTAATGCTAAATCTTATATAAAAAGGGGGGCAGGTTAGCACAGGGGCAGGTTGGCAGACCCTTCGTGGTGAGAATATGGGGAGAAGGAGCTGTGTGTGAGGTCATCACTTTTTATGCACATGACTTCCAGGCAGGCAATTATTTTGCATGTCTGCATAATTTCTGCTGCAACTGTGTGATTTTCAAGCCCCCTAAAGTTGTTTAAGTAGGCTGGGGCAGGTTGGCACAGTGATGGTAAGGGAGTATCTCACCATAGCACATTACATTTTAGTTATGAAAGCAAATAATGGTGACACAACAGTTGCAGTTGCAGACTGCTTGGACTTCTGACAGTGTTGTCTATTTTGCGTAGTAGAAGTGTGAAATAAATGCCGTTCAAGTTTTACATTCTTGTTTTAACTACATTTTGTCACTTGTGCCAACCTGCCCCATTGAGTTTGCCAACCTGCCCCATAGTGGGGTAGGTTGGCACAAAGATTTTCTCCTTGAATATCTCCCAAGGATATTACACAGCAAGGTCATTTTGTAACTGGTATTATAGGTTACTCATTAAAGTCTTGTTTGAGAGACATGTGTAAACAATTCTATCAACTTAAATACACTTAGTACAAAATTAGTTATTCCAAAATAGCACACTTCAAGTATACTAGTCACTTAAGTATGCTTTGGCATGCTAGGATTTAATATACTTAGCATACTTTTTTTCATTGGGTAAGATTTGAAGAATCACTTCACTGTGACTCAAAATAAACAGCACCTTCCTCTTTGTCCCTTGATATCTAAATGCCCTTTTTTATGATATCTCCCCCCTTTTTTGTAAAGGCTTACTTGGTATCCAGTTTTAAATAAAGTCACATTTTAAATAATTTATGTTCGTGACATGCCCTGGCTAACGGACCTGGAGGAGTTGTGACACAGCAGGCAGACGATCAGCAGGAAAAGATTTCTTGTCCTATCTCATTAAGAAATAATAAGTAGAAACTTTATCTGATGGTAAGTAGAGTTTGCAGTGGTATTATGTGCACATAGTTTGGTGTACTTTACAAAATAAAATGTTTTACAGACACAAGTTAACGGTACAGTACATATCGGGGAAAAGTAGGAGCAGGTTTTATTGTGCACCTTGTTTCTGTACATTTCAATATTTGTGAAGTTAATGAAGAAATAGTTTATGCTGAAATTTATTAATTTTTGTGTAAAGTTTTTTAGTAATCATGAAATATTCATAACATAAATTATTAATCTTATGAAAAAGCATAAGAAAAAGCACAAGGGATTAGAATCACACATACAGTACACTAGTTGATTACATGTATTTAGTTAGAGACAGTAGCAATAATAAACAATACATTGCAATCTATCATTTTTTATGCTGTGTATTTTTTCATGTTGTGTTTTGTTTTTTTTTTTAAAGTATATGTGTTATTTAAAGATTATAAATAATAGAAAATTGGTCCAGGTTCCTAATTGTGGACAGTTTGCAGGGAACATCTAGCCAGGAGTCAGAGGCTGGAGTAAAAAAGGGACAAAAAAGTGAACCAGCTTGAATTTTCTTTCAGTGGACCTTTCTATAATTCACCAGGTTATATAAATCATGTTGGTGTATGGTTGAAGTTTGTTCTGTATGTCCATATGTTTTTAACCTTCAGCATGTTTAGTCTGTAACATTTTGTCCATATGTTCTGCGCATGTAAAAGACATACTAAAAGGAATTATGCATTTTCTCCTGGGATATCAATTCAAATCAAATAATTTGAAAATTGTTAATTACATCTGATTAAATCACTGCTGTTCTTAGAACATTTCAGAGATTAAATATCCACAGATCACTAAAACTCAGCTTATTTATGTATCTCGACAATGAAGTTAATTCTACAATATGAATAAAAGTGCCCTAACTGATATTTAATGTTTATATGAGGGTGTGTCAAAAATAATCCGCCCTCCAGTTATATTATAACTTCTGTTGGCCATTTCTTATCAGCGTTCAAGGCTACTTTCTAGTCACTGCTGTGCATGTGTGAATGTGTTAAATCAATTCATTTTGCGAGCAAAAATGGGTGTGAGGGTGCACTTGGTGCCAAAAGAACTCACAGAAGAGCATAAACAGAAGATGAAAGTCAATTAAAGAAAATCGTTACTGATGACAAAAGATGGATTCATCATATGAGTATGGAATGGATACATCCTTAATCGCCAACCAAGAAAAAGTTTAAAAGTCAACACTCAGCTGGAAAATTGATGCTTACAGTTTCATGGGATTCTCAAGGGCCAGTATTGGGACAGGGAAAAGGTTTAGCAATCAACAGTGCTTATTGAAGAGCTGAATCCTAAACACAGAGGACTGCTTTCCAAGTGTGTTGTATTTTGCATGATGATGAAGTAAAAAAAAAAAGGGGGGGCAGAATTAAAATTCTTTATTAAATTGTTCTTGTCATGTTACAGTTTTGTGATAATACATAGGAAAATCTCTAGGAATAGAGATTCAGGGAGCCAAAATATAATGTTTGGATAGTGCAATTCCTGGATTTGGATCTGGTTGTATGTACTGCAAATATTTGCCCAAAAAGAATCCTCAAGGTTATAAACATGACAATAATATCAGATAGAACCTGCCAAAGCAGGTTTTTATTGTAACTATATTGTCTCCCAAATACAGCAAAATCAGTGCAAGGGATAGCAATAAAAAGGAAGCAATAAAATAAAGAAAAAACTATTTAATTCAATTTAATTTCTATAGTGTTTTTAACAATTGTCATTGTGGCAAAGTAGCTTTACACAATCAAAATAAAATAATGGAAATTTGTATGAAATATGAAAAATGTGAATGAATCAAAATTATTGGATTGTCCCTGATAAGCAAGCCAAGGGGGATGGTGGCAAGGATAAACTCCCTGATATGGCAATAGGAAGAAACCTTAAAAGGAGCCAGACTCAACAGGGACCCCATCCTCATTTGGGTGATATCGGATAGCAGGGATTGTTTTGCAGTCATATTGTGGGTTAAGCAGCTTAAAGTTCAATATAACAGTTGATGTCTTTAAGTCAATTTGGAGTCCAGTTCGTTATTGGAGGCTCAGGTAGACAGTAGGAAATTCCAGGAACTATTGAGCGACTGCAGTCACAAGTCCCCAGAGAACGGCTGTCTGCATCAGCCGAGGCCATGACCGGTTTGAGGGTAACGTCCCCAGTCACCACACGCATTCTTATCGAAGTGCACAGAACAGATTTAATGACAGCTGAGTAGAACTGTGTGAGCAACTCCTGTGGCAGGTTGAACTTCTGTAGCTGGTGAAGGAAATACAACCTCTGATGGGCCTTTTTTAACAATGGAGTCAATTGGGGGGGGGTTGGTTCTCCTGAAGTCCACTATCATCTCCACTGTTTTGAGCGTGTTCAACTCCAGATTGCCAGCTGCTCAACCTCGCTTCTATAGGCTGATGATTGTAGTGTCATTTGCAAATTTCAGGAGCTTAACAAAGGGGTATGTAGAGGTGCAGTCATTTGTGTAGACGGAGAAGCGCATTGGGGAGAGAACGCAGTCCACTGTGGCTGTTGGACATGAAAGCTGATGTGAAATCTCTAAACAAGACCTTCGTATAAGTCCTTGATTTTTCCACAAGTTGCAGGATGAAGTCCAGTCCCATGATGACTGCATCATCCACAGACCTGATTGCCCATAAGCAAACTGCAGGGTGTCCTGTGAGGGTCCAGTGATTTCCTTCAGATAAGCCAACACCAGTTTTTCGAACGACTTCATGACCAAAGATGTTAGGGCAATCAGAGAGTGAAAGTTGTTGCTGGTTTGAATTAAAACTGGTTAGGGTCTTAAAGGTGGCGGTGGTGTTATCTATTGTGAGAGATAAACAGACACTTGTTTAAAGTTGTTTCAAGGATTTTGTAAAGGAAATTGTACTGCAAATGATATTGGTTGGTAGTTGCTGATGTCTGCTGGATTCACAGTGGGTTTTAGGAGGGGATGCACCAAGTACATGACCAGATGCTATGGAATGGTTGATGATGCCAATGATGTCTGAAATAGTCTACATTTTAAATATAATTATTACATATAATATATTATATTATAATAATATATTACATAACATGAATATATTAAAATAGTTTAAAACAGTCAAAATATCAGAGGATTTATTGGTAACTATTAATTATTATTAATACTACAGATGAAGCCGACCAGTCGACCAGAACTGATTGAATTTGAAGGCATTTATATGGCTCATTACTTCACTGATGACTGGGAAAATGTGCAGAAATTTCAAGCAAGACCAGATGATATTCTCATTGCTACTTACCCCAAAGCAGGTAGGCTATGTTTTTTATTCTTAAAATTAATTATTTGTTATGTTAATCAAATATGCTAATGAGGCCTTTATCCTACAGGCACCACCTGGGTCTCCTCTATTTTGGATCTACTTTTTTTTCACAATATAGCACCAGAGCGTCACACTTCACTGCCCATTTTTGAAAGAGTGCCTTTCCTTGAGGCAGTTTTTCCCCAAGATGCCTACAGGTCATTAAATTCGGTCATGCTTAATTTTATAGTTATAAACAGCTATATGTAAGCTATGCTGACAATTAAAAATTCCATGTAGAGTCTTTCTTCCTTATGTAGGGGTTGACTTGGCAGATAAATTGGCCACCACCCCACGTCTCATCAAAACTCATCTACCTGTTCAGTTGGTGCCCAAGTCCTTCTGGGAACAGAACTGCAAGGTACAGTATATGGTTTTTTATTTTTATACTTTGTATTTCATAAATCCACAATAAAAGCAAGGGGAACTACTAGAAAATCAACAAAAAAAACATGTGTGATATGGCGCATGGGGGCTGGTTGGGGACTGGGCATGGAGATTGTGACTGGGTCAGGATGGCCTGAAATTTGACATGGGCACCGCGCCAGACCTGGAAATTGGCACAATGCTGGGACTTAATCAGAAAAACAGATTAGGACTTGTCATAAGACCTTGACACTAATAAAGGCATATGGCGGAGAGAGCACTAAATCAAGGTTTTACTGCAAATATGATACTTTCAAACTGGCATGCAAAGCAAGCACAGTGTCAGTGAAGCTAGGATGTAGAGCAAGCATTACATTATTGAAGCTAGGGTGCACTGCAGGTTTGATGCTCTCGGAACAATGGTGTAGAGCAAGTATGCCTTCAGTAAAGCTGTAGTAGAACCAACAGAGCGTTCTTGGCACTAGAGGCCAAAGCTGGGGTTGGTTGGGATAGTGCATATTCTGGCTTACAGAGCATGGCATGACTGTAAAGGGGATAATTTGGGCACAACATGGCATAACTCAAGCAAGACAGGGTATGATTTGGGCAGATGGTGACTGGATTTGCAGGGATTCAGCATGAAATAATTTGTGCACTGTCGTTAGATGTTGCTAAATGTGATAGTATAATAGTAAAATATAATGCATTAGAGATCTTTTTTCTTTAGGTAACAACATAATGTGTATATATAACAAATAAGTAAGAACAGTTCTGAGATACAAAAAGATTGTTAGACGTGATTTAGAGAAAGAACAATGACAAGTACACAGAAAGATAAACTTTTTTTTATAGGGGACATATTATGCCATTTTAAAGGTTGCTAATATTGCTTATTGAGTCTCTTAAAACAGGTTTACATGTATGCAAGGTCAAAAAACACTTTAGTTTTCTCCAAAAATAGATTTAATTTT
>JAOVVA010000036.1:7150587-7171089 GCA_028565275.1 Leiocassis micropogon | reverse complement strand
CAAGTTGTAGTGCGGACTGGATATTCCGCTGTGGCGACCCCTTGTCGGGAGCAGCCGAAAGACCAACAACAACAACAACAACGTGTCACTTCTTTCTGGCATTTGATCAATGAAGCAAAGATAATGCCTGTGCAACACCACAGCTGACGTGCATGGTTTGAATGTATTTAAGGTGTTTTTGGAGAATGTTGACACCAAGAAAAGGACATTTACTTTATGTTACTGCCATTGCACTCATTCCATCAGTAATAAATGATAGATAGGTCCACGAAGCATTGTATGAAACAATATGCAAACACTAGGTTATATACTTAAAGTTATATGGGTTCTGTAGTGAAGGCACTGTGGTGAAGCAAAGAAATAATGTTACAAAACTTACAATATGCATAATGTTAAAAAATGTTAACAATACAAAATATAAACGTTCATGAACTACCACTCACTCATCATCTACACTGAGTAATCTTGTATATAGGGTCGCGGGAGGCCTATCCCAGGAGACTTAGGGCATGAGGCAGGGTGCCAATCTATCACAGGCCACACACACACTACAGGCAATTTGAGAACACCAATTAGCCTAATCTGCATGTCTTTGGACAGTGAGAGGAAACCAGAGTACCCGGGGGAAACCCACCAAACACAGGGAGAACATGCAAACTCCATGCACACAGAGGCGGAAATCAAACCCGAACCCTGGAGGTGCAAGGCGACAGTGCTAACCACTAAGCCACCGTGCCGCCAGCATAAAATATCAGTATACTCAAAACTGCAAAAATAGAGTTAGTTCATTTTGCCGTTAAACTGTTCATGTGTTTAAATAATCCTTATATGAAGACCTCTAAAGCTATATTTTCCATAACTAAAGTTCTTCTACATTTTATTTCATATTTATTTCTTATTGATAATCTTTTTTTAAGGTCACAGGCGGTCGTATAAGCATTTCACTGCATATTGTACTGTGTATGTAAATAAAATTTGAATTTTGAATTTGAATTTGAGGACTTTTTACTGCTTTGAAGATGATAATAAAATATATAGATATAGATATAAAATAGATAATAATATAATTTAGATGATAATAAAAAGAAGGAGTGAGGAGAAATTGCAACATGCATAACAGTGCATAACAAATTTGATTTATTTATTGTAAATAACATCTCACGACTGACCTGCAGTACAGGCCATACTTTGTGAATCAATGACAAAAAGTGTCATCTTGCACATGGTCTTACAATTATGTTTGAAAAAAAGTACACCAAGAAAAAAAATGCTTACATATTGTGGGCTGCTATGTTCTCTCTCTAGTCTATTCATTTAGGGGGAGTTAGAGAGTGAATTAGGGTGTGACTAGTGTTGCATATCAATGAGGAGTCAGGAGGAGCCAAAGTCAAAAGAGGGAAGGAGAGAGAGGGTGAGTGAGAGAGCGTAAGCGCTTTGCTGTGATACATACAAGAGAAAATAAGAATATTTCGTTCATCATGGAAGTAGTTGATGTGTCTGTGGTAAGCCATCTATATATAAATATATATATTTCAAATTTATTTTTTAAGATTTAAGAAGTGAACATAAAAACAACTGCTGCTCCTGCTGCTAGATTTCTCTCTCTCTTTCTGACTTGTGCTTAAGCTCATGCTTGCAATCCATTTATCCATAAACAGACATTAGAATTATCCTTAGTTCAGTCCTGACTGTTCATCCTTCTTAGAACAGTTAATATGATTCTATAAACAGTGTATAGTTTTAAACAAAAAAATTATGTATTTAATTGGTACAACTAATTCTACATACTGTGACATTTTAACATCCCTAGTATACTTAAGCAACATTTTAACATTTTTAACCAAAGGAAACATTTGTTGAGTTAAACTTGATTATTTAAGAAGCCATCCATTGCATAAATTAACAACAATTTTAAATGCTGCAGCTAAAATCAATCACTCGGCCAGAAGTGTTTGAGTTTGAAGGTATCTCTATGGTTAATTTCTTCACTGAGAATTGGGAGAATGTTCAGAAGTTCCAGGCAAGACCAGATGACATCCTCCTTGCTACTTACCCCAAAGCAGGTAATCTGAGAGATTGTTCGTCTAAAAACGTTAACAAGGTTAGCAGTTTGTTTGTTTATTTATTTATTTATTTGTTTATTTATTCAATTTTCAGTGCAGTGAACCTCCTTGAATTTTAATGATTCCTCCTGATACTACATTCCCAATCATGACAAACTGTATAGTTTTTGTTATTATTAGCCAGTTTATAAATATGATTAAAATGAAATACCTATGCTACAGTGACTATATATTTGGGTGGAGTGGCCTTTTCTGTTGTGATCCGTTATTGGCTATGTGCAGGACATGCAAAGCAGTTGTTTCCATGGTCTGGGAATATATGAAATGGGCCCAGGCAGACCAGCAATGTGTCAGTCTTCCTGTTCCCACCCAGTCCCACTTGGAGGTTCCTGGCTCAATAGCAAGTGCCCCACACAGTCACGGTGAAGATTTAGAAGAGTAAATTACTGCCTGCAATGGCGGATAAATCTGCCCAGCACAAAGAGCTGTTTGAGGCCATGGACAGGTTTCAGGATGTGATCTCTGCTGAGCCAGGGCTTAACCAGATGGTCTGCTGAGATATTAAAACACCTCCTGGCCAATACACCTCTCCAGTTGGCCTGCAGTGGCCATAGAGAGTCCCCGAAGTCCGCTGCCAGACCACTGAAGAAGAGGTGACTCTGATGCTCCAGGTCATTATCATAGAGGAGTCAACCAGTATCTGGTTCAGGCCCATTATTGTCTTGTTCAAGCCTCATGGTTTGATCAGGATAGGTAACTATTTCCAGGCATCTGCAGCAAGTGTCAGATTTTTACCCTCTAGCCAGAGCGGATGAACTGGTTAAGTATTTGAGGAGCAGGTAGCCCCAACTTATGATGCCGAACCCATAACTGCATTCAACACTACAAGGGTCTGGCAATACGGTTTTCCCTTTCAACCTCCATGAAGCACCAACCGTATTCCAATAGCTGGACATTGTCCTATGTTGCAACTGCCCCTACATCGTGACCTACCTGAATGATGTTGTCATCCACTCAAACTTGTTAGCTGACGACATACACCATGGATGAGTCCTAAAAGGTGAGGTTTACCCAAGGATATGTCACCTGGAGCCAACAGAGACACAATATCTAAGGCCACAACAAATGTTGTGGGCGTCTAAAACCTCAGTAGAGGCTGTCTGCACCTACCCATTGCCCACCATAAAGAAGCAAATGTGTGCCTTTTGGGGACAAACAGGATACTATCATTGCTTCCTGCCCAGCGTCTCCTTTCTGGCAGCCCCCCTCTTGGACCTCACCAGGATGAACCCGACAGGATCCACTGGACCGAAGCCACAGAGCATGCATTCCAGAGGCTGAAGGAGGCCCTCAGTAGCTCTTAATCATGCTGAATCTGGACTTTGACCAGCTCTTCCTGCTACACAGATACATTGGAAACAGGTTTTGGCATTGTACTGTGTCAGGAGTTTGAGGGTGAGAATCATCCAGTCCTGTACACTTCATTTACCATTTTTCTTTATAATGAATGGTAAGCTCTAAAGATACAAACACCTGTATAACCTTGTGGTTTCTCTAGTTGCAGGACTACTCACTCCAGGTACAGTGACATATAGACAAATGGTCTACAATCCACACACTCAAACAAAATGCTTCTCGCTCAGGCACCACCAAGATGCTGAAAGGACAGATCCAATTCAAAACTTTGCTTGCTATGAACAACAAGGCAGCATGCACTCATGTGGCAGGGACAGGAAATGTAGTGTCCGGCAAGAGATGATCATCTACCCTCCTGTAGATGACAGCAATGGATTGGCACCCTGTCCAGGGTGAATGAATGAATGAATGAATATTCGTAGTCTCATTATTTACCAAAATAATCATAATTATACTTGTCTGTGTCCTGCTAGATAGCTTGTCAGTCTTATTGTGCTTGACAAAAATTAGGGTGAAGCATAGCAATGTATTACATTTCATAAACACCGCAGACAATAGTGTTTATATTCCAGTTAAAAAAAATGTGTTGTATGTCACATTATGTGTTCATATTCAGAAGCACCAAAATGTACTTTCAGCAGCAACCTTGGTTAAAATCAGTGCAGACAATATGGATATGATGGCGTGCCTCATAGCCACGCATAATATTAAAACAAGCCATTAGCCTACACAACAAATTCCCCAGTGTTGAACACTGCATTCTGTAGCAGGAGTCTGCTATTTTATTCACTCCCAGCAAAAAGCAATTCTTACACTGATAAAAGGCCTATCAACCATTACCTTCTCTCTTCTTCATCTTTTACTTCTTCTACAGGGAACACCTGGGTATCCTATATCTTGGATCTTCTGTATTTCAGCAGTGCAGCACCTGAACGTGAGACCTCAGTGCCCATCTTCATTCGGGTGCCTTTCCTTGAGTCGATCTTCCCTGGGATGCCATCAGGTTGATGATGACCTCAGATACAGATGTTGTCTTAACATTTTAAACATAATAAGTACAAAGATAATGCTAACAAAAATTATATTTTTCATTTAGGGGTTGAACTTGCAGATAATTTACTCACCAAACCACGAATCATTAAAACTCATCTACCTATTCAATTGGTGCCCAAATCCTTCTGGGAACAGAACTGCAAGGTACAGTATGTGGGGTGTCATGATTTCTATGATTAAAGAGATCAGGCCAAGGTAGATAAACTTGCTTGACAATAATATAGACAAAAAGCCTTGACTTAGATTTATTGAAGAATTGACATAGTAGATCTTGTATTTATTAATCTTTCCACAACCAGAGGTTAAGCAGACCTTTCATACCATAGAAACAAGCACAGATCAATGCTGGCTCAGCGGTAGGATTCTCACCTGCCATGTGGAAGGCTTGGGTTCCCAGCCAATGCCCAAACCCTTTAACAGGAGCAGCTGAAAGAACATCATATAGAGTACCAGTCAAACGTTTGGACATGCCTTCTAATACCTTTTTTTTTATTTTTGTACATTGTAGAGGAAATACTGAAGACATCAAAGACACAAGTATGAAATACCACATATGGAATTGTAATTAAGTAAAGAGATACAGTACATCATTACTACGTATAAGACATGAAGATCAGTCCATCTAGAAAACTACAAGAATTTTGAATGTAATGGTCAACTGCAGCTGCAAAAACCATCACTCTTTAAGCTGTATAGATTTTTAGGGTTTACCCCACAAGCAAAGCCTATGATAAATAATAGGCCTATGAAAGTCTCTGATATAAATATATAGAAGCTACTGTATGTGATGAACCAATATGTGATTTTTTTGTGTGCAACATTCCATTATCTCAAACACAGAATTAAATTTACTGACATTCCAGAGCTATGTATATTTTCTCTCAAAATTGGTCTTTTTTTATCAATGTCTTCTTTTAGGTGGTCTATGTGGCTCGCAATGCCAAAGACAATGCTGTTTCTTATTTCCACTTCGAGCGCATGAACAAGGGACAACCTGACCCAGGGGACTGGAACACCTTTCTTCAGATGTTCATGGAAGGAAAGAGTGAGTGAAAGAGTTAATAAATAGTTATTTAATATTCATTTTTTAAATATGTGCCATGATTAAATGAATATAATATCTTTCATTTGACCTTACAGAAGTGTTTGGACCTTGGTATGATCATGTTTGTGGCTACTGGGAGAAGAAGCAGAAATACTCTAATCTACACTACATGTTCTTTGAGGATATGGTGGAGGTTAGGAAAATCTAAAGTATAATTGCTAGGCCATAAAATAATAGCCAATGGAAAATAGGCTACCATGGTCATGTAGTAAATTGCACAATTACTTTAGAATAGATACCATATAGATATTTTTCTTTTTTTAATTAATATAAACACTTCACTATGTTTTTACTGAAACTCTGTATCCATGTTCAGTTGGTTAACAGAGAATCTAATACTTACTCTTCCATATCTTAGAATTCTATCATTATGTACAGAGTTTTTTTTTTTTCCCAGGACACCTGGCGTGAGGTGGAGCACTTGAACTCCTTTCTTGGTTTATCTACATCAAGTAAAGAAAGGGAAAGGATAACAAAACGCATTCACTTTGATGCCATGAAGCAAAACAACATGACCAATTATTCTACAGACCCTGTCATGGATATTACAATCTCCCCGTTCATGCGCAAAGGTTAATATGCCTTAAATTGCTTTAAAAACTCTCTAAATAATAATACCAAGAAATTATTTGTGTGGTTTATTATATACAGTGGAACCTCGGATTGTGAGTAACATGGTTTGCGAGTGTTCTGCAAGATGAGCAAAGATTTTTAATAAATTTTGACTTGAAAAACGTCTTGGTTTACAAATACTGATTATCATGTAGCACGCACACGCTTCTTGTTTTCACAACTGAGCCAATGGTTTTTCTCCCTCTTGCGCTGCAGAATTTTGGGTAATCCACTTCCCTTGCTTGGTCTTAGTGCATGTCTCCCACTGGTATAATCAACATCCATGCGCATGTGTACTGTTTACTATAACACTGTGACCATGTGTGTGCCAGTAAAACATCTTTTATTTTGTGTTTGTATTCGTGTGTGTTCAGCGCGCCTGTACTGTTTATTATAACATATGTGTGTGCGCACATGTAAAGCTAAAGAAAGTCTCATTAGAGAGGTTAAAGATCCATTTTCTCTCTCTGTGTGTCAGCATGCCGTTATGTGTGCACACCCATCATTGGACACTGTACCCCTTCACACACACACTCCTCCTCCTCTCGCCTTTACGCACACACACACACACACACGCACACACACACCCCTCCTCCTCTCGCCTTCACACACCCACCCACACACACCCCTCTTCCTCTCGCCTTTACACACACACAATTTTAATGGAAACACTGCTCTGTCACGATTCTTTTCAAAGGTAAAGTGCAGATTAATTTGTTTAATTTTTACTTTACAGCAGTGATTCCGTTGTATGCGCTCATGTAAGTGTAATTAGCAATGTTCCTTGTAAATATTGTTTCCTTGTAAAGTATTTCCGTTAATATGTGTGTGCGTGTGTGTATGTGTGTGTGTGTGTGAAACTCAAATAAGAGAGGAGGAAGAGTTACTGTGTAAACAAGAAGCGGGAGAGGGGAGGCTCTAATTCCTCTTCTACACTTACTTTAGCTTCACACACACAGACACACACACACACACACACATACACACAGTGCCTGTGCGCATAAACAGAAACACTTATGTTGGGATTTAGTTTTACTTTTTTTTTAAAGGTATAGTGCAGGTTAATTTGTTTTGTTTTTACTTTATATTTTGTGTTAATTATTTTTATGTATTTAATTTTTCGGATGTGGAACAAATAATTTGAGTTTTCATTATTTCTTATAGGACAATTCGCTTTGATTCACGAGTGTTTTGAAATACGAGACTTCCGCAATGAATTATGTTCGTCATCCAAGGTTCCACTGTAGTTATAAACTTGCTAGATATGTATGCATGTCGCAGGTATGTATGTAGGTCATAAACCTTGATTTATGACCTCCATTTGATTCTGACTGAGAAGAAACCTCATTGCATGATGCCACTACAATGCTTCAATAGAAGCACAGAGACAGGACTGTATTACAAGTTAACAGTAAATATTTTTTCCAGATGTAGCACTTGGCATTCAGCACAAAATGTTTATGTAAAAATAAACAAATAAAACTGAATGCATCTGAGCGTAATTTGGAGCTTCTTAGCCAAGGGTTTGAATTCTTATTGATTATTAACCCATTTCGCTTTTATCTAATTTATTGCATCTATTTTTACCCTCTTCAGGTAAAGTCGGTGACTGGAAGAATCACTTTACTGTGGCTCAGAATGAACAGTTTGATGAACACTACAAGCAGAAAATGACGAACACAACATTACAATTCCGCACAGAGATTTAGGCCATAAAAAAAAAACTAGTCTGCTTCAGTAGAGGCCAGGTGCGTCCCCAGCAGTGTTGGGGGACGTTACTTTTTAAAGTAACTAATTACATTACAAGATTACTGTCTTTAAAAAGTAATCAGTTACATTACAGCGTTACTTTTTGATAAAAGTAACTAGTTAGAGTACTTTTCCATTGTAGAAAATGAAAACTTCCTTGTGATTCCTCATGTTTTTGTCAAGACCTTTATAATTATTTGACCATCATCACTCAGCGAAGTTTGGCCCATAATCTGTTAACTACTAATACCCCTATCTCACCTGCGCGGTTTCATGCGGTGGCCGTAGGTACGGTTCATCATGATTCACCGCAAGTTTTGGCGCTGTGATTAGGTTTCCATCTTTCCGTGCGCCGGCTCTAACGCGTTAGATTACTCGTTACATCAAAAAAGTAATCCAAGTACTCTAACGCGTTACTAAACTTTGTAACGCGTTACACCCAACACTGGTCACCCAGTCACCACGCCCATCCTAAGCAGACAACATGGGGCATCCATGCGACAACATCTCCAACCCGTAGCGGGTCAACTGAATGAGTCAAACAAGTCCAGAGGGTAGAGGGGGTCTGGATCACTGGCTGCTGATGAGCGACATGTGTAGCTCAACAGGGAGAAAGGGAGAGAGAAGAGAAGAGAAGAGATAACAATTAGGTATGGTCACAGTTGTAAGGGACCACCACTAGAGGTCACTGTTTTGTTTTGTTTTTGTAGTTTTTGTTTGCAGACTCAGTTTCCCAGAAGGCACCTTGGTCAGGTGATGCAGGTGCACACCTGAGCCAAGGTAGCTTATTAGATCCTCTATAAATAGCTGTTTAGTGTGGGAAACTGGGTTGAGCATTGTTAGTTTGTACTACTGTCATTTATGTGGGCATTTTGTTTTGTTTAGTTTGGTTCAATTTGTATTTTGATTTAAGTTTTGTTTTGTTACGATGAAAAAGGCTCTAGTGTTGGCAATGTCTAGATGTTCAGTGTGTGTCTATGTTTGGGGAGCTGACTCGGTCATGTGAAGTGTGGTGTGTGTTTAATGTTTATGTATTGTTGTTTGTGTCCTCCTGTTATTTCCCTGTGTGTTTAGCTAGTTGGTAGGTTTAGCTAAGTGTGTGTTTGGCTAGGAGCATGTTTAGCTAATAGCTATGTGGAGCTAATTGCTATGTTTAGCTAATTATCATGTTTAGCTAACTGCCTTGCCTAACTGATTGCCATGCCTCTAGCCATAGTCTCTTCGTGTCGCTGGTCTCTTCGTGTCGCTGGTCTCTTCGTGTCTCCCCA
Organism: Leiocassis micropogon; assembly: GCA_028565275.1. Lineage (NCBI taxonomy): Eukaryota > Metazoa > Chordata > Actinopteri > Siluriformes > Bagridae > Leiocassis > Leiocassis micropogon. The sequence goes on along the minus strand of JAOVVA010000036.1, from coordinate 7,161,823 downwards.
GCTTCCCTGGTCTCCCCAGCTTCCCTGTGTCTCTGGTCTTTCAGCTCCCGGCGTAGTGTTTGTATAAGTCCTTAAGCCTGTGTTTCGCCATAGCGCTCATGTTTAGTGTAACAGGTATTAGAGCCTGTAAATGTCATTAAGTCTGTCTTGCCATAGAGCCTGTCTTTCGCCATATGCTTTTGGTTATTGTTGGAGTTTGTTGTTCCTTTGTTTTTGTCTTTATTTATATTTTGTTATTGATATTAAAAGACTTGTTTACAACACCCCTCTGTGTGTATGCCTGCTCTTTTCGCCCACGGCGACATCCGCCGATGCCCTCCGGTCATGACAACAGTCACATAATGTATAAGGTAAATGTATATTTAGTGCAGAATGCAAGCAGGCACTCCAGCAGGACTAACTATGACAGCATAACTAAAAGGGAGAGCCAGAAGGAAACAGACATGAGGGCTCCTTGGTAAAGCAACCAACCACTTTACCATTAACAAACCTGAGTGATCAGTGAGAGTGGGGAAGATAGCATCTAAACATACCAGTTCATCCATAAGTCCCCCAGATCTGCTCCTTTACCTCAGGCAATTCTATTTACGAAATTGTTTGGGTATATTAGCCTAGACTTAAACACTGAACATTAAAGAAGAGTCCCAAACATTAATTAGGAGACTATTCCATAACTTTGGGGCTTTGTAAGAAGATGCTCTGCCCCTGCTGCTGTTTTCATATGTGGTACTGACAAGCAGCCTGCATCCTTTGATTAAAGTAGGCGTGGTGGATCGTTATAAACTAGCAGTTCACTCAGATACTGCGGCACGAGACCATTTAATGCTTTATGCGTCAAAAGTATTATTTTAAAATTGATGTAAAATTTTACTGGGAGCCAGTGCAGTGTGAATAAGATAGGGGTGATGTGCTTGTATCTTCTGGTTCTAGTGAGGACGCTGCTGCATTCTAAACTAACTGAAGCTTGTTTATGCACCTAGTTGAACAACCAGACAGTAAGGCATTACAATAAAAAAAGCTAAAGGTAATAAAAGCATTAATCTAATTTCTCTGCATCATTTAGTGACAATATCTGACAATATATCTTGGCAATATTTCTGAGATGAAAGAATGCTATCCTAGTAATATTGTCTACATGTGCTTTACATGAAAGACTTTAATCTATAATCGCACCAATGTCTTTTACTGTTGCACTTGATGGAACAGAAAGAGTCACGGGTCGCAGTGAAGTTGAAGGATCCATGCAGAGAGAGCATTTATAGTTTCTGAAAGAGCTCCGCAGAACGCAGTAGTGCTGAACCGACGTGTGTATATAGCGAGTGCAGCACTTTTAATCAATGAGCTCCAGGAATGCGGAAGTGCCGTGAGCTGCACTCGCTGTTACTCTGAATGGACTAACTAAGTTAATTAACATCCAGTCTCTTATGTCCATCACACATTGCTCAACTTTATTAATTTTTTCCCATCTTTTTATGCTGAGACATCTAACTGTGTCATCAGCATAACTGTGGGAAAAAAAACTAATATGCTTAAGAATTATGTTGCCCAGAGGAAGCATGTAAAGAGAAAAAAGCAGTGGGCCTAAAACCAAACCCTTTGAAATACCAAATTTTACTTGAGAACATGCAGAATAGTCACCATTTAAATCTACAAACTGGTAATGATCAGTCATATAGGATCTGAGGGATAAGATATGGCTATGTTGTACAACTACAATATCTGTAAACAAAAAATAAAAATCTTTTAGTATTTGCTGTTTTGCAGCCTCAAAGGTAAGTTTCTTGGTTGTGTTTGTTCTGTGCACTTTTTTTCTTGACCAGGCAGTGTATATACAGTAAGCAGAGTCAGAGAATATTATTATTTATGAGCTGCCCTCTCAGAGTTTTGCATCATTTGGAAGACACAGCATGGTCAGGGATGGAAGGGTTGACATTTTTATGCCATATTGTTCCTGTATTAAAACAAACAAGTATGATAGAAAAAAATCATTTGTTAATGTTGTTTCTTTGAATTTAGTTATATTTTAAATTTGCACTAAATCCTAAGAATTGATTTATTGAATTACTATAGAAAATAGAGAAAAGTATTACTTGTTTTCCCAACATTCTGGGCTATTTTCATATATTAGACAACTGACTCAACCATTCTGTACTATGCAAATATATGATTAATATGGTGGCGAAAGAGAGTTAACCGCTGTAATATGAAACAGTGTTGTGATATTATCTACTAATCTTCATTGGCCTCTCCCTCTGACTTGCGTGAGAAAAGAGGAAGTGTTTTTTTTGTTTTTTTTTTATGCACAGGGCACTGTCACGCACATTCCTCCTGCGGCACCGCCTCTTCTATATATTCTCACGCAAACAGCTCAGTTAAAAACTTTCCTTTCACATGTAGTACCCTTAAATCACTTTGTAAATCTATATCATTAATTACTATATACTGTCTATTGTTCTATTTAAAGGTTTCCTATCCAAAGGCACTCTATTGTGTTCTAATCTATATTTTAAAACACTCTAAACTGCTGTTGTGAAAACGCTGAAGGAAAGAAAAGGGATAAAAGAGAAGGGATAGAAAAAAGTAGTAGCTTTGTTGAAGTTTCATGACAAAACTCTGCTTCATAGAGTTCGCATAACATAAAGCAGGAAACTTAAACAGAAAGAATGCGCCAGGAATTCTACTCATAGGAGACACACTAAAACAAGCTGTTGAATGACCAGTCACGTGACAAGTAAAAAAAAAAAAAAAAAAATCATATTTGCAGTCTCCTATTACATGGACACCCACATTCCAGCAAAGCCACATTCATTGGGTTTAATCTGTATTTTAACATGCAGTAGAAATAGATATAAAAAGCAGTCAATGCTGTGTAAGTCTGTGTCATCTGAAAGAATTAATAAAAAATATATTTATATATGAGTGGCAAGCCATGTTCAATGTGGATTAATGTGTAAATTTGTGCCCTTTTGTGAGGTACAATGGTGATTAAGGCATTGGGGTAGTAATTAGAAGGCTGTGATGAAAGCTACAAATAGTATTAGTTAATAAAAACATATAGATGGACTTGACATCAAATCCGAAATGGTATACGAGGATATTTGCACACTGCAAAGTTTATGTAATTGTGTGGAACTTTGTGACTTGGAAAGCTTGTGGTGATTTCATAGAGGGCGGGACACTTTTTGTGTGTGTGTGTGTGTGTGTGTGTGTGAGTGAGAGAGAGAGAGAGAGAAAGGGGTGGAGGTACATACTATGCTGTGGTATATACTAAAGCAGACACGTCATAGAAAGCAAGTCTACCAAAAGTAGAAAAGAAGACTGGAATGTATACTGGAGGATAGATAAAAGACAAGCTTCTTGATAAAAAGCAGTAAGAAGTAAATTTTTATTTAACTTTGTCCAATATGGAAGGATTTGATTTTTCTTCGGTAAGTTGGCTACTCATTTTCCAGAGATTCCTAGAAATTTGAAAAATCATACTGCATACTTGAATATTGTGACATAATTGGTGGACCATAACATCCAATATTAGCATTTTCTATATGTCTGCATCACTAAGCTAAAATCTGATTCATCCTCAGGTATTGCAGATCCCAGACAGAATAGTTTATATGTGTTTTTTAGCAATGCATTTTTTGGCACTGTAAAAAAACTGTCTTTGGTAATTTGTTTATTCTACATCCTGTGACATTTAAATATCCCTTGTGATTTATATATGTACAGTATATACTTAAGCAACGTAAGCAAATTTTGCCTTTTTGAGCAAAGCAAACATATCTTGACTTTATTTTAATTGTCTGAGGAGCTTTTACATGAAGTAACAACACTTTTTAATACTGCAGTTGAAATTGATCAGTCGACCAGAACTGTTTGAATTTGAAGGCATCTCTATGGTTCATTACTTCACCGAAAATTGGGAAAATATTCAGAAGTTTCAGGCAAGACCAGATGACATCCTCATTGCTACTTACCCAAAAGCAGGTATTCTAAAAGGGATTATTTGTCTAAGAATGCTAACGTGGCTAATTTAGAGCCATGCACAGACAATAGTGATTTATTTTCATAATTATCAGTGCAGTTACCCTCCAGGAACTCTAATGCTTGCATCTGATTTGATATTTCAAATTACCTACCCAACAGTGTAGCTATTGAAGTTATTAGTCGTTTCAAAAATGTAGTCTCCATCTAGCCCTGGGTCTGCCCGGTGGCCTTTTTCCCATTGGACATGCCTGAAGTTGAGGTGGAAGACTACCTCCCAAAGGTAGTCTTCCACCTCAACTTGCCCATTTCAATAGAGAAGAGCAGTGGTTCTACTTTGAGCTCTGCCCGGATGTCTGTCTCTAACAGTCTGAGCCCAGCTGCCTGTATTAGTGATCTCAATCTTCTACCCAGAGCTTGTGACCATAGGTTAGGGTTGGGGCGTAATTGGCTTTCAACTCTACAATAGATGGGTACAATGTCCGCATTACTGATGACGCTACACTAATCTATCTGACAATCTCTCATGCCATTTTACCTTAACTTATGATCAAGGACCTGAGATACCTAAATTCCTCTACTTGGGGCAGATCCTCACATCAAAACTGAAGAGGACACCCTTTTCTGATTGAAACCTCAGACAAATATATAGGATGTAAATGAAATAACTAAAAATTTTATTATCGCCAAATTACCCCAACCAAACCCCCCCCATGAAGTTTGCTTTACAAGTTTACTTCTTTGCCTGAAAATGCTTTAGATGAGTTAAGCTGAAGGTTTTCTAAATTCATCATTTTGTTTGACTATGCCAAGAATAATACCTTTAAATGATAATGGTGCTGCCAGTGTGAATTTATCACTCCATAATGTGACTGATGCAGCACGCTTTAAGAATGTCCAGCTCTCCTACTTCCTAATCTGCATTGCTCTAACAGATACTGTACATTTCCAAAGATGTCTTTAAAGTGATCATGTCTGTGATCTTGTAGCCTTTTTAGACATGATGAAAACCGATAATCCCACGTTCAAGCTTTGCGAAAGCTTTTGCTTTGAAAGGTCACTATAGTGGGGCAGTGGTGGCTCAAGGCTCTGGGTTACTGATTAGAACGTCAGGGGGTCGAGCACTATCCAGCTGTCACTGGTGGGCCCTTAAGCAACAGTGCAGCACTCTTTGCTCTAGGGTATCACGGATGACCCCAGCTTCCTAACAAGCAAGGAAATTAATTTTACATGTGACTAATGATGTCTTCTATTTTTAATTAGTTGAGCCAGGCTTTTTTTTAGACCACTCAGAACAACTATGGTTTAGTTAAATGGGTAATTCCAAATATATTTAGTCTTGGATCAATGCAGCACAATTTTTTTTGAATATAAATGAATTAGAAGAATTCTGCTTTATTGGCGTGTCATTGTCTAAAATACTTTTTTCATTAAAAAAATCATAAATACTATTATATCTGCACCATGTTGATGCGGCCCAAAAGAAAAATGCATGGTACAACAATCTTGCCTTTTATATAATAGTTTTTCAAAAAAGCTAGTACTGTTAAATAAATATAATAAAATATGATAGGAAAAAAACAATATTAACATGATGAAATTGTATCTACTGATGCCAAATGCAAGCTAAAATTAGTTTAACAGCAGATAACTAGCTAGCTAGAGATTCTGACATTTAAATCACTGTTTTGGAGTAGACTTTATTTAGTATTCTGTGAAGTTTTGTTCACTTCTACAAAAAAAGCTTATTAATCACTATATACCTAAGCCACTTTGTCATATAAACGCCTTACTTGTTCAATTTGTCTTCTACTAAAGGGACCACCTGGGTATCTTATATCTTGGACCTTCTCTATTTTGGCAATGAAGCACCTGATCGTCAGACCTCAATACCAATTTTTATGAGAGTGCCTTTCCTTGAGGCAACCTTCCCTCCGATGCCATCAGGTTGGAATACATCTAAGAGAGAGTCCATGTCCTAACAATTAAAAGCAATTTGAGATTTGCACACAGATAATTAAACTAACAATAAAAATGCTAAAAAATTTAAATTTTTTACATAGGGGTTGAACTGGCAGATAATTTACCCACCAAACCACGACTCATTAAAACTCATCTACCTATTCAGTTGGTGCCCAAGTCCTTCTGGGAACAGAACTGCAAGGTATGTGTCTGCAAACAGAGACAAAAATTTAAGATTTTAGCAAAACATTTCAGCAGCAATACAGAGAGATTAGGTCAGGGTCACTGTAGATAAAGGTGCATGACAATAATCTAGGCACAAAGCCAAAGATTCGCTTTAATGAATGAGAGGTTTGTTTGTTTTTTTTGTTAGGAAATGGTAGTTAAAGTTGCCATGAGGAGTTTATAAACCAATAAAAGGGTGGCATCAAGTAGAGACATGCTGAATAATGTTTTTTTTTCTGTGCATAGACCATTAGCTTACAGTTCTTGTCTATGACAAAAACTGCAGTCTTGTTATGGGTCAAACTCTCTAGTGTCTCAAACACACTATTTTATTTTCTGACATTAAATTAATGATTGGTTCAAGTTTCTCAATATCTTTAACAATAATATGTTTTTGTTTAGGTGGTCTATGTGGCCCGCAATGCCAAAGACAATGCTGTTTCTTATTTCCACTTCGAGCGCATGAACAAGGGACAACCTGACCCAGTGGACTGGAACACCTTTCTTCAGATGTTCATGGAAGGAAAGAGTGAGTGAAAGAGTTAATAAATAGTTATTTAATATATATTATTTAAATATTTGCCATGATTAAATAAATGTATCTTTCATTTGACCTTACAGAAGTGTTTGGACCTTGGTATGATCATGTTTGTGGCTACTGGGAGAAGAAGCAGACATACTCTAATCTACACTACATGTTCTTTGAGGATATGGTGAAGGTAAGGAAGTTGAAAGTTTACTTTGCTTGGCCACAAAATCTTACAGAATATCAATAAGGCAATGTTGTAGGGTGACGTTTATTTTTGTGAATCCAGAGTTTTTTTATTTTTCTTTTCTTATCTAGGACCCAGGGTGTGAATTGGACCGCTTATGCTCCTTCCTTGGTTTAAATACACCTATAGAAGAGAGGGAGAAGATAACAAAATCCACTCACTTCAATAACATGAAGGAAAACAAGATGACCAACTATTCTGTTGTCCCAGTCATGGATTTTACAATCTCACCATTCATGCGTAAAGGTTAATATAGCATGCATCTCTGGAGAAGCTCCTTACATATGCCAAGAATAATACCTTTAAATGATTGGTGTAAGCTTATATAGCACATAAGTATTCTAGATAGCTATGTAGTTCTCATTAGGTTCTGTCATTTCCTGTTGTCTTCCATTAGGGTTTATTTTTAGCTATATTATTTAAATAGGTTTTAGGTTTAGTAATTATTTGCTACTGTATATAAGTATTAATAATATAAAAAAATATATACTGTAAAGTACAGTGGTCACTATTCAAACCACTACAGTATTCTCTATTTGTTGTTGTGTCATATTTAATTTATACAGTCTTAAATATAAATTTTGGGCCATAAATTGACAAATAATGACAACACAAAAACATTATTCTTATTACAACATATTATTATAATATATACATATTATGTATTTATTTATTTTTATTAAGATTCTTAAAATGTAGGTAATGGAAACTGAAAACTCTTATAAGTATTCAGATGATTAGTACTTTGTAAAATCATTGGCAGCCATTATTTTCAATGTGTATCGTCATGTGTATGTCCGTATAAGCCTTGTTACATGCATCTGGGAAGTTTTTCACAATCTTCCTAGCAGATTCTCTCATGTTTATTCAGATTGGATGAAAGTTTCAGGAAACTGCTATCTTCAGTTCTCCAAACAGATGTTCTATATCGTTTCCTGAAGCTGACTCTTTCTTACAGTTGTTGTCATGAACTCTTGCCAAGTTTAATGCTTTGTACATTCTGGAGCAGATCAGCCTTCATTTAAGGCTGCTTCCTTCAACTTTGACCAGTCTCCATGTCCTTGCTATTGAGAAGCAATAGTTGCTGCCATGACAATGCTTCACTTTAGGCATTGTATTACCAGTTAATGTACATATTTTTTTCCCTGATGTAGCACTTAAAGTTCAGCCAAAAATCTCAAATTAATCAAAGTAAACAGGATGCACCTGAGCTCAATTTGGAGTGCATTAGGCAAGTGTTCAGTTACTTAACACATTCACCACCAGTTGGTGTCACAAGCCTGAGATTCACATTCATGCACAGTTTGCACTTTTGGTTAATACTGTCAATGTAACAAGCTAATCACATTGGCTGTGGTTTAAATTTATTCTTGATAAAGCACGGTAAAATAGTGCTTTATTGCCTTTTATCGATCTATCTTGCTCATTGATTCTCTTTGTTTTCCCTTGTACGCATATTTCAGGTAAAGTCGGTGACTGGAAGAATCACTTCACTGTTGCTCAGAATGAACAGTTTGATGAACACTACAAGCAGAAGATGAAGAATACAACCTTACAGTTCCGCATAGAGATTTAGGACATCATAAGTCCTTAGAATTTAATGTGAATCTTGATTCAATTTGTTTAAGGGAAACCTTGTCCATGTGCGCTGTTTAGCAGCACAATCTGTATGCAATATGAGAACAAATTTTGTGTGTGTATTTTATATAATACATGTTTGAATAAATCTTTTGGGTAAATCTTTTGGTACAGCTTTTTAAAACCACCCTGCCCTTAGAACTTGCTGTTAAATGATGACTGTAGCAAGTACTTTAATATGGTGCAGCCCACTGCAGATGTTGCTCCAGAAAATATGCACAATGGTATGTATGTAAGTGTGTTGCTGGGCTGAACTAAACTGCATATTATCTTTTAATCCATCACACTAGAAATGTGTAAGACTTCATGAGCGATTGCATGTGGTAAACATCAACTAACCAAAATATAAAACAAAAGGTTCTTATGGTAACACAGCTGTTTAGTCACAATCATGCAAGTTCTGGTCACATTGTGCATGTGGAAATGCTTTACTTTCATAGTAATCATCATCATCATCATCATCATCATCATCACACCTCTAGGGTCGAGGGTTTAATTCCCACCTCAGGTCTGTGTGTGTGGAGTTTGCATGTTCTCCCTTTGCTTCGTGTGCTTCCTCCAGGTACTCCAGTTTCCTCCTACAGGTTTTGTGTTCCCTCCACCTGACCTAATTAAATCTGCATAATAGGTGGACTGAGCTGTGTAAAGCACATTCTTATGTGTGAACAACAAGACCAGTGTTTCTATAGAAGCGCTTCACTTTAAGTTGGTATAGGTCAGGCATAAACCAAGGGGGCAGTATGGGTAAATCCAGAAAGAATAGTTTGATTAAGCAGAGAAAAATAATTGGGTTGAAAATAAGTTACATTTTCAAACACTCAGTAGATCATATATTAAAGGTTTGTCATCAAACAGATGTTTTGCATCGGTTTCTGTCATTGAAGTTCTGTTAGGAATTATCGTGAACATATTTCCTATGAAACTGACATTAAACATAGCTGTGATTTTCTACTGTTATTTCTTTTATAGTGCAACTTAACATTTAAGTGATCTCCAAGCATGGTAATTCATGATTTGAAGATTTATCTTTTGCAAAGTTGAGCACTATCCTATCAGGTTTTAATAATGCATTGTACGGTTCATAACCAAACTGCAGTACAAAAATCTCCTTTGTTGTTTTCTTTGTTTAATACAGGCGCTTTTGAAAAAGTGACTTTTTGACCAGGTAGTATATTATGTGCCATCATTTCCAATCATCCATCACAGGAATCATTTCCTGTAGACACAAATGTATGAACAGTGCATTTGTTTTACTGAGACAATTACATGGGTCAAAGGACAGGCAAACAGAGGTCCATGGTCACTATCAGAGGAAGCATATGAAGGTCAGAAATAAGGGTAGGACTTAATGAGGACAAATGGCTTTACAATAAATCCCATAAACAACAGTGAATATACAGTACCTTGCAAAAGTATTCATATCAATTGATTGTTCACAAATTTTGTCATGTTACAACCACAATTGTAAATGTATTTTATTGGGATTTCATTTGATAGACCAACACAAACTGTCACATAATTTTAAAATGGTAGGAAATGAGAAATGTTTTCAAATTTTTTTCCAAATAAAAATCTGAAAAGTGTGGCATGCATTGGTATTCAGCGTCTTTTGCTCTAAAATCCCTAAGTAAAAGCCAGTGGAACCAATTGCCTTCAGAAGTCACCAAATTAGTAAATACACTTGTGTGTGATTGTCCTGCTGGAAGGTGATGTCTGAAGTCTTTTGCACACTATAACATGTTTTCTTCTAAGATTACCCTGTATTTGGCTCCATCTATATTTCCATCAACGCTGACCAGCTTCCCTGTCCCTGCTAAGAAAAAGCATCCCTGCAACATGATGCTGCCACCACCATGTTTCACTTTTTCACATGTTTCAATAGCTACACCTTCTTTCACGTGTTTGCTGTGGCTTCACTCTTCACAAACTGCAAACAGGACTACTTTTCAGCAATGGCTTTCTTCTTGCCACTCTTCCATAAAGGCCAGATTTATCGAGTGCAAGACTAATAGTTGTCCTAAGGACAGATTCTGTCACCTGAGCTGTTGATCTCTGCAGCTCCTCCAAAGTTACCATGCGCCTCTTGGCTGCTTCTCTGATTAATGCTGTCCTTGCCTGGCCTGTCAGTTTGGGTGGACAGCCATGTCTTGGTAGGTTTGCAGTTGTCCAGTTGTGCCATACTCTTTCCATTTTCAGGTAAGGGATTGAGCAGTGCTCCATGAGATGTTTAAAGCTTGAGATAATTTTTCATAACCTATCCCTGCTTTAAACTTCTGTGTTTCTTGGGCTTTATGATGCTCTAACAAACCTCTGATGGCTTCAAAGAACTGTATTTATACTGAGATTAAATTACACACAGGTGGACTTTGTTTACTAATTAGAAGACTTCTGAAAGCAATTGGTTATACTGGACTTTATTAAGCGTTATCAGAGTAAAAGAGGCTCAATACAAATGTACACCATGTACAAGGGGTATAAATATTTTTGCAATGCAATGTAAGGAGAAATTCATTAAGGGCTATACACAGGACAGGTGCAAATATTAGGGAAACAAAACAGGATGAAATACATTTAAAAAAAATCTTTTTTATACAGTGGTGTGAAAAACTATTTGCCCCCTTCCTGATTTCTTATTCTTTTGCATGTTTGTCACACTTAAA
>JAOVVA010000036.1:7099342-7137452 GCA_028565275.1 Leiocassis micropogon | reverse complement strand
AAGTAGAAGTACACAAAAAATCTACTCAATTACAGTAATGCGAGTAAATGTAATTCATTACTTTCCACCTCTGTTAACCACTAAGCCACTGTGCCGCTAGTTATAAGAGTAACTCACTTTATTTCTCTATATAATGCCTACAGTAATGCGCTTATACAGCATTTCATTAATGCTTCGATCAAGTTTTCTCAGTATGCCAGAGGCGTGACGGGCTGCTTCATAATTAAAAAACGCTTGCATCCCAGGGACTCCTATAACTCCCAGCCGAGTTCCTGTAATGTGCAAGTGGTGTTCCTGAATGAATAAGTGTACGGTTCAAACAGAAAGCTCTCAGTTAATATTTGCACCATTCAGATGTTTTACTGTGGCTAAGAGTCTCATCACTGTGCTGTGCTTGAAGTCTTCGGTAAATGTCAATTGGTTACATCTCCATTCATGAGTAATTTATCACAAGTCCTGGTTTGACTTGAACACACCTTGTATTAACTAGTGATTTAATTTTCCTTTGATCAAAGCTGGTGTTATGGACAATTAACCAACCCTTTGCCAATCAAATTTGAAAGTTCAGCAGTATAAAACTAAGTTTAAAGTAATAGGTTTCCTAAATTAAATAATTGCATAAAAAGGAAAAAAGTAATTATAGGCAAAATTTTCTGGCAAAAAAAAAATCCCAATTGTTCTAATTCCCACAGGAACAGACAAGGCAGATACATTGCCTACCGCTCCTCGCATCATCAAAACTCATCTGCCTGTTCAGTTTCTACCCAAGGCCTTCTGGGAGCAGAACTGCAAGGTGCTCTTTAACATTATTGTGGCATTTTCTTATTACCAAATAAGAAAGAAGGGGTTTCTTTGGCCTGAAAAACAGCTTTAATTTTTCTCAAAATAATTTGAGTTCTGTTTAATTGCTGTCAAAATAAGATTTCTGTTTTAAGAAGAAAATTTTTGTTTTACAAGGTGGATGTGTGGTTTTAGTCAGTGCTTCTGAAATTCCCTTCGCTCACTCACTTACAGTGGTTAGTACTGTCTCCTTGCACTCCAGGGTCCGGGTTTGATTCCCAGCCGGGTTTGATTCCTGTCTCTGTGTGCATGGAGTTTGCATGTTCTCCCTGTGCTTGGTGGGTTTCCTCCGGGTACTCTGGATTCCTCCCAAAGACCTGCAGATTAGGCTAATTTGGTGTTCCCAAATTGCCCGTAGTGTGTAAATGAGTGTGTGTGCATGTGTGCCCTGTGATGGATTGGCACCCTGTCCAGGGTATACCCTGCCTCATGTCCCAAATCTCCTGGGATAGGCTCTAGGCCCTCCGCGACCCTGAATACAGTATATAGCGGTATAGATGGTGAGTAAGTGAGTGAGTAAAAGTCTCCAGATACACAGCTTCACCATAATTACCAGAGACATATTTAAATTTATACTTAAATATTTGCATATATACTTTTTTTTTGTTTAATCTTTTTTCTTGAGACACAAACTTATTTCTGTTTTCAGATTGTTTATGTTGCTCGCAATGCTAAGGACAACGTTGTTTCCTATTTCCATTTTGACAGAATGGATAAGGGACAACCAGAGCCAGGAGACTGGAGCAGTTTCTTACAAAGATTCAAAGAAGGAAAGAGTGAGGGAACAAGTAATTGTGACTTTTGGAGTTGGAGTATTGGAGTATGAAAACGACATACTCCAATATCCACTATATGTTCTATGAGGATCTGGTGAAGGTGAGACCATGAATGCAGGTTTTAGTGCACAACAGGAAACCGTCCACTTCATTTGCAGCAGTGACACATACAGTACAGTAAAACATTTGCATGTATCTGGATGAAATGTGATGTGAATGACTCAGGAATTTATTTCACAGGCAATCTTAGGGACTCAAAGAGACTGGACACAATACCCATAAAGGCATCAGTCAAAACCATATGCACTATTAGAAACTACACACAAAAATGCAAGTGTATTGCGGTAATGCAAAGTAATAGTTTCCTTGACACTTCAAACCCTTGTTTTCTCAGATCCTAACAAAATACTTGTATAAAATGTGTGATTTCCTCAACAAAACTTGCATGCTTATGTTTTTATATCCTGTTTGTAACTGATATAAGGTTGGCAATATTTATTAGCAGCCTTTACTCCACTCCTCCTTCAGGACACTGGACTTGAGATCAAAAAACTTGCCTCCTTTCTTGGTTTATCCACATCCGAAGAAGAGAGGAAGAAGGTTGTAGCATGTGTTCAGTTTGATGTTATGAAGGCGAATCCCATGACTAACCTCAGTGATGATCCAATGATGGACCGCAGTGTCTCTCATTTCCTGCGTAAAGGTAAGCTTACACAAAAAATTCATGTGAAGTGATTAGTCCTTGTGGCTTTGCTTACTTTACTTCACAACATATTTTCAGGTAAAGTCGGTGACTGGAAGAATCACTTCACTGTGGCTCAGACTGAACAGTTTGATGAACACTACAAGCAGAAGATGAAGGACACAAATGTACAGTTCTGTGAAGAGATTTAGATTTGGAAAAATCTTGTTAAAACACCTATTACTTAATAGACAATAGTATTAAATCAACATTGATAATCTTTTTTTTTTTAATTTCGTTTGAATATTTTTTTTTCTTAAACAGAAAATTCAGGTCCATGAATGTTAACATAAAAATCCTACGTTTGGGCAAAATGGAAAATTGTGATATTATTATTAGCTGGCTGTATTATGACCTTCTAAATTGCAGTTTACGGTAAAGTTCACATTAGTTAACATTAACTAAACATGGACTTCAGTATATTAGAGTTGTGAATCATTGGCTCTTTTGAATGGGATATGAACAGTTCAGATGTATGATTAACTATGTCTGTTATATCCTAATGCTCTGACAGTATTTATTATGGAACCAGGATAATATTTACAGTATATACTGTACGGAATGTAACATTTTTAAATACTAAAAGCTATGTATCTTTTAGAGACCTTAAATCAAACTCAGTCATGTGAATGTGTAATGGGCAATGTAAGCATTTAAGCCTACAGACAAAAAAAAAAGATTTGCTTATAACATCCATGATGAATGCAATACTAGGAAGCCAGTACAGTGTGTTCCATGATTCACCTGTATTACCAGCTAAAACGCATTTCATCCACTGGCATCATTGGCAACAATACATTATAGAAAAAATTCCCCCTTATCCTGTATGTAGTAGACAATCAAGCCGTTTGGTGCATATGACCCATGATTGTTTGATTTTTATTCACAAATATAATGGAATGAGATACAGATTGTTTACAAATCTAAAATGTCAGTTACACTTATGATTTGCATTACAACAATGGCTTAAATGGGCGTTCTATAGACAATGGCAGTACCATTACTATGATTAACAGAAGATGAGGGTTTATACTACAGCATATGTCTATCTGGTCACCACTTTGAGTGGTCAGTACAGCAAATCAAAAGTTAACGTTGCGTTTGATCTATCAAACAGCCAACTAAACACTTAAAGTCATGTTTGTTATGAACGGAAAAATGGATGTCGATACTTATCAGTTTTTACTGTATTGTTGTATCGTTGCTTAGCAACACTAGACAAAAGAGTAATATTGCTAAAAGAATTGAAATCAGATGATACATTAAGTTTGATGTCATGAAGTTATATCCTATGAGTAACCTCTCAGATGATCCATCAGTACACTTCAGTCTTTTCAATAGAAACATTAAGTGATTAATTCATTTAATTTCTGTCTTGTCTTTTTTACTGTATTTGAACACATTTTAGATAAAGTCAAGGAGAGGAAGAATCAATTAATTCTGTCCTGAAATTAGCAAATTGATAAATATTAAAAGAACAAAATAAAAACAAAACTCTTCAAAGAGATGGTTTGAAGAAAAACTGATATAGGAATGTCTTGTTAAAATTTACCAAAAAAATTGAGAAAAACTGCTTTTCAGTTTTAATTAAAACCATAATGAGGCATCAGCCCAAAAACACATAACCATAGTGAATAAGAAACAACATGTTTCAGTTTGCTGAAAATTATGGACTCGGGTTTGCTTCCTAAGCATGCCGGCGTAAAATACATGTATACAGCACTAGGGCACAAAATTCATAAAATACAAATAACACCACCACGATCAATAAGATACAAAAAAAAGCCAACCCAGTATGAGTGGGATGGGGGAGTTCAAGACATCATTATGGCACTTCATTGGATCATATGACAGCACAAAATGAACAGGTAATTGAGCATGTACATTCAGATACACAATCACATATCGACCAGAACGTGGAAATTCAAGCTGGTCATTATATTTTCACAGTTGTGATCTTCCCAGGGTTTTTATTCAAAAGAATAGGAGAAATATTAACATTGTTCAGGAAGATACATGAATACAGGGAAAATAATTTAAGTGCAAGACGTCATTTTTATGCAGCGGCATTATATTTTGGGATACGTCCCATTAAAAAAAATGTTTACGTTCAATTTCACTAAGATAGTTACAGTAATTATATACTTTTATATCTTTGTACCTAAAAAAATAAGAGCCTCTTTAATGCCATTCATTATACTGTGCCTGGAAATACACTTGCACTATGCAGGATTGTCATTCACAGTAAATATATTTCATGTTAACATGGCATATTCTTATTTACAACCCACAAAAATAGCAATATTTACATTTCTATTATGTTACATATAACCTCGGATTTGTTGCATAAGACATGCACTGCCTGACAAAAAAATAAACAAAAAAATAAAACAGAAATTATACTAGAAGATAGCATGATATGACACATTTGCACTGACTGTAGCCACTGCCTGAATATACTGTAATGTATTATTACTTGTTTTGTTAATGGTAAAAATCAAAAGACTAGTTTACATTATTACTGTATGTGTAAAGGCTGATGCCATTTTGCTTTTGTGAAGAAATATAATGATCAACAGAAAGTATGAATAAAATGGTCAAAGTAATAAACTCTAATGTAATATAAGTGTGCTTTCCCCACATTGTACTTTAAAGTGACAGTATACTGTATGACTGGAAAAGGCATAAATCTTGCAAAATGCCGGAATTCTAAAATATTTTAGCTATTGCAGTTTTATAGTGGTATGGAGAGTGTGTAAACTGGAACTTTAATGGTGACCAGTGGCTCTTGTAAGCTTTGTGTCATCAGATAGGCCTATCATTTATTCATTGTGACAGAGAAATTCAGTTCTTTTTTAATACAGATATGCATTTTCTTTTTTGCTAGCATATGTTTTTGGTTGTAGTGCAGGTCAGAAATTAAATTATTAGGCATCATGCATCCCTCATATGAAATACTGTATATTGGTGAAAAATAGGCAGGAATAGTGTGAAAAATATATTCCTCTTACACTCTTCTCTATTAAATAGTTATTATTCACTTTAGTATATAATAGTGTTTTCTTATTATGAGTATTAAAAGCATATTTCTTTTTTTTTTTTTAATGTGTATGTTTGGCACACTTTCTCTATATTCTCTCATACTGAATTGTAGTCCATGTACATCCAAATGCCATAATGCCATTTGCAATTAATGCCACTGTGTGGTTGATTAAAAACATGAATTAATTTACTCATTCATCTTCTATACTGCTTATCCTGTACTGGGTCGTGGTGGCCAGGAGCCTATCCCAGGTGTCTTAGGGCATGAGGCGGGGTAATCCCTGGACAGGGTGCCAATCCATCACAGGGCACACACACACACACACACACACACTACAGGCAATTTGGGACTGCCAATTGACCTAATATGTCTTTAGACTGTGTGTGGAAACCAGAGTACCCAAAGGAAACCCGCCAATCACAGTGAGTGCATGCCAAGTCCACGCACAAAGCCCCGAAGCGGGAATCAAACCCTCGACCCAGGAGGGACAATGCCACAGTGCTAACCAATACGCCTCAGGTTCACCTCTTTAAAAACAATAACTGATATTTATACAACACTTGTTAAAAAAACAATTTTTTACAATTAAACTTGAATTGTTAAATGAGTCTTGCATTAAGACTGGAATGTTTGTTTTACAATGAATCAAGTGGTCAGGCTTTTTTTTTTTAACACTACTAACTCTTCATAACACTTTACCCTCAAAAACTTTTTGTTCTTTATGGACATGCCCTCTAATATCCTAACAATGCACAAATCTCTAACACGTATATTCGTATCAAAGACACAAGTTCCTGCATACAACATATCAGTCAGTTAAGGAAAAAAAATCCAAACTAACTGAAACAAAACATTTCCGACATAATCCAAGTAAAAAGTCTCTTCACAAAATTTCTGACAAAGTGTCATTTGCAACAAAATATCTGATTTAGATTTGTACATCATGTATCCTACTATCACTTTAGTATCAGTCAGCTTGCTGCATCTAAAAGGAATTATATAGGCACGATTTCTAATCTTATAACATAGACTAAGTGTTTCAGTCACTATCAATTCAACTTAAGTCTCTGAACTTCAGTCAGTTACAATCAACGTTTAAACCAATTTTTGAAAAAGTTTCCCAAAATATCCTAAAATTTACAACTACCATCTGCTAATATTTGCAAATAAATGTTTTGAAACTGTTCGGACCTGCTAAATTAATACTTCCAGCCTATTTATAAATAACAAAAATAAAACATATCCATAAATTGGCTATGACGATGATGTGTTTTCACTTTGATCCTCAACCTTACATATGTACTGTACATAGGTGAGCAAAACAAATGGTACAAACAAACACCCCCAGAATAAAACAGGTGACTCATAAAAATAATCCATACTGCATGCAAACCTAACATATACTAAATTTAAGTCCAATCTGATATTTTTTTTTAATCCTAGGTCACACCAGAGTATAGTTAGTCCTTATTATCTTTCAGGTAAAATGTCAGGTGTTTGTTACCTAGGTCACACCATTTAGGTTGGTTTAAAGATCAATTATGTCACTAGTGACACTCGCTGAGTCATCGTGTCGACTGACTTTCAGGTACCTCCTTTCCCCTCCATTGTCTGACCCCACCTTATCTAGGTCTGGGGTGAGGAATGGTCTGGTATCGTCTGTGCTGGGGCTCAAGACTCGACCCATACTAGGGGAGGGGTGCAGGGAGATTGGGCAGGAAATGGAGGAAGGCACGTGAGCTTGAGAGATCCACCGTGGGCCTTGATGGGTGGGTGTAGGAGGAGCTGTTACCTGCCGGCTTGGGACAGCACTGGGGATGGAGCGGTTTAAGCCAGCAGAAGACTCAGTCAGCAGCGTGTGCTCATCACTGCTCTCTGAGAGCATAATTTGAGGATCACTGTTCCTGCGCAACCAAGTATCAGGTGATGGAGGTGGTGATGGGGGACCCAGAGGATGGAACAGGCTGCCACCCCTGAACAGATGCCCCCGGTGCAATGCCTCGTCTATACTGCGGGTCAGGTCAATTGGAGAAGGAGGGCGCAAGTCAAAGTCGTAAAGAGAGATGGCTGATTCTTTTTCCCGGTCCAGACTGCTGCTCAGTGAACACTGGTGTGGCCGACTGAGTGCCTGCAACCTTAACAACGACCCAGATGAGCCCTCACTGCTATTCTGGTTGCGTCCACGGTTACTTTCTTTTGGTGGGTCCCGATTTCTTATAAGGCTCTTGCTGATGTCTACACCTGAGCGTTCCTGCCCGGCCCAGTTATTGGGCAGCTCTCCGGCCACCGCAGCACCACTGGCCCCTCCCACTCCATTACTGTCAGATTTCCTACAAGGCCTCCCCTTCAGGCTCTGCACAATCTTTGCCCAGCAAGTATGTGTTTCTGAAGAATTAGAGGATGAGCAAGGTGAGGTGAGGTCATTCCCTGCAGCACCCACGCCCTGTCCTGAAGCTCTCCTCATCTGGCCACCTCGTGGTCTCCAGAAAACCCAGGAACTTAGCAGCAAAAGACAGAAGGCCCATGTAAGTTCAAGCAATCGTGCCCAGAACTGAACAAGCCACCAAGTCCAGCGGAAGTGGCGCCAGTCCCCTAGCAGTCCATACAGCCAAAAGCAGGTGTAAGCATGCAACAGACAGCATAGTGTCCCAAGAAAAGCACACCCTGCTAGCACACGTGCCAGCACTCTCATCTTTGACCTGCTGAGCCCTTTATCCCTGGTATGGTCTACTTGGATATTGGAGAGCCGTGGAAGCACCAGGAAAATGTAGACCAGGCACAGTATCAATCCCGCAGTCAAAGTAAGGCTCTGAAGAACAACAGGTACAGCAGGTGACAGAGCAGGTGACAAAAGGTCAGCAGCTAGCAGTAAGGTACATTGAAGAATTGCCATCACAGTCAGAAGAGGTGGATGCTGAAGAGGTGGAGGCAGCAAAACCACCTCAGCCCCTTTTAGAACCAACACCACCATTGCAGAATGCACCCATATTAACAGAGGCAATGGTAATGTAAACAGGGCTGTGACAACTGATAACGGAAAGACCAAACGAGAACCATAGGGATCCACCAGGAAGTAAATGGCTCGGACTGTACCCGTGAGGAGAAGGAGGCCATTAGCAAGTGCTAGTGCCCCACGGTGAGGGCAGTGCATGCTGGGAGCCAGGGCTAAACCTAAAGCAGACCCAGCAGTGAGAAGAAGAAAGAGGGCAGCAGAGCCGAAAACGTGCAGCTCCCAGGCAAATGACAGTGTGCGGCTTAGATCAGCCCACACCAGCAAAGTCCTGTTTGAGGATGCAATTTCACTGTGTGGGTCTTCAGAAGAGGAGCAGAGGCCAACACCAGTGGCACATGATGTTGCAGGAGGGTGTGCTCCAGGTTTAACTGAAGGAATATTCCCAAAGGATGGAGAATGCTCTTTTTCTACATGTCTTACATCATTGTCTGATGGTAGTACATATTCGCGACCCATAGGAAGGGCCACAGTTGTGCTTTGAGAAGTGGTTGTATCTGTGAACACAGAGGCAACAAAAAGTTATATTGACAAACTAAATATATACAATATTAATATACAATAAAATGAAGTGCAAGGATTATACAAACACATTAAATTTAAAGATTTAAATTGAATGTACCGAACTTTAAAAGTCAAATCATTTTTATAAATGTTTCAATATGTTATTTTCCTTTTAAACAATACAATTAAAATAAAAAATTTTAGGTAATGGAAAATGTCTGTGATGTAGAAAGTATATAGGTACACGTATTTATACATTAAAATCCCAAAATGCACCAAAGTGTAGTCACCCTGCCTCTTGCTCTCTTGCTCCTAGGTCCAGTCTTTTACATTTTGAGACCTGAGATATGGCCACACTATGAGGGTTGAAACAATGCATTGATGTGATAACCTGTTCATTCCATAGATTCCAGTCATCAGCTGACATCATTTCATAGCTGCATAATGTTGCTGAACCTAGAAGCAACGCCAGATCATAACACTGCTTTCAGGTACAGCGCTGCTTCCAGACGCTTTTACAGTGGCCACTATGCATGATGGATGCATCGTTTCATGCACTTAATTTTACATTGCTCCAAAGTCCAATATTTATGCTGCCCAGAAAATTAAATTAATTTAATTCTTAATGCACCACACCAACACTTTTTTCAGATCTTCTTTCACTTACAAGTGGTTTCCTTATGGCCACACAGCTATTTAATCCCAATCCTCTGAGTTCTTATCACCTTGTGTGTGTGTGTGTGTGTGTGTGTGTGTGTGTGTGTGTGTGTGCGTGCGTTTGTAAATGCTCTTACTTTTTATGCTTTTAAAATTTGATGGTTTAGCAATATCATTCCAGGTTTCAATAATATGTTGGACAATTCTCTGATATCAATAGAAAGCATTCTTGGAAAAGAAGTTGGTAAAACACTAACACTTGGTTGATAATAGACTTTTAGTCATTTGTTCATGTATATGAGGGTGGTAGAATTGAGAGATTTGGTAGAATTATGGGCTTTCAAAAATGTGTTTTCTTTTTTTAATAAGGAAAACATGCTATGCTAGTGCTAATCACTAGAGGGTAGTATTTTACCATATATTGTTTAATATTAGACATAATTGGTTTTAACAGAGAAAAAAAACTACACTCATTTATACACTGTTTGCTTTTCTTGGCAGGGTCCCAGTCTTATGCTAAATCTAGCCTTCTAAATAAAGAGATCATATTCTTATTAACAAAACTAGACTGATCGACTTTTTTCTGTGAAGAAAAAAAAAATCTTATATGAAACTCGATGCCTTACTTAATTATTAATTAAATTAATGTAATTAATTACAAACATCTGAAACCCATTAGCATTTCCAATATGCTAATAGGAGAGCTATTCAAATTGGAGAGTTTGCTATACCTAGTAAAATGCCATAGCGAGTTTTGCATAAAAGAAGTAGTGGGAAAAGAATGATATAGATAAGAGAATGTTACAGAGAGTTAAAGAAAATCATTTTGTACACTCTCTTTACCTTTAAACCCATTTTAGAGTTTAGAGTTGCTTAATGCTAAAGTATTATAATGTCAAAAAGCTTAAAAAGCTAGCACAGACAAACAGTTGTGGTGATTAGTGCCACAGTTGTGGCCTTATGCTACAACAGGAAGTAGTTTTTGAATATACTTCTGAGGATCACTAGGGGCAAGAAAGAATTATCCTCAAATATTATTGAATTTTAACTTTTTACAAGGGTGTACAGTATGTCAATTTTGGGTACTACTGATTTTTTTTTTTGTTTTTGTTTTATTGGAAATTCTTATGCAGTACCTCTTCAACTCCTCAATCCACATGCTCTCCTTTATGAGATTCAGATGTCAGTGGTTAGGTAACATACTACTATAGTGTTACTCCCAAGGAGGAGGTCAGAGTTCTAAATAGGGGTGTGTATGACAGCCTGAAGGTATACTGTATATATATCCTTCTGCGTTTGCAATCTACCTGAACAGGAGGTTTAAGCATTGAACGCATGGGCGTAGCTTAATGAGACAACAGCTTGACTTTTTTTTTCCACATGATTTTACATTGGAAACATCTCTGCATTTAGTATTTTTGGAGGACTGCATGGAGTGTTTTTCAAGCTAACTTTCATTGGAAACATGCCTCACTCCCTTGAACATTCAGTAGAACTTAATTGTATCGTACATAGACATGGTGATTATTATGGTTCTTTAGTTTTTTATTTTTGTATGAGACTTGTAATACAGGATTCAAAAACTATATTTACATAAACTCTCATAATAAAAATAAATGTTTTAGTTTTGTCCCAGAAGTGCAATGAAATGCAATGAAATTGAAATGTTTTTTTCCTGGGACATGGCCCCCTCACATTGTCTGGGGGGTACACACTTGTACACACAAGAAGAGAAAGTAATACGTGATGGATTACGAAGAAGAGCTTCGCCAAAGATAAACGGAAACAGTCTGTTCCAACAGAACCTTAATGTGCTTTTGACTTGTCCAGAAAACACACACAATCCCATACTCACATAGTCTCTCATATCAAGAACTAATGTTTGCACACACTCCTTCATCAAGCCTTCAAATAAGCAAATGGTAAAACATACTCAAATAGACTCCCAGTAACATGTTCTTCCTGGAACTCATGCCCACTTCTAAACTGTAGGAACCCCAGATGTGCTGATCAAGTTTCACAGCTGGAGGCACTCACACAAAACTCCCTATTGCTGCCGTACTTCACTCACTTTAACCCGCACACGATGTGAGCATCAGGCTTTGACACGCTTCAAGTGAACTATCTAGCTGGCATTTGTATCTTTACTTTAGATCCTGCACCACTCTTTTACACTTGTCTCCTCCCTTCCTTGCACCCAGTTCTCTATCCATCTGGTTCTCATCACTCTCTGAACTCCCTCGGCTCACTCCCCCTTTCCCCTCTCAATTTCCATTTACAAATCATCCATTTCTTGTAATACTATCTAACTGCAAACCTTGAGGAGCGTTCATGCCCTTGTACATCTCATCCCTTGCTGCTTTTTTCTTTTCTAGAACTTTGTGACTCCTCCGTTCCTCTCTTTCATCTCCTCCTGTGCATATTTTCCCTTGGGTCTGTCCTGTCCATTTTCTGCAAACACATACAGTTTCCGTCCACCACTTTCTCCTGCTCTGTTCCTCTCTGACTGTTCCTTCATACCTTTGAGCTTTGTCCAATGTTTTCCCGTAAGAAGCCAGCTGCATAAATAATTCCACTTCATGCCAGT
This sequence comes from Leiocassis micropogon, assembly GCA_028565275.1. Taxonomy (NCBI): domain Eukaryota; kingdom Metazoa; phylum Chordata; class Actinopteri; order Siluriformes; family Bagridae; genus Leiocassis; species Leiocassis micropogon. The sequence continues at coordinate 7,125,293 of JAOVVA010000036.1, read as the reverse complement.
GACTTGTTCATCATCAATGCAGCCATTGTTTTCTAACACAACCAAATCCCACGAGTGTCATTTTCGATTGACTCCTACCTGCTGTGCTCTGCTGTTTTGTTGTGCTTTCTGAAGGTTTGATCTCTGCTCTTTGTTGGCTTCTTGTGGTAGGTCCTCCTCCTTGAGCTGCAGCTCCTTCTGACTTCTGATTGGTTATCTTTGTTGTGCTTGCTAGCTGTGTTGTGCTTTTTGGCTGTGGTGTTGTCAGGTTGGCTGTGGTGTCTCTTTGCGGTGGTGTCCTCAACTGGAAATGAGTCATGTTTGTGTGGAAAGCTGTCATGTTTCCATTAAGTGATGGACTTTCTTTTGTTTGATGTCTGGTTTCAGTGGTATTGCCATGCTTAGCTGATTAACAAGGAAAAACAAGCAGGAATAAGGAATACTGATAATACATCATACAGGAATGTAAACATGTAATCACCCACCTCCAAGATCAGCTCCACTCATATTCATCCGATGAGCAACCCCTGGGAAATTGTTGGCCACTGTAGCAGTAGAGATTCTGGCCTGAAGCACTAAGCCCACAGTAGTTTTTATATGAGTAGTGGACTCAGTAGTCAGAAAGGTATGAGACATTTGGGCATCGTCAGTATGATCAGAGTCAGTCGATGACGTAGCTAAGCTAACTGCAGTGGGGAGTAATACCTCCGACACTGGCTTTAAGTCTTCTTTACTGGTGTCAGGAATTGCTTTCTTGTGCACTGCATCTGCATCTGCTATTGTAGTTTCACCAAAATGTTGTTTGATGGATACAAATGTAGTTGCTTCATTTTCAGAATAGCCTCCTGTCTTTTGGGTGGGTACTTTGGTAACAGGCCTCATTGTGGTATGTTGGGTTTGGCCGAGTCCACCTTTGGTTCTGTTGTTTGGTGAAAGAGATTGTGTTGTAAGGTCAAATTTCGTGTATGTTTTTGAATGTTTCATTAATATCTCCTCCACTGTATTATTATTTATAGCCTTAGGTTGCCCATTTAAAATAGCCTTTCCTTCTTCGTAGTCTCCAACAGAAGCATTTCTGTTTGTTACTTTTTCTGTTCTAGGTCCTTGATCGTTTGATTGATCAGGCACATCAGTCCAGCCTGTGGGAAGAGAAGGCCTTAGGCTCTCCTGTGTCTGATCAGCAGGTGATCTAGTGTTGCCATTATATGTAGAAGAATTGACATACACTTGGCTTGCAATTGGCTGGGCGAGAGCAAGAAGCAAGGGGATCATTAGCAGAAGAGCCATGGACGTACTCAGGCTTCTAAAAGCACACCTGATCGACAAACGACTGACGAGTTTCATGTCTGCTCCTGCGAAAGAATAAAGGAACATTAGACAAAAACCAGACAAACACATAAGTGACTAAATTCATAAAAAAAAAAAAATCTCTGGTTTGACTAAAGCCCATAATTGGTTTACATGTGGGAAGCAATCTATGATATCTATCAAACTGAGTTCATGGAAAGTGCACACTAGGGGTGCAGCACAATGCCTCTATCTGTATCTGCATAGATCATGGGAATGGTTTTCTTAATGAACCTTAGCACTGTGCCATTTTAGCATGGTCTGTGAATTTCCAGCTTTGAGTTATCTACTGTATAAGTTATCTAATTTTGTCTATACAGTACCTGCCCACAATTTGATTTCGTTTCCCAAAATATAAAAGTTAATCTTTTAGTTAATCTTTCTGTTTAAACACCAACCAGGAAGTTACTAAGGATGGATGAAATACCAGCATATATATATTTTAATGAATATGGTCTTTATTTGTCCTAGTGGTGTTGAAGCAATGAAGCAAGTGTATTGTAAACTGTATTTTTTTTTAGTCACAAGTGTGTTAAAAAGCACAAATGCCAAAGTATTTTGTACAAATTGTTCTATCGGTGTGAATTTTGTTTGTCACTGTAGTAAAATTACTATAGTAATGACTACAGTTTACTACAGCGTGTACAGTAGCAATAGCGAATATTAAAGTTCACTACATTGTGTAGTCAATTACTATAGTAAATACTACAGTTTACTACAGCATGTAGTAATTACTATACCAGGCTTTATAGCATGTAGTAAATACTGTACTACGGTTTACATCAGCTTGTAATCAATTACTATATTAAATAGTAAGGGTCACTATAGCATGTAGTAATCACTTGTCACGATAGTAATGGAGGTAAACAAATGCAATGCAGATCAGCGTTGATTTATTTATCAATAGCAGACAATCCAAAACGTGAGACTGAATCGAGGTCGAAAACGTGCAAGGGTCAGACGAGGCGCAACCATAGTCAAGGGCAAAACCGTCACAGACAAATAAGACGGCTTGGTAATTTACGGCTAGAGCTGAAATACTTCGCATTAAAACAACAGATCAGAGTCCTTTTAATTAGATGCTGTCTGACTGAGCACAGGAGTTGCAGGTTAGTAATCAGGAGATCCTGAACTGAGAAAAGAGAGTTGCTAGTCCATGCCCTCCATATTTATAGGCTGCATGGAAGTCTGGGAAATTGAGTTTCCTGTTGATGGAAACAGTGAATGTCTCTCATTACTGCATTAAATACTACTGTTAACTACAGTCACAATATTTCCCCTATCCTGTTTTTTTTTTTGGCATATTTGTCACAATTAAAGGTTATCAAACTATTTTTAATTTTACAGTAAATACAAGTAAATACAAAATGCAGTGTTTAAATAATAATTTCATTTATTTAAAAGAAAACAAAGAAAGAGATTAATTGCCCTGTAACAGTCTGGAAAGGGTTACAAAGCCATTTCTGAGGCTTTGGGATGACAGCAAACCATGATCAGAGCTATTATCCACAAATGGAGAAAACTTGGAAAAGTAGAGAACCTTCCCAGGAGTGGCTGGCATTCTAAAATTACTCCAATAGCACAACGACAACTCTTTCATGAGCTCATAATAGAATCCAGAACAACATCTAACAGAACTCAGAACAACAACAGCACTCATTTGTCTCACTTAAGGTCAGTGTTCATGATTCAACAATAGGAATGAGACTGGGCAAAACGGCATCAATGGGAGAGTTTCAAGACAAAAGACACTGCTGACCAAAAAAAACACAAATTCTCATCTCACATTTGCCAAAATTAAATCTAGATTATCCCAAAGATGTTTGGGCACGTATTCTGTGGGCTGATGAAACAAACGTCTAACTTTTCAGAAAATGCGTGTCCCATTACATCTGGTGTAAAACTAACAGCATTTCATGAAAAGAGCATCATACCAACAGTCAAACATGGTAGTGGTATGTGATGGTCTGGGACTGCTTTGCAGCTTATATAATTGTTGGAACCATAAATTCTGTGCTCTACCAGAAAATCCCGAAGGAGAATGTCGGGTATCAGTTTGTGACCTTAAGCTCAAGCGCACTTGAGTTATGCAGCAGAACAATGATCCAAAACACACCAGCAAATTTACTTCTGAATCGCTAATCACCTTAAACTAAATTAAGGTTTTGGGGTGGCCTAGTCAAAGTCCAGACTTAAATATGATTAAGATCCTTACACAGGCCGTTCGTGCTTGAAAACTCTCCAATGTGGCTGCATTTAAACAATTCTGCAAAGAAAAGTGGGCCAAAATTCCTCCACAGCAATGTGAAAGACTAATTGCCAGTTATCGCAAATGTTCGATTGCAGTTGTTGCAGACAAGGCTGGCACAACCAGTTATTAGGTTTAGGGGGCAATTAAGTTTTAAGATAGGGCCGGGCAGGTTTAGACAGCGTTTTTTTTCTTAATAAATGAAATCATCATTTAAAAACTTGTATTAAAATGTGTTTGATGATCTCAATAATTTAAGTGTGACAAATATGAAAAAAATTAGAACGGGGCAAAAAAAAATTATAGCACAGTACAGCTTGTAGTTAATTGCAATAATAAACACTACAGGTAACTACAGACCATAGTAATTACTATAGTAAATACTACAGGTAACTACAGCATGTTGTAATTATTATAGTAAATACTACAGTTTACTACTGTACATCATGTAGTCGGTTACTATAGCAAATACTTCCAGTCCCAACAGCATGTAGTAATTAATATAGTAAATCTTACAGGTTACAGTATACTATAATACACTCCAGCATCCTATAGTAATCACTATAGTAAACTGTATTATTTGTTCATGGGGAATCATGATTAGCATTACAGTATAACTAATATAAAAACTACTGTTTACAGCTGGACTTTGACTAGGCCACCCCTCCTTTACCAGTTTTTGCTTCACTCCAGTACACGATAAAAGCATTACACGGGAAACAGAATTGAACAGTTCTTCTCATGAGTCCTCTAGTCTGAGTTGGTCGTTCTTTGTCATGTGACTCCCATAGACGCCATGCAGTGAAACAAATTCAAAAGAACGAACGACAGAAACTAGAAGACTCACGAAAAAGAGCCACCCATTGCTGTTTCCTGTGTAATGCACTGCATAGCGTCTATGAGAGTCACGTGACAAAAGAACCAGGAGGTATGAGAGGTGAGCTGTTCATTCTGTTTATCATAATATATCATAATATTTATCAAAATATTATAATATTTTCATTACTGGTACTATAGCTAAAATGTGTGTATGTAGACATGTTGGGGAGTCTGTTGATTGAAAATGTAACATTTTATTTTATTTCTGATCAAAAGAGCGAAATCACTAAAATGATCCAAACTTCCCATCACTAATTTAAACCGCTCACGACATCCGTTTCACTTTTCGCCTCACCGATCATGTGATAGCTTTTAGAATTTGGATATATAGTAGTTTTCAAATGAGGTGTTTTGGTATCGACAACCTTGTGTGTCAAAATGAGTCAAAAGTCCAAAAAAGGATGTTTATCGTGTATTGCTGTCAATCTGTTCATATATGCTAGTATACATTTATGTATATGAACAGGGTCTGCAAAAAGAGGTTTTTCATAATTTTTACACCCAATTCTTGGTGATGGTGCAAGTGGGTTTGAACAGAGAAATCAGGAAATTGTGGTAGACATGAACTGATCATTTCTGCCAAGCATGGTAACGAACTTGAATCCACCTTTCCAAACCTGAGACCACCACTTTATTTTTAATGACTTAATTAAGGAGCACGAAAGGCAGCTAAATTAGGAACATGGGGTACTTGCTGGTACCCACCAACACGTACAGATACAAACCAGCCATATTCAGAAATATCATGTCTAGATGGTTACATAAACTGTAAAAACAGCATGTCTACATGTTATTACCATATGCCATAAATTTAAATTAAAAAGACAGACAAAATCCCTGGCAAGAACAGAAAATTCAGTGTGACTCATTACAGCACGGTTGGCTTCACTGGCTTTTAAATGATACGTCGCATCTGTGTTTTTACTCAGGGTCCTTGCGAGATATGTTCCACAAACCACAAAGCACCTGTCAGCGACTCAGTCCAACCTCTTACCCAGCATGCATCACCATGACTCACTCCCACCCCCAAATGCTGAATCATTACGAGAAAATTTGGTAAAGCGTTTAGATACAGTACAAAAGTCTCCAGAGTGTCATACGAGACGTACAGTCATAGCGAAAGTAGGGAACGAGGAGCTTGAATTAATTTAAGCACTTAACATAAGCCATTCAATACCATTAAGCATGTAAAGAGAGCCAAGGAGTAAAATGAGAGCCAGAGAAAGAGCGAACCTATCAATCAGCATGGCTTCATTCTGAGTAAACACGACAGATTATATATATGTAAAAAGCATAGTATAATCACCCCCCCCCCAAAAAAAAAGGAGAAAGTACAAATACAGCACATGGATATGCAAGGTGGGAGGCGTTCGCTTCAGTCTTCATTCAATCTTTTTGCTTTTCCCGTGTTTTTTTTTTTCATGTTTCCTTGCTCAGTGGTGTAAGTGTTGTCCTCCTGTTCTTCCTGCCACTCTGACACACTTTAGGCTTCAGAGGAGCGACAGATAATAAAGACTAAGAGATAAGAAAGACTACAAAACATGGTAATAAAGCAGGAAAGGCAGGGATGCGACAAGGAAGTGAAAGAGAGAATGAGCGCAGATAAGAGTTCTGCCTGTGCAAATTTCACATTGTTCATACTGCACTGTTATTATAGCAAGCTCAGAGGTGTGTGTGTGTGTGTGTGTGTGTGTGTGTGTGTGTGTGTTGCTGCCGTAGTTTGTAGGTGTGTGTATTTACTCTGCTGGAGCAAAACGGAAAATCTGATAGACTTTGCTCACCAAGCCAGGCGATTTTTTTTTTCTTCCTATGTTTACTCTAGGCACGTCAGCCACACGTGTGTTTTGTGTGTGTGTGTGTGTGTTTCGTATATGATGAGATGGAGGCTGACAGTGATTTAGAATAAGCAGTCATGTGTGTACAGACTCATCCACAGCCATATCTACTTCCTGACTAGGACACATTGTACTGGAAACTGTCTGACCCTCTGTGCGAATACTGTTGTCTCTTTGTCTCTCTCATGTCACACACACACACACACACACACACACACACACACATATGCAGTGGGAATGATGTACTGTAATGCCCCATAATGCACAGAGTCTAAAGATACAGAATAGTTGAGATAAAAATGGACATTTCTGTCTCCTAAGATGTCCCCTAAGGCAGGATGTCATTGCACATTCTCTAACAATAATTTCTTTGACTCTATTGTCTCTCTAAGTGATACAGCATCACTCACACACACACACACACACACACACACACACACACACACACACACACTATTCTTATCACATATCATAGAAATTGCAGCATTTACTACAAAACCTTCAAATTATTTGAAATCTAAAACATTATAAACACCACGCTATACTACCTTTCCCCCTCTCTCTCTCTCTCACACACACACACACACACACACACACTAAATATGATCATTAAATTCCTGCTTCATGGGCACATGGGCCATTTCAAACGTTTAAAAGAGATGCTTGTTTCTTCATAGCAGCGCTCTCTCTCTCTCTCTCTCTCTCTCTCTCTCTCTCACACACTCTCTCTCTCTCTCTCACTCACACATGGACTGACTCATTTCATGTAGCCTGACATTCCCCTTAATTTCAGTGAATGTTTCCAGGCCTAAGACAGAAGGCTGTTTGTAGACAGGGGTATCAGAGCGTTGTCCTGCACACATACGTGTGTGTGTGTGTGTGTGTGTGTGTGTGCACATGTGTGTGTGGGAGTGGGGGTTTATCCGTTCAAAGGATAGAGTAGAGCTAACCAGTCAGCATATTGCTGAATTCCCCAGGGAGTTTTAAGATAAATGTGCATGGCTTATTCATGTAGGATTTGTGGGAGACACGGTAGAGTATGAGTATGATCGTGCGTGTGTGTGTGTGTGTGTGTGTGTGTGTGTGTGTGTGTGTGTGTGTGTGTGTAGCAAAAAGGTATGGGGGGAGGGTGGGTTGGTTTTGGTGACTGGTCGCTCTAACCGAAATGATTCCACCCTTCCACCCTTAAGGAATGTAAATAGGCTGTTCTATCAGGGCAAAACCTGCTCTCCATCCATCTTTACACAATGCAGACTCGCTCAACTGGGAATGAATGAGCCTGGACATCGTATGATCGGAACACAACACAGCATGTCCACCTGATTCTACCGTTTCCTCTTCCTTCCTTTCTTGGAAGGCCATAGTGCTATCACAAAAGCAGCAAAGCTGATAGACGAAAGGGCCATGAGTCTTAAACTCTCTGTAATCTATCTGTCTTACTTTCTGTTTTGTGGGCAAGTCTCAGCTGGCATCCACTACGATTTTATCAAGTTGTCATTCCCAAATTCACGGCTGTCGGTTTTCCATTGCTTTCTTTCTTTTTTCTCTCTCTTACAAACAGCATCTTCCTCCAATGTTGTAATGTCTGCAAGAAGACGAGACGTTAATCAGTTTCCATGACACACACATACAGTATAAAACAAGCAAAACAGGTCAAGCCCAGGTCATCATATTTACATTTACATGTAGGTATTTGGCAGACGCTGTTATCCCGAGCGACTTAGACTTAGAAAAGTGCTTTGAAGTTACCGTCTTTGGATTTACCCTTACACTGGGTTACTAGGTGACTAACTAAGTACCACAAACATTGCTGGGAAGGGTTCTTTAGTTGTCGTTTAAAAATCGCCAGTGAGTCAACTGTACAAACATCTAGAGGAAGTTCATTTCACAACCGTATACATCACTTTCACGGCATTTGACTTACATTTCATCTCATTAAACATCTGCACAGTTGAGGGTTAAGGGCTTTGATGGTGCCAAGGTTTGACCCTGGGATTTTCCAATCAGTAGTCCGACACCTTTACTGTACCACTGAGCTACCCCTTTCCCCCATATCGACAAGTCTTGAGACCCAAATTGATTTTAGGGATTGTTTGATCCCTAAAAGTCAATCCAGAGTTCATATCCACAATCATATCAGATTTTATATGTAATATGGTCTTATCCAGTGATATATTTTATGCTGTAAAAGCATCTTGTCTCTGATGTTTCACATAATATAACATAACGTAGGCAAAAATAAAAAGTTGCATACTCTGACCTTTCATTCAACCGCCTTTAGCTTTGATTACACTGCGCAGTATGATGACCAAATAATGTCTCATTATCCCAAAACCACTCTTTCACAATTTATGTCCCGGAATATGCCTGTGCTACCAGGTAAGAAAAACTCCATAGATGTGATAACCTGGTCATTTGGTACATTCGGATCATCAGATGATTATTTTTTTTTTTTTCATTTTATTGCCACATAATGTTACTGAGCCTAGACTTGACCAACTGAAGCAACTCCAGATCATAACACTGCTCCCAGTGGCTTATACAGTGGACACTACGCATGATGGGTGCATCGCTTTCCTTCTTACCCTGAAGTCAGACAGAATGACCTTTTTCCATTGCGCTGCCCATTGCAACAAGTCCAGTGTTTATGATCCCTAACACATTGAAGCATTTTTCTGATTAGTCTCACTAACAACTGCTTTTCTAATGCGTAACATATTTCACACAAATGTGCTTACTTTTACTAATAAACATAGCTGTGATTTGTACTGTCAGTTTTTATGAACTGCTGCATCTGATGTGCTGCATAGCACGTTCGCTGCTATTTAAGTCAAATCCTACATCAATGAATCATCTTCAGTAACTGATCAGGGCTCTAAATTTAGAGCATGTCCTAGGAACAACGTCTGTGATGCAGAAATAAACCCAGAATGGGACACTGGTCCTTCACAGGATACCATGCATACACTCTCATCTAAAGTGAATGAAGTGTAGCTGGTTTTTCTACTGGCATGTTTTTGGTAGGTGAACTCAAAGGAAATCCACACAGAGAGAATATGCAAAACTCCATACAGACAGTAATCCAAGCCTGATGGTGAGCCAAGGTTCAAGGAGTTCTGGGAGTGGCAATGCTAGGGGTGGATGATATGCTGGTATAATATATCATGAGTGATCAAACTTTCTTCCCTATCACTTTTTACAGTGGGATTGCGAGCGCTGTGATACTAAACACATTTTTTCAGTTGGGATAAAACACTCAGATGTAGCATCCCAAGTTGTTTTCTGAACCAAAGATTTATCTATTTGCAGGTCCAGCCTGCATTGGCTCTGACACATAAACAAATCAATAACAATCAAGTGTTAGCAGTGGATTAACTTATTGTCATTTTGTTTGGCAACACAACAGCCTGGTTGAAACACCAAGAGATTGGTCTCTTAAAATACATACAGTATATCAGTCATGTGGAAAATATGTTATATGGAACAGCTTGATTTTACACAGCAGGCACTGTTTAAACAACAGTCTGTCACATATGCAAATGCAAAACTAGCACATTGAGGAAACGTGACCAACCTGTTTATCTGTCTCAAAATAAAGCACTCAGAAGAGTGCACTGAAATCCAGATAACACCAGGAGCACATGTGAGACATGTGAGGTCTGAAGTAATGACAATAACAAACATATGTGAAAAAGGCACTGGAAAGACATCATAGATACCAGGACCTTTTACCTGGCAAAGGATACAATGGCCATTAAAATGGTTAAAAATATGTGTTTTAAGTGACTTCTAGCTACAACTTTCCAAATCGCCAAATACCTTAACACCACCATTTTCATTGGTACAAATAACGCTAAGAAAAGTGTAATGATACATGAAAGACTCAAACCAACTACACTAATGCACTCAACATTTTAAATGTAGTTCAATAAACACTCACATGTCAATCTTTCCATTATTTAAAATAACAAACACATTAGCAGAGGTGATGCACTTTTTTAATTTAGCTTTTTTTAATATATCTTTTTAATCTGATATACATGCTTGTCTCTTTTTTTCCTTTTAAAGCTATATTTCCATCTTTAGGAATGATAGTTTGATTGCTCTGTCCAGTAATATAAAAAAGTCAAGATAATATTGTAAATCGTGATCCATCCTGAATAAAAAACATTACAGTATATTACGGTTTTGCCGGCTTGCCCAGCCTTATTGCTGGTGCTACCCACTGCACCACTGGGCTGTCCAGTGAGGTTTTCACTTCAATATACCTTAAACAATCTATTTCTATTTGCAATCCAATAGACAAAGCTGCACATAACTACAGTATAATGCAGCATCATTTTTCCCAAGCTTGGGCCCTTTAAAATGAGTATCTGTATTCTATTCTGGTGCCTTTCGATGCACAGCAATAACACTATGCAAACCAAGAGCAAATTAAAAAATTTTGTGCAATAGTTTTGCCGGTGAAAATACGTTTTGGCTTCATGGATGACTTCTTCCCTTCATGAAAAAGGGTTAAAAGAAAGCAAGTAGCGCATCTGAAACCATGTAGAAACGTGGGAGAGTTTTTGGTCTCGCGAGAGAAAATGAAAGAGCGCGTGCACAAGGCTCATTTCAAACCTGGTTTATTGTTTATAAGCGTATACTTTTTACGTGCATAACATAACGCGAGTATAAATTTTCACTTTCTCGTCAACGTACAGAGCTGGCACCTTCAACATGACGTTTCCTTTGGGATAAAAAAAAAAGAAGAAGCATAGAGCAAGGGTTCGAGTCCTACCGCGATAGGCAGTCCGCCGCGCGGCGCGACACTGAGGCTCGCGCGTGAATCCTCTCGCTATAGCAGCACTGAGGCTCGCGCGTGAATCCTCTCGCTATAGCGGACCTGAGGCTCGCGCGTGAATCTTCTCGCGCGCTATAGCAATGCGGAGATCTGTAGCCAGCATGGTGCACGTTCACTGCTCCGCGACACCCTTTGCGCGCGCGAATATTCTTCTTCTTATAATAATAATAATAATAATAATAATTGTTGGTATTATTATTATTATTGCAAGTTACAGAAATCAAGATGGAAGTCTGCTGCAGAGACTCGCGCACTGAAGTGCGCATCTGATCACCTCCACGCTCCGACCACGTTAACGCAGAAAGATAAACACCAGTCATCCATCCTACCTGAACTCCTCGTGCCTTGCTCATAAATGACGTGGGTTTCTTTTTTGCTGCTGTTGTTGCTTTGCTGTTTTACCTTGGGCACAGCTACTGTTTCAGATGTGCCGAGTCCGCGATCGTGTTCCCGAAGGTGATCCGAAACCCTGCCGCTGAGGGCGCTGGGTCAGTGGCGTCCTCACTCCGCCCGTGTCTCGCTAATACATTCATCTCTCTCTCTCTCTCTCTCGATCGCGCGCGGTTGGTCTTACACAACTGCCTGCCTCACGGCTTCTCATTCTGGCAGACTTCACGTATGCGCAGTGACGTATGCACTTTTTTTTTCTTTCTTTTTTTTTTGCAATGGCGCAGTTTGAGCGTGTGAATTAGGGAGTGAGCGTTCAAAGACAGAAAGAGTAACGTGAGGAGATCAGACTGAAATTCGACACATAGGTCTCGCTTTATAGCTTTACCGCACACACACACACACACACACACACACACACAGGTGTGTGGATGCAGGAACATTTCATCAAATTTCACTTAGGCCCCATATGTCACCTTCATTACAATTCCAAAAATAAACACTTTCTCACTCACTCATCATCTATACCGCGTTATCCTATAGAGGGTCGCTTGGGAGCTATAGGAGCCTATCCCAGGAGACTTGGGGCACAAGGAAGTGTACACCGTGGTCAGGGTGCCAGTCCTTCCCAGGGCACACTCACACGCTCATTCACACACTACAGGCAAGTTTGGAGCACCAAGTAGCTCAATCTGTGGAAACCTGGAGGAAACCCACCAAGCACAGGGAGAACCTGCAAACTCCATGCACACAGAACAAAAAAAAAAAAAGTCCAACTGTGTAAATCTAAATAATTTAAAGACACACTACAGTATATACACTAAAGGTACACAAGATATGCCCTTGATACTAGCAGCAGAGCAAGCATCAAGAGTACAAATACATTTAAAGTATAACTTCATTTTACTTGTGATTACATGTGAACACTATGCTTATACAGAAGGGCCCCAAAAATGTATCCACACCTTAACAGTTATCTATGGCCTTTGTAAAAACTTGAATTGAAATATGGCAGCACTGTGTAGAATTATCTTTCATCTAAAGATGTCAGTAGTCGCACCATCCTTGGTGCTATCATGTTGAAGTGTCTATACATTTTTGGGCCTCTGTCATGTATGTACACACATGACAGTCAAGTTGTACTCAAGTGATGAAATTCATGACTTATTACATGTCCAGTGGGTTAGGACTGGATGATGTCTTCAGGAACTATTAAAAGCCTAAAAATGTTAACACCCCAGATTTGTATTTGAGTAAAGACCTCTTACAAAGTTTTTAAAAAAAAAACGTTTTAGTTAAATCATCCTTAAATAGCATTACTCACACTATCTGTAGTCGGCTGTAGTCTACTAGTCTACTACTTATCAAAGGATATATATAAACTGAAACACTTGTGTCAGCCGTCCTCTTGTCATAGAGGAACTATATTTGGAATTGACTAGACAGTAGGGACTTGGAACCCTTACAGTATATGTATTCTTTTAATGGGCCACTTGAACGCCTCACCAGTGGCCACTGGATGGTTCTGAGGTTAGGTGAGGTGTTAGGGTGAGGCAGAGGTGCTGCATGTGAACAGGCAAGGCAGGCAACTGCTTGGGGGCCCAGACCAGTAGGTTCCCCCCAAGTGCTGACAGACTTATTTACTGTTTATAAGAAAATGATGATTAATGCTGATTGGAGAGGCCCCCCCAGCAAAATTTGACCTAGGGCCTCAACAGACTCTAAAACCATCTCTGGCGTAAGCTGATTTGTACTTGAACATTTGGGACTTGAGTGCAACCCTGGTGGACAATTACTTATGTCATGTTACTGTGTACATAATACATTAATGATTTTAGGAATGAATACAAAAACAATCACAATATTATAGTCTGCCAAGATCAGGAACTTTAAAAAGCTAGAATCAAAAGCTAGAAAAACCAGTTATTGTCCATTTCCTTCACAAATTACTGCCAAGGGTGCATGCCAAGGTGTGTGTCAGAATCACATGGCTTAATTGATAATTTCTGCGTAATGAATGATTGATCAGATCACTAGTGTTTAAGAACTACTGATAGTGACAAAAGTCTCAGAAAAAAAAAAAGTTGTGCTGTGCTGTGTTGCATTATACACCAGATTACTGTGTTTCTGGAGCTTCATTTCTTTTCCATGTGTCTGCGTTTCGGTTCTCCAGTTTCCTTTCACCTTCCAAAAGATGCCAAAAGATAAATTAGCACTAGGTGTGAATTAGTGTCTGTATATTTGTCTGGTGTGTGTTGATGGACTGGTATCCCAGCCATGATGTCTCACACCTAGTGTTCAAGACAGGCTCTGGATCCTAGTAAAGTGTGATATTAATCAAATAATTAACGATAGGATGAAAAGTTTTAACAGAATTCTGAAGCCGGTAATTCACAACAAAGCAATATTGCAAATGAAGTGTTTTCAAAGGTCCTTAAAAAATATTATTTTATGTATAGAACCACTTCAAAAGGTGCAAACTGCTCTTTTATCTTTCTCTCACACACATGAGCATGGACTTGCTCACAGATATTCAGAGTATATACATGCATTCAGCTGCGGAAATACAGACATGTACCCTCATGCACTGAAAAGTCTGAAAAAAAGAAAAGGGAGGATTTCCGTAAGACCAATCCTCTGGCACAGAACATGCCAGGAAGATGAGCACACCGGGCTACTGGGTGATGACAGAAAGATGCATAGTGTGTATGTGTAAGTGTGAGTGAAAGAAGTATAGTAGTAGACCTTTAGATTCATTCACACAGAAGGACAAAAGAGTGATTCTGTTTAAAAAAAAATACAATCAGTTGCACAAAAAAACTACATGGAGCAGATTGATTAGCTACAGTGGAGTTGTGTTTATTTATGGGGGACTGAGAGAAAGATAGACTCCTTCCGTGTCTTTGTCACAAACGTACAATGACTGTGTTGTTCCCACACCTTGCAGTATTGTATTGTGTGTGCGTGAGTGTGTATGTGTGTGTGCGCATGAGTGTCAGACAGAGGGGCTTTTTTCATTTCAACCCTTGTGCTGACTTGCATGTAAATGTTGATATTGACTTTGCACGTTGAAACTAGTTTAGTTTCATTTTCTATAATGCATGTACGTACGTGAGCAGCATGTCTTTATATCTTGTTGGGAAACAAAAGTCCTTGCATGAATAGGTATATCTGCCAACTTTTACGTTGTGGGGACATTGGGCAGGTCTTAGTGAGGAAACTTTCCTCTTCTTCTTCCTCTTTTTCTGTGTTTTTTTTTTTTTGGTTAGTAAAGTTAAGGTTCAGGTGAGATTTAGGTGGAGCACAGTACAGTATGAATTAACTGTGTTAATAATTAAGTCAGAGGAAGGTCAAACATGTACCAACCAGGCATAACATGGAAACTACCTGCTTATTATTGTGTGGGTCCTCCTTAAGAAAGCAAAAAAAAAAAAAAGATCCTTCCAAGCATGGACACCTATTATGGTGTGCTGCAGTATCTGGAACAATAACAAGGTAAAGTACCTAAAGTATATGTGAAAAATATAATTAAGTACAGTAAGGAAGTAAACATACTTAGTTACCTCCCACCTCTGCTTGTTATGGGCAATTGTAATCAATAAATATCTAACAAAAAAAGCAGTTGATTAGTGAATGATAAGAGCTGTTATAATATAAGTAAGAACAAGTGTATGTTTGTTTTGTGACATTTAGTTCAGTCAGTTCAGTTCAGCATTTATTCCTCACATATACATTACTGCACAGTGAAATTCTTTATTCTTCACATATCCCAGATTCTTTGTTATTAGGCTAGGATCAGAGAGCAGGGTCAGCCATGATACGGACCTTCGGAGCAGACAGGGTTAAGGGCCTTGCTCTATGGCTCAACAGTGCCAACCTGGCAGAGTTGGGACTCGAACCACCAATCTTCCTGTCAGTAACTTAGAGCCATCCACTGCATGTAAAAAAATGTAAAAATATGTTCAGTCATTCTTTAATAAATAATACTGTATAAACTACTATGCTAATGTATTAGATTAAACACATTAATGTAAACAATACTACTTTCAGAGCTATTATTAGTTAACTCAGCACATTTTGACAAAACAGAATCAAGAAATAAAAAGAGCTGTAGTGTTTTAAGAATAAATTAACAAAGTACAAAATTAGGCGGCACGGTGGTGTAGTGGTGTAGTGGTTAGCACTGTCGCCTTGCACCTCCAGGGTCCGGGTTCAGTTGCCGGATAGACTCAGTTCCCGTCTCTGTGTGCATGGAGTTTGCATGTTCTCCCCGTGCTTGGTGAGTTTCCTCCAGGTACTGTGGTTTCCTCCCACAGTCCAAAGATATGCAGGTAAGGCTAATTGGCTTTTATAAATTGCCCGTAGTGTGTGAATGTAAGTGTGTGTATATGTGTGTGCCCTGCGATGGATTGGCACCCTGTCCAGGGTATACCCCGCCTCGTGCCCCAGATCTCCTGGTATAGGCTCCAGGTCCCCACGACCCTGAATACAGGATAAAGCGGTATAGACGATGAGTGAGTGAGTACAAAATGAGGACTGTGAAAAAAAAAAGCAAAAGCCATTTTTTTACCACAAAAGAGATGGATTGCTGCTGACCCGTACAATCCAGGCAACAGTCATAAAAATACAAAAGCAATTTATAAAAATAATTTACTGTGACATGTGTCATAATAATGTCTGGAACAGGGTAATTGTTTCCATTTGCATAACACACACAAAATTGCAATTTCAGTGTCTCTAGATAGATGGATGGATGGATAGATAGATAGAGAGAGCAAGAGAGAGCAAGAGAGAGAGAGAGATTCATTAGAAAATGTACTTTATTGATCACTGAAGGAAATTTTAACACAATATACAAGGCCACAGATAACATACAACAAACACAGATTACGGCACCTAAACCCTAAGCAGTGAAAGTAAATAAAATGGTTGCAGAAAAGGTTATGGTCATAAGATGACTGTTATTACAATGTGTTCATAAGGAAGAAAGGAAAAAAAATGAAGGAATAAAGCAAAGAAGAAAAGAAAGTATGAATGTCTGAATAAATTAATGAATGAAAGAGTATTTGAACTGAAGATTTCAGTTCATATGGACAAACCAAAATAAAAATTAGTAGAAAGAAAGAAAGAAAAAAAGAAAAGAAACTAGAAAAGAAAGATTTGAACTGAAGGTGCCAGTCCCCATGCACAAATATTAAAAACAACATAGAATAAAAAATAAGTAAACAAAAGAAAGAAAGACAGATTGCAAGTAACTTGAAATGCTAGACTAGCAAAATTTTATAAAATAAATTTTAACTTAAAAACAAGCGAGGTCTTGATATACAAGTATGGACGCACTTCGTCTGACTAATCGTCTCCCATGCTCAGTCTCAGTGCGTGTGTCTATGCTCTTTTCAGAGGTAATGTGCAGGTTAATTTATTTTTACTTTATCTTTTGAATTCATTGTTTTTATATGAATAGTTTTGGGTTGTGAAATGAATCATCAGAGTTTCCATTATTTTTTTCTTGGGATATTCGTTTTAATATACAAGTGCTTTGGATTACAAGCATGCTTCCGGAACGAATTATGCTTGCAATCCAAAGTTTAACTGTATATGAAAGAAAGAAAGAATATTTGAATTTAACTGAATTGAATTGGGTAGTGTAGTGGTTAGCAGTGGTTGCCTGTCGACCCGGTTCAATTCGATTTCCAGCCAGGCTCGATTCCCGTCTCTGTGTGCATAGAGTTTGCATGTCCACCCGTGCTTGGTGGGTTTCCTCCGGGTACTCCGGTTTCCTCCCACAGTCCAAAGACCTGCAGATTACTAATTGGCGTTTCCAAATTTCCCGTAGTATGTGCATGAGTGTGTGCGTGAGTGAGTGTACTGTATGTGTGTGTGCCCTGCGATGAATTGGTACCCTGTCCAGGGTGTACCCTGCCTCGTGCCCTAAGCCTCCTGGGACAGGCTCCAGGCCCCTGCGACCCTGTATACAGAATAAAGTGGTATATACGATGAGTGAGTAAATTGAATTGATAATTTTGGACTTTTCAGAAAAAAAAACTTTTGTGAAAACAAAATAATCAATCAATCTTTTGCAATTGAAAAAACCTTATCTTTGGAGACTTAGAGTTAACAGCATGGGGGTTTAGTAGCCTTATGTAATGGTACACCTCACAGTCCTAATGTGATTACATAATTGCACATTCATTAGGAGGCGTTTAGCTGTTGGGGTCTGAATCAACTCAGGAGGTGAGTCAATAGCTGTCCTTCCATCTGTCTGACCTAAACATGAGACACCATGTGACTGCACTAGAGAATGAGTGCCATGCACCGTGTACTCCATCATCTCAGCGCAATAACAGTTTACCTTAAAGTAGAACTCACAGAACTGTAATTTAGCACATCATTACTCGGCGTGAGCTCCATTACTCCATCTGAAGTCACCTACTGGGTTGTTAATCAGTTCAGCTCATAGACTTAATAAGATTCGGGTTGCTTGATCTGGTACTGAGTGAAAACCAAAGCAGATAAATATAAGGGAAAAATTTCCCTCAACCGGGCCCCAAAGTGCCTACAGCTAGGGGCTTTCCTTGTCTGAACTCTGTAAAGGTGCAGATGAATCAAAAAGCTAGTGGCTTTTTACGGAAATTTACTTTTGTAATTTATGCAGTGTAATATGTACATGGAATGTTCTACAAATTGCTTTGCAGTATTTGAATGTACAATGTCAAGTACAGTACATAAAATATATGCATTGTTTCCTTGTTGGGAAATAGATATGCCAGTAGTGGGCATGTTGAGAAGGTGAATCGTGTATGTGTGTGTGTGTGTGTGTTTTTGTGTCTATGCGAGGGAGAAAAGAATGGGGTCAATAAAATGAAAAACCGAGGTATTCACAGACCTACACAAAAAAGCCCAGCAGTCCAAGCCCACCAACAGTGTGTGACACACTCACACACTAGCACACACATTTGTTATAATACCCACTGTGAATATGTCTAGTGAGAGCTAGAGAAAACAGCTTAGGACAGAACAATCAGACCCACATGGAGACATGGAGTACTACTACCAGAAATGAACATGCACACATGCACATACACACTACTAGCAGATCCTAGAAAAAAACGTAGCCATCTGGTAGGCAGACAGGGCCTTATTCAGTAATATCAAGCAGGAGGTGCAAGGTTGGTGAGGATAGAGGCCTCACAGAAAAAAAAACATGTCTCAATTAGGCAGGCTCGCATTTAAATCAGAGTCACTACAGGTGGATTTAGTTATTCCATTTGCCTGCTGAAAAACAATCCCTCCTAAAAATTGCTTCTAGAACCACACTAAAATGGCTTGCAGACCACAGCATCACGAAGCACTGGCACGGAAAACCAGTGGCAAGAGTTGAACGGAGGAGTACACAAGTGAGAGCCAGGAACTTCTGAGATATTCTGCATGGCACTATAGTTTCATGTCCCTTGCTGTGTATTTTTCCATTACATTAACTGCAGCGTGCTGTTATTCTAGAATACAGATATCAAACTCAAGGCCTTGGCTGATTAAACTTGGGTGGACTTATGAAATAATATTGAGATGTCTTGCATTACATGATTAGTTATATGACAGCCATATTAGGATAATATACTGTAATGACTGAGTGCATATTCTGAATTCAATTTAATTCAATTAGGTTTTATTTGCATAGCATTTTAACAATGTGGATTGTCTCAAAGCAGTTTTACAGAAACTAAATAATGCATGTAATTTTATAAAATGTATGCAAAAAAGTATAAATTATAATATTTTTCAATAATCATCTTTTTTCGTGCATATCTGCTAAGAAGTCAAAAAGAAGAATTGATAGAAAATCTCATGAAAAACTATAGCAGTCATAACAAACACTTTTTACTTTAAGGGTTGTTCAAGTCAAGCCAGGACTTCTGATTGTGCAGAATTACGAAACACAGTTATGAGAGTAAAAACTACCTTTATTTCACTATATAACCCCCTTCTACACTAATGCACTTATGCGGGCATGTGCTTGGATACCATCGAGAAAGTTTTCTCAGTACGCCAGAGCCATAATCAGACTGCCTGCTTCACATCTGAAACAAATGTCTTGGAGCGAGGTCAGGACTGTATGGGGGGTGTGGCAATAACTCCCAGCCAAATTCCTGTAACGTGCAAGTGGAATGATTGTGTGTACTGTTCTTTAAATATCAGTTTTATATGTTCATTCATGAGAAATTTCATCAACAGTCCCATTTTGACTTGAACGCCCCTCATATATATACTTCACCAAGGGCTAATTATGGCCCCCTTTCTAATAGCAAGACACATTAATGATTTACCATCAAATTATTGCTTTAATCCTACCTCAATCACAGTGGTCTGGGGCAAAGCCTCTGGATCCACTGTAACCAAGACCAACGTGAAGCTGTTACTGTAAGTGAATTACTGTAATAGAATATTCTACATTCAGCAAAACCATAGATGATCTTTCCATACAAATGCATGAAATATTCGTCAAATAAATGAATTGCTTTACTGAAATGTTTCTTGCTCTATAAGGGTCGTTAGAAATGCCAGTGAGTTACAGTCTGTAATTGATTTCCTCTCTATGATCTTAGAAGATGGTACCCAAGGTCACATGATGTGTAAAATGTACATCTTTTAAATGTACACTCAAATAATCTCTTTATAAACATGTTAAATGAAGGTTACCAATACCACCAAATGTTATTATGTATGCACTGTATAAATCTTTCCAACCAGCATGTATAAAGAGAATTCAAGCATTAGGTTCCATGTTCTGATTAATTAAAACTGCCAATACAGTATACTGTACTTCCAATATACCATAACATTATGACTACTGACAGGTGAAAAACTGTAAATAACTTTGGTTATCTTATTACAGTGGCATCAAAAAATGGGTTGAATATATTGGGCAGCAATGAACATTTTGCCCCTCAAGTTGATGTGTTGGAAGCAGAAAATATGGGCAAGTTTAAGGATTTGAGTGAGTTCGACAAGGGCCAAATTGTAATGGCTAGACAACTGAAACAGAGCAACTCCAAAACTTGTGGAATGTTCCCGGTCTGCAGTGGTCAGGACTTACCAAAAGTGGCCCAAGGAAGGAAAACCAGTGACAGGGTCATGGACGGCCAAAGATTATTGATGCAGTATAGTCTGATCCAGCAGGAGAACTACTGTAGCTCAAACTGTTGAAAAAAAAGTTAATGCAGTTCCTAATGTTATGGCTGATCGGTGTATACTAACTGCTGCATTGGTGTGACGATTTTAAAAGCATTTAAAAGAAAGGAAAAAAACAACATGCAAAAAAAAAGATGAAAAAAAAAACAGTCCTGCTCATCAGAACAGCTGACTTTTCTCTTGTCCAGATTTAGAAGTGAAGCTGCTTTATTATGCGACCAAGAATACTTATTGTATGCAAATGTAATTAATTTAAGATTAAATAATTATACACTAGAATACCCAAAAAGGAAATCCTTGCATGGAAACCTTGAGTGCAAACACTTCGAAGCTTCATGCTCAGTTATGGCTCTGCCTGTCTCTCTGTGTTAGTGTTAGTGTGTTTAATTATGTCTCTATGCTATTTTGCACTTGCTTCTGGTAAAGTAGTGGAAAGTCTCGAGACATTCGCGGGAGCTAAATTACAAACTAGGAGAAAGGATTCTGTCCTTGGCCAGGAGACACAGACATCTCAAGTATCTGGGAAACATCTTTGATTATTGTCTTCATTCGAGCTCATGCTTCGGCAACATGAGCTAACTGGACATAACAAAAGGTGTTGTTTATTTTAGCACCACAAAAGCCTTGTATGGGCTCAGGCTTATGTAACTGAGTGACTTTACTCTCCACTGCCATTATGCAAGTGTCCAAAATGTTTATACAGTTTTGTTCAAAAGTCATAATACGTTTTGTGCTTAAAGATTATTTTTGTCTTGTTGATGAAGATCCAAACTTTAGCTTCGGGTTTTTGTATCTTAATCTTGTATCTTAATCTTGTATCTTAAGAAAGAGAAGGAACAGAAATAAGGCAAGAGACGACTTTACCAGTGTTGTGACAGTGTACAAGTACAAGGGGCGTCAAGTAAAACCAGGACTTTTGTTTGTGCAGAATAACAGAACACAATTATGAGAGTAAAACTACAGTATCTAATGCAATTATCACTAGTGTGTACAGTATTTTCACAATGCAATGATACAATCAAGGTAGAAAATGTTCTAAGTATGCCAGAGCCATTATCGGACTGCCTGCTTCACGTCTGAGATGCTGGCCTCCCAGATGTGCACATGTCTTGGAGAGAGGTCAGGACTATACAGGGATGTGGCAATAACTCCAAGCCGAGTTCCTGTAATGTGCAAGCGGTGTTGATGAATGATCGTGTGTACAGTAGTTCCCACAGACGCATCCCACTGATGCATCTCTTCCGCAAGTTACAGTGTTCCACTAGCTGAAACTTCACAGGAACGGCTGCAGTGGGTTCCAAGCCACCTCAGCGGTACACAGATGTACAGCTTTCTTTAAAACATTTGCACCGTTCAAATGTATTACTGCAGCTGAGAGTCTCATCAAGATACCGTACTTAAATACCTAAATTTCAGTCAATTATGTGCCTTCATTTACAAGAAACTTCAAGTATGTTCATGTCCTGGGTTCATTTGAACATACATTCTAAAACAGTGTGATTTTAAAAGGAATGTCTTGTCATACTAATCATTGATTTGATTTAGTTTAGTAATTTCCGCTGCTATTACTAATTACAGTACTAATGGCCATTTATGATTTGTGGAGGGCACTGGTGGATCAGTGGTAGGTGTTTTGCCTGCTTTGCGGAAGGCCTGGGTTCGATTCCCAGCCAGTGGCCAAACTTCAGCCACTGGATGCAGTGCAGGTCCCAAGCCCCGGATAAAATGGGAGGGTTGCGTCAGGAAGAGCATCCGGCATAAAAACCTGTGCCAAGCTTGTGCGGACCAGATGGACCAACAACAACATTTCTGATTTGTGGGAAGGAGTTGATTATTATCAATAACAGCAGCTCTGACATGAATCACTGCTGCAGTTCAAATCACATACTTAGACACTCACTATCCATCGAATAAGGAATACCTGTACAGTACACCTGCACATTCATGTAGTTATCTAATTAGCCAATCATGAGGCAGCAGTGCAGCAATGCATGAAAGAAATGCAGCAACAGTCCAAGAGTTTTAGTTAATGTTCACATTAGACATCTGAAATGAGGAAAAAAATGTGACTTTAATCATGGCATTTATCAAAAGTGCGCTACACATAACAGTCTGTAGAGTTCCTCAGAATGGTATAAAATAAAAACAATTGAATGGGTGACAGTTTTGTGGGGAAAACAGCTTGTTGAAACGAAGTTTTAAAAAAAAATGACAGATTGGTTTTCTACTGGTTTGAGCAGAGGGGCATTTCAGTAAATACAGTGCAAATCTTGAGGTGAGCCAAAAACCATATCGGGTTCTATTCCCAGAATCTATAGGAATCTAAGGGCACCAATCTTGGCACAAACTCACATAACCGGGGCAATTGAACATCACCTGGTCTTTTTCCACTCTTCAGAACTCCAGTTTGGTTGAGTCTGTGCTCATGATAGCTTTAAATTCCTATTCTGGAGGTGGCCTTGATGTGGGCTTCTGCTGTTGTAGCTCATCCACTTCAAGGCTTGAATGTGTTGTGCATTCTGAGATATTTTTCGACTCACCACAATTGTGGGAAGTGCTTATTTAAGTTGCTATAGAATGTCTGCTCATTTTCCTCTCGCATAAACAGAATGTTTCAGCCTGTGGAACCTCTGCTCACGGGATGGTTTTTGTTTTTTTGTTTACTGTTCTATGTAAACTCCAGAAGCCTTTGTGTGTGAAAATCCCAGGAGATCAGCAGTTTCTGAAATACTCAACCCAGCCCATCTGGCCAGGATTAAAGACACAGAGATCACTTTTTTCCCCTATTCTGATGTTTGAGGTGGACATTAACCAAAGCTCTTGACTTCTTTCTGCTTGATTGTTTTGAGTAACAATTTTAGCAATGTTAGCAGAATGTTAGAATGTTTTTTTTTTGGTTCCTAGAATGCTAAATTGTCCTTTTTTTATTGGAAATTCTGGGAACATTTTGGAAACGTTTAAAAAATTGTTCGGAGAATGTTTGGAAGAATCTTCTGGGAATGTTTTAACAAGGTTTGCAAAATGTTTCAAAGACTAGAATTGTAGATTTTGGGAACGCTGTTAGATACCTTTCTGGAAATCTTTTTAACAATTGTGCTGCTGTTACATGGAATAACTGCATAAATGAGTGATCAGTAATTATATAAATGCAGCCATTCGGAAATGTACAGTAGTACACTATAGTACTCTTTTTTTTCAGCAACTATAACAGTATAGGAGGCACAGTGGCTTAGTGGCTAGCACTGTCGCCTTGCACCGCCAGGGTCAGGGTTCAAGTCCCGTCTTGCGTCTGTGTGCATGTTCTCCCCGTGCTTAGCGGGTTTCTTCCGGGTACTCTGGTTTCCTCCCATAGTTCAAAGACATGCGGGTTAGTCTGATTGGTATTCTGAAATTGTCGGTAGTGTGCGAGTGAGTGTGTGTATGTATGTGCCCTCTCCTGTGTATGTATGTAAGTCTCCTGGGATAGGCTCAAGGCCCCCGGCGATACAGGATAAAGCGGTCTAGACGATGAAATTATATAACACTATGTTTAGAGACTCAAACAACATGATCTAATTAAACCATAATAAAAGTTGTAATCATCTGCAGTATAAATAGATGCAAACCAATGTTAGTTGACAAGAAGATAAACATCCAATCACTAATTTGATGGAGTTTTCCGTTAGGAAATGTTTGTTTGTTTGTTTAACCTTTTAAAATTTTTACTTTTTCACTTCTATTTCACGAAAGTCCTCAGGACAGAGGACAGTTGTGTTTCTCAGTAACATCACTCACTGATAGGATCACATCAACAACTGTAGCTAAAAATAGTCAAAAAGTACAACGTCACCTGTTAATAAATTTAGTTGTCATTTTGTTGTTGGTTTAGAGGAACAAAGCACTTCCGAACACTTTCCGTTATTGGAAAATAATAATAATTCAGGGTGGCGACTCTGCTTTGTCTCAGGCATCTCCACCCTGTTAATAAATTACGGCATAGAAAATCTTCGTCGTATTATATTGTATAACTAACCAACCAACTAACTTATTTTAATATGCCTTTCACATATTTTCTTTCCATAAACTTAAGAGCTAACCTTTTGTATGATACTGTGTTTTTGTCTACGTGTCCATGTTAATTAAATCTCCAAGCCATGTTCCCTTTTTTCATTTTCATTTCTTTCTGCCCTGAAGTCAATCTTGGTCATATGCCAGATTTACAGTAACTAGACTGAAGCTGAGTCATTGCTTTATACAAATGACTGCACACGCACAAACACACAAATACACACGCACGCAGCTATTTATATACTGTGTTCATGTAGTCACACTATCGACATGCATAGAGCCATGCGAAGAGTCGTAAATTAAAAAAAATCACGCAAACTCACCCTGTCCAGGTATGAGGCGTAATGATTTTTCATACTGGGGGCAAAATTATACTTACAATCTTACAATGTAAAACATGCATAATAACCAGAGTATCTGAAAAGGCTGAGCATTGCAGTAACACAAACAAAGCTACTTGTTAAAATAAATACCCTGACAAGCTTCTAAGGCCAGTATATACAGATGGAAAGCAGTGTGACAAGCCAAATCAAGAGCTTTCAACACACCCACACCATAAATAACATGTAAAAGCAATACATTTTATGGAGCTTGGAGTTCTGCGATAGTGTTATAAAAGGTGAAAGTAAGTATCATATGAAAACCAAATTCCTTCTTTCACTTTCACTGTTTTACTATAGATTACACCTGCAAATTTTTAATTAAGATATTTTGCCAGTTTTACTTATGTTTTAGAATAAAGAAAAGCAACAGTCTTGTTTCATTAGTGTGTTCAAAATGATAAATGTTTTTTACCGTACACTCATGAGGCTGGTTAGTCCAATAATTCTTAAATTGGGGTCCGGGGATCCTAATGGTTTTATTAAGCAGATAAGCACTCACTGTCCACTTTATTAGAAAGATCCATAATCAATTATTATTTACATTATATTTTGTCAGACGCGACTTACATTTTGTCTCATTATACAACTGAGCAGTTGAGGGTTAAAGGCCTAGTTTTAATATGTTGTGGATTGTGTGATGCTTTTCTGCTCATCATGGGTGCAAAGAGTGGTCATGTGAATTACCATAGGATTCCGTTCATCTTGAACCAGTCTTGCCATTCTCTCCTGAGCTCAGAGGCGTTTCTAGGATTTTCAGTTAAGGGGGGGCTCAGCCCCCATAGATGTTTAACACATATTTGGCTTGTTCAGAATC
>JAOVVA010000036.1:7037423-7067071 GCA_028565275.1 Leiocassis micropogon | reverse complement strand
ACACACACACACACTGTCTGTCT
Source organism: Leiocassis micropogon (assembly GCA_028565275.1). Lineage (NCBI taxonomy): Eukaryota > Metazoa > Chordata > Actinopteri > Siluriformes > Bagridae > Leiocassis > Leiocassis micropogon. The sequence continues at coordinate 7,067,048 of JAOVVA010000036.1, read as the reverse complement.
CTCTCTCTCATATATATATATATATATATATATATATATATATATATATGAGAGAGAGACAGACAGACAGACAGACAAACAAAAGGATTTGGCCAAACCTGCAATGAAATTGTTTCCAAATACTCCAGATTGTGTGTTTCTGTGGGAATTCTGTGTCCATTCATTATGTACAGCATTTATGAAGTCAGGCACTGAATTTGGACGAGAAGTCTCGTAACCTCTTCATTCCAGTTCATCCCAGAGGTGCTCTATGGGGTTGAGGTCAGGGCTCTGTTTGGGCCAGTCAAGTTCTTCCACACTGAAGTAGTCTTTGCTTTGTGCACTGGGGCACAGTCCTGTTGGAATAGAAAAGGCACTTCCCCAAACAGTTGCCAAATAGTTGGAAGCATAGCATTGTCCAACATGTCTTGGATGTCTGAAACATTAAGATTGCTCTTCACTGAGATAAGGGTCCTGATTGAAAAACCTGAATTCAATAATTAACAGGTTTGGCCAAATACCTTTATGTATATAGGAATCATTTAGGAATCATTTAAAACAAATGAACTCGCCATGGCGAGTTCATTTGTTTTAAATGATTCCTCATGCTCCCAGCACAATGCTCTCCTGGAATTCAGAGCTGGACAGTTTTGACCCAATTAATTTTATTTGTACTTGATGCAAGCCAATAAGCTGCTTAAAGTGGTGACTTTTTTTCATCCTTGGCAGTGTATTGGGCGCGGCCAGGGGTAGCTCAGTGGTTAAGGCATTGGACTACGGTTCGGAAGATCCCAGGTTCAAACCCCTCAACCACCAAGTTGCCACTGTTGGGCCCTTGAGCAAGGCCCTTAACCCTCAACTGCTCAGATGTGTAATGAGATAAAAAAAATATATAAGTCGCTCTGGATAAGAGCGTCTGACAAATGCCTAAATGTAAATGTATTTATCTATATAGGCCAAAATACAAAGCCACTTTCTTGTTGTCTTGGTGATTATGAATGCTGGCTCTTTAGTTAAGGAAGAGAATAAAACTGACTGCGTTCGTTGCAGAGATTGCGAGGAGCGGCACCGTTGCTGCCAGGATGTCCGGCACAGGAACGGTGCTGCAGCAGTTCGTGAGTGGTCTTAAGAGCCGCAATGAGGACACGCGTGCCAAAGCTGCTAAAGACCTTCAGCATTATGTGACCACTGAGCTGAGAGAAGTATGCAATGCAATTGACTGTTCATTTATTCGTTCATTCGTGTTCATTGGATTTCTTAGAAATGAGTATTAAATAATATACGTCTTTAAGCCCAGACTTGCCATTCACACTTGAGCACATTCTGTGTACACTTTGTTTTAATTTTTCATACAGTGCTGTTTAGAATGGTTTATTGCATCCGTAAAAAGCCCATTTTTTTGTTTGCAAAAGTTATTCACCAGCAAAGAAATTTAACATAGGCCACGTTTTTAGACAAAAAACATACAAAAAAGGCTGTCAGAGATTTCATGTAAATACACAACCAAGTACGCCAATCAAAAGTCTCTGAAAAAACTGGCAGATTCTACAAGATGCTCTCTTGTATTCTCCCGAAACATGAGCTCACTGATGCATTTTAAAGCCAAAGAGTTGGTATACCTAATACAGACTTAATTTCTATAAATTAGTTCAAAAACTTAGATCAGTGGGCTTCTTGGTTACTGATCAGAAGGTCAGAGGTTCAAGGAAGACCCTTAACCCTGTCTCCTCCAGGGATGCTGTATCATGGTTTACCCTATGCTCTGACCCCAACTTCCTAACAAGTTGGCCTATGCGAAGAAAAGAATTTCACTTATATTTCACAATATATATTTGGCCAAAAATGCCGCATTTATTTATTCATTTATTTATTTTGTGCTTCTGACTTTTTCTGCAATCCTCATCATCCTCATCAATATTATTCTTATTATTCTTGGTGTCCAGTGTTTTTGTAACTCCTTTAAATTTGTACTTGAGCTTACATTGACTGTTTCTCTTGAAGCTGAGCCAAGAAGAAGCCACAACTTTTTACGATGAGTTGAACCACCACATATTCGAGCTGGTCTCCAGCTCAGATGTGAATGAGAAGAAAGGAGGGATTCTTGCCATAGGTGAGTCAAATGTATCTAAAATTAGATTGGATTATATTAGATTAAATGATTGTTAAGGTAGGTATTGAAATATTTAAGCATTTAAAATGTTTTGTAATAAGATAATTGGCTTAATGTAAGGTTCCTCATAAATTCACACTCTTTTACAATGTGTAAATAATATGTAATGGAACTGTAACCTAACTGTTGTTTACACATTAAAAGATGTAGGACCTGTGCCTGTAATAGAGTGTTATTTATTTTCATAACTTACTCAGTAGTTTTATTAATTGTTTATTATTGCCTTTTCCTCCACATACTAGGCCTGCACGATATTTATTCGCCAACTCAAAATTATGTGTTTAAAAAAACAAATGCTTAAATTATTGACAAACTCTACATGAGTTTCCGACTATGCATATATTATCTGTAATAAAGAGACCAAATATTTGCATTGGTCTACATTGCAATTTTTTATTTTTTTTATTTGATTAACCGTGCAGGACTACTTATTACTTGGATAATTAATAATAATATGTACCTTCCTTTTCAGTGAGCTTAATTGGAGTGGAGGGAGGCAATGCCACACGGATTAGCCGTTTTGCCAACTACCTGCGTAACCTGCTGCCCTCCAGTGACCCAGTCGTCATGGAGATGGCCTCCAAAGCCATGGGACACCTCTCCATGGCAGGGGACACGTTTACCGCAGAGTATGTGGAGTTTGAGGTGAAGCGTGCTTTGGAGTGGCTGGGGGCTGACAGAAACGAGGGCCGGCGCCATGCAGCGGTAAAAAAAATATTCACCTGACTTACTAATCGTTCTTATTTGCACATGTGCTTTGCATCAAGCTTTAAAGAAAAAATAAACACAAACAACTGGAATATTAACCTTTACAAACATTTACAATATGATTTTCAGGGGCGTACAATATTTATTAACTTGCTTTTTTTGGAACTTCATTAATCATCATTAATCCTTATGAAGAGAATGAAACTTGTATCTAAAAGATAATTTGAGTAGGTAGTCTCACACTTAATATTGTAGCAACCCTGTATACATAATGTTCAGTTTTACTGATCGCCGAGTGCCATAGCGATACATTGTCTCAGAGTCATCATAGTGTGAACTTAAAACCACTTAGGACTTTCTGTTTGTGCCACAGGACTTAGGACTAGGATCACTAGGTACTAAAACCTCACCGTAGCACTTTTTTATTCACAGGTGCTAGTGTTGCGAGAACTGGCTGTTAGTGCGCCCACATTCTTCTTTCAACAAGTTCAGCCATTCTTTGACAACATCTTCTACGCGGTTTGGGACTCTAAGCAGGCTATACGTGAGGGAGCAGTGTCTGCTCTCAGAGCCTGCCTCATCCTGACCACACAGAGAGAGACCAAGGAGATGCAGAAACCTCAGTGGTACAAGGTGAGCTCTCAGCACTTCACATGGCATGGTGTGAAAGTACATTTCTAAATAGGTCGCTTGAGGTTTTTTGTGTTGTTGTTTTGGTTGTACTTGTTTAGAATGGGTTCAGCTTATTGTTGCCCGGTCGTAAATTGGATAACCCTTTTTCTTGACTTCTGGAGTCCTGTTGTGTATTTTGGAATTGTGTGACTGCTGGTTGATTTGATTTGTTGATTTGTAAATGCCTTTACATCTTCTTAAAACCTCTTCATGCTCTGAATGGAGCTAGTGATAACCATTTATTCTGTTCCCATTGGCTTGTAACTTTTCTGCTTGTAGCAGAATGCTGGGAACTAGCCTGTTAAAAAATGTAATATTGACTGTTTTTTAGTTTTTAAACATCAGTGAAGCATAGTAAAACAAATGAAATTAAACTAAAGTTCATGTTCAAAATTTTTAAGCTAGCTAATAATGTATGTAAATAATGAGGAATTAGAATTTAGGTCATGTCGTAACATTTTCAAAAAGAAGAATAAATTTTGATTTTTCACCCAGAAAACGAGAATTCAAACCTTTTGACCTAGCCGTATACTAATCCTACAGATTTTACTCCAATTGACCTGTTGAAATGAATAATGTTTTGGATACTTCTCTGGTCCATAGCAAACGTTTGAAGAGGCAGAGAAAGGTTTTGATGAGACGCTGGCTAAAGAGAAAGGCATGAACAAGGATGACAGGTGCCATGGTGCCATGCTCATACTGAACGAACTGGTTCGCATCAGCAGCATGGAGGGAGAGGTCTGCATTTTTGTATCCTCTTAATTGTTCAACTTTGTGCTTTAAACTCTGTGTCCATTATCTTATACCTCATTTACTTTGCCTTTCACACTCACTATTTCTGCCTCTTCAGCGAATGCGAGAGGAGATGGATGAGATCACACAGCAGCAGCTTGTCCACGATAAGTACTGCAAGGAGCTGATGGGCTTTGGCACCAAGCCGCGCCACATCACACCCTTCACCAGCTTCCAGTCGGTACAGCCGCCACAGTCCAACGCCTTGCTCGGACTGCTGGGTTACAGCAGTCAGCAGTGCTTCCTCAGCTTCGGTGCTGTGCCAGTGCCCTCAAAGAGCACGCTGGTGGAAAGCCGTTACTGTCGCGAGCTGATGGAGGAGCGCTTTGACCAGGTGAAGTGTCACAAAGTTTAAACAGAAATTACACTTTGTCAGGCTGCCATAATATGAAGAACACATCACCTCATCAATGTTTTTGTTTTTCTTAAAGGTAATAAGATGCTTATTTTCATGTTAACCACTAAAGTTTATTTGGCAGTAAATCCATTTGGGCTTTAAATAACAACTGGACTTGTTTAGGCTGCTATTAAAAATGAATTAATATCTTCAGACCAATCATACTAGGCAGCTCTCTCTTTTGCTTTGTCCTTAAGGACTGACTGATACTTTCCTGTGTATGATTTGTTAACATGCTGTTTTTATCAGGTATGCCGCTGGGTGCTGAAGTACAGGACCACTAAAAATCCTCTCATCCAGATGACTATACTCAACCTGTTGCCTCGTCTCGCAGCCTTCCAGCCGCATCCCTTTACAGGTAGCGACCCTGGATTATGCCATGTTATGATTAGATATTCATATATCTTATGACCAGATCTAATGTCAAATTTGCAGTTATGATCAAGTTGGAAGTGTGTGGTAGTTAAAAATATTTAGACATAATCCTAATTCTCAAATAAAGACCGTAAAGTTTATGCACTCACTCCTGGTATTAAGGCCCCGTTATTATCCCTAATTTGTGTAAATGCTTCGCAATATTTCTTAATCTTGTACCACCAACAAAGTTGGTGATGCTAGTAGAGTTAACAGTTATGAAGATGTTTGACATTGATGTCACTTGACCTTCTGCCTGTGTGTTTTCAGATCAGTATTTGTCAGATACAATGTCCCACCTGCTGGGCTGTCTGAAGAAAGAGAAAGAGCGCACAGCTGCATTCCAAGCCCTCGGGCTTTTAGTGGTGGCCGTGAGGACTGAGATTCAGCTCTACCTTTCCAAAATCCTCGAAATCATTAAAGCAGCCTTGCCACCAAAAGATTTTGCACATAAGTAAGAATTCATGAATAACACACTATTTTAACTGATACTGTCTGAATTATTTTTTTCAACTTCTGACATTAAATTATGAGAATAGCATATGACATTGCTGTCCAGCTGATTTTAATACCCGTTGTCTCATTATTTCTCTCTTTCAGGAGACAAAAGACCATGCAGGTAGACGCTACCGTCTTCACCTGTATCAGCATGCTGTCTAGAGCTTTGGGACCCAGCATTCATCAAGATATCAAGGAGCTTCTAGAGCCGATGTTAGCTGTAGGACTTAGGTAATCATTGAAATGCTTGCATCAGTGATGTCTCCACTAAAAACAACTTGCACAGTTCATGAAGCAAGAAGCCTTACTGGTCTTCACCCACTGACTACCCAAGAATAGAATAAAATTAATTTCTCTCTCTCACACACACAGTCTCACTCAGTTTTGTTTATACTGTACATACTTGGATGACAATTTTTTTGCACACAGTTTAATAAGTTTGCTTAGTACAAGAATGTAATAATATAATATATTGTGCACATACTTTATTGAGTTCATTCTTTGTCCTAGCCCTGCTTTGACCGCTGTACTGTATGACCTGAGCCGGCAAATTCCTCAACTTAAGAAAGATATCCAGGATGGATTGCTTAAGATGCTGTCGCTGGTGCTGATGCACAAGCCACTACGGCATCCTGGCATGCCCAAAGGTCTTGCACACCAGTTGGCCTCACCCAGCCTCACCAACATCCCTGAGGCCAGTGATGTAGGCAGCATCACTCTGGCTCTCCGCACCCTGGGCAGCTTTGAGTTTGAGGGTAGAACATGCTTTCTCTTCTTACTTTCTATCTTTTTAAAGGTTGCAAGAGTTTGCTGTCAGTATAATACTTAGGAGCAGTCAAAAGTTTACTGCATGCTACACATTCACTTACCTGCTGCTTTTTTTCTAGGTCATTCCTTAACGCAGTTTGTGCGGCACTGCGCCGACCACTTTTTGAACAGCGAGCACAAAGAAATCCGCATGGAGGCAGCACGGACTTGTTCACGTCTCCTCACGCCTTCCATCCACCTGATCAGCGGACATGGCCACGTGGTCAGCCAGACAGCCGTGCAGGTGGTAGCTGACGTCCTCAGCAAACTGCTGGTAGTAGGCATCACAGACCCAGGTGTGATTCTGTCTGTGGATTATGTTATAAATTATAGCAGTGCAGGTTGAACAGCACAAATTCAATGTGTTTCTTAAACTTGATCATTACTGTATACTTCGTGTATGATGACGGAGACATTGATGACAAAAAATTACCGGACAAAGAATGAACAGAAAGAACACCTTACTGCTCCAGGCTTTTGCTTAAAGTGGCTTTATAATAATTGGATTTGATACCACTTGGGAAAAATGGACCTGCTGGAATCCAGCAGTCATAATTTTATTTTCTAACTACCAAACTCTTTTCTGGACAAATGTCAAAAATGTAAAAAAATTCATGAATAGTCCAGAAGGTGGTTTTGGTTTTAAAGATTTGGTCCAAACACTAGGGTAGGTCAAATAGCTGTGCAAAATATTGCCCCAAGTGTGAATATATATGAATATGTACTGTATATGTATCTGTACGCTATAGATACACCATTAAAAAAGCTGTTGGAAAGAAAAGAGAGAAGGCATTGAAGAAGGAAAGAAAGAGACAAAGGAATACTATTTCTATATTGTTTGATAAAAAAATTATCATACATGAATAATTGCCACCTTAATTTTTTGACTGTACTTATTTTTTTTCTGTGTGCAAAATAATTATTTAGTCACGTCCTACAAATTCTGTACAGATTGCTTGCATTGCTACTGTAGCTTGCATTGAAAATGTGGTTAAAAGTTAGTAACTGTAAGTTGACTTTGCCTTAGGGATTTTAGTGTTTCTTCTGTGTCTCAGCATTTCCTTTGTCCTCCATTTCGTGATATTTCTAGACCCTGACATCCGTTACTGCGTGCTGGCGTCTCTGGATGAACGCTTCGACGCCCACCTGGCACAGGCCGAGAACCTGCAGGCTCTCTTTGTGGCACTGAACGATGAAGTGTTTGAGATTCGAGAGCTGGCCATCTGCACAATCGGCCGCCTCAGTAGCATGAACCCAGCCTTCGTCATGCCCTTTCTGCGGAAGATGCTCATTCAGGTAGCAATTTGTGTTTTTTGTACATTCTTTGTTTTTTTTTGGATCGGTTTTGCATAGTTCTGAAATGAACTGGTGTTAAAACAGTCATTTAAACACACCCATAATTTGTGAAATGTATTTTCAAGTACTGCCAGCAGATGGGGTAATTGTTCAACTAACTTTATTCCAAGTAAAAACATTTTGGTAGTTTTTGTGAGTTAGTGTCCTCCTTTTTGTTGCTTCATGCTCACTTGAGTTTTATTATACTTTATACATTCAATTCAGGTGTTAAGTGCATCAGTGATTAATATGGTATGGATCACCGTCATGGTAACAGTTCCTATTCCTTAATTTTTTGGTCCGGACTTAACATTGCACATTTTCAGATCCTTACTGAACTGGAGCACAGTGGCGTGGGTCGGAACAAGGAGCAGAGCGCCCGCATGCTGGGTCACCTCGTGTCCAATGCCCCTCGGCTCATCAGGCCTTACATGGAGCCCATTCTCAAAGTATAATTATACCACATTATACCAATTAAGAATAGTTTGGTAGCTATCCTAATAACTGCCAACATTACATGATATAATTTCTTAAATTTTAGTTGTGATATCATGTTGTAATTAACTAAAATGTAACATACTATTGTTCACTCCATCTTTCTGTTGTTAGATTTGAGGTTAATTATGTGTAAGCTCTTTAAATCTCTCAATTTCTTTTCATATAGGCGCTCATCCTGAAGCTGAAAGACCCAGACCCTAACCCTGGGGTAGTCATAAGTGTTCTAGCTACCATTGGGGAGCTGGCTCAGGTATGGACCTTTTGGCTTCTTGCTTGACCGTGTTGCTCATCATGCTATGTGAATAACCGCATCTGCTGTTCTGATCAGATGACTTCCTGGATGTGGCAAGATCACAAGAGCATCAAGATTAGGGTTAGTGTAGCCAAGGAAGAGGCAGGAAGTGCAGACGGCCATGTTAAGGAGAGTAAGATCAGGAAGAAGAGGTTTGAGAGAATGGAGAGGGTAGTGGCTGTTTGCGGGTAATTTTTGCAAATCTACATTTATTGGGAGAAACCATTGTTTCTCTAGTAGTGCTTTGTGATTTTTATTTGAGTTGATTTACAAGATAAAAAAAAAATATTGCTTGTAATTGACCAGATGTCTGTGTGTGTGTGTGTGTGTGTGTGTGCGCGCGCGCGCGCGTGTGTGTGTGATGGCAGGTGAGTGGTCTGGAAATGAGAAAGTGGATGGATGAGCTTTTCCCCATTATCATGGACATGCTCCAGGACTCGTCATCCTTGGCCAAAAGACAGGTATGATATCCAACCATATGGCTAAAAGGATCTAGTGCAAATTTCAGGTTTTAAACAGATATAGTATAGAAGTATAGATATAAATGGTATAGATATAGTAATGTAGGACTTAAATTGATGTTATTGTTGTCATTTTATCTGCTTCTTCTTATCATGTTATTTCTGCAGTTTACATACAAGAAAAATCACAATTTGTTTCAGGATGACACTAAAAATAAAATATTATTTTTAGGCACATTTTTGTTTTTATTCTTCAGTAATCATCTTTTATTTTCCCTGTAAAGCTATTTATATGCACAGCTCAGCCTATTCTTAATTTCTGAAATTGCCCCCCTGCAGTAAATTAAACAGGGCTGTTAGTCACGGCATGCTTGTTATGAGTATTATATAGCTTTTCTCACTTCTCACCTTTCAATGGCAGGGTTCCCATTGTAAAGCTTGGCGAAATGACTAAACCACAGTCCGCTGTTTATTGGAGCCAACCTTAGTGCAGGTGCTGTAAAACTGTAGTAGTTACTCTTACTATGATCAGGTCCAGTTCCCACATTAATAACTTTTCCTGCTGCAGACATCAGAGGTGTCATAAAGTCAAGGTGATTTAAGTGTTTTCGGGTTTTTGAAGGAAAACAGAAGCGAAAGAAACACAAAAGCCTCTCTTCTTAGCTGCGGCTCCCTTTTTCTATGTGAGTTTTCTTGTGAGTTTTCTTTTTTTTTTTCACCTGATGGTATGAGCAACAAAAGGTTTTGAGTGAGATATGGCATTAATGGCGTTTACTAAAACTTGTTTCCTGGTTGTCTGGTGGTGTGCTTTGATTAAGGGATGAAACAAGATGGGGCATGCTGGTATAGACAAATCAACAACAGGATGCTGTGACGTTGCCGAGTGGAAAGCCACGTTACTGCTATCACCCCAAAGTTTGATTTGTTGGTTATAGCATATCCTAAAGTGTTTTATTCCTCTTATACCACATCAGTTTGCCAATGACATCAATGTATTGTTTCTGTTTTAACTTTAGCTGTAACAGGTGGAAGCAATTGTTTTTCAACAGCCTTTTCTCTCTTATTTAAAATTATTACAGGATTAAACAAAAATCATAATTTTCCCCATCACCTGAAATTGAAAAATCATTGGATCTGAAGATATTTCCTGCAGTAGAAAGCTCAAAGCAACATTTTTGCTTTACAGTCTGTTTTTGTAAATGTTAAATAAAAAGGATGCCTCAATAGAGCAACTTCTGTACATGTACATCGACCAAATGTATCCAGCTTTCAACACTATGATATAATATTACCTACATTTTGAGCTACTTCTTTAAAAGGGCAGCTGCACCCAAACATTATAAACTGGCTAATAGTGAATGAGGGCTATAAGGGCATAGGGCAAATTATTGTGCTTTTTTGCACAGTACTAAACTGACATTATTATATTAATCTGCATAAAAGAGTTAGTATCAATAACCTTAGGCATTTTGTCACTCACCAGGTGGCGCTGTGGACTCTAGGCCAGCAGGTAGCCAGTACCGGCTATGTGGTGGAACCTTACAGGAAGTATCCATCTTTGTTGGAGGTGCTGCTGAACTTCCTAAAAACAGAGCAGAACCAGGGTATCCGGAGAGAGGTGAGAAGCATGGGTCATGTGTTGCAAGTTTTTTGGTTGGCCTTACCTTTATGTGTTTGAAGGAAATACAACTTGTGAATATGCCAACGTGAATCTAAAACACGTACATTATACACTGATCTGTCATGACATTATTACCACCTGCCTAATATTGTGTAGGTTCCTCATTTTACCACCATCAAATGAGGTGCTCTGTGTGTTCTGACACCTTTCTGTCAGAACTAGCATTAACTTTTTCAGCAATTTGAGCTATAGTAGCTTTTATATTGGATCGAACTACACGGGCCAGCCTTCGCTCTCCATATGCATCAGTAAGCCTTGGCCACCATTGACCCTGTTGCAGGTTCACTAGTTTTCCTTCCTTGAACTATTTTTGGTAGGTCAAGACCACTGTAGACTGGGAACAAGCCACAGTTTTGAGGTTGCATTACATCCCCCCTCACAATCTGGCTCTTGACACAGTAGCTACAGTTACAATATCTCATTACAATGGCACATGGAGGTAGGGTTGGGTACCGAAACCTATATAACTGGTATGTACCGGGTCGAAACAGAACGCGAATTTCGGTGCCTCATTTCGGTGCCTCATTTCGGTGCCATTTAAATGCCTGAACTGTCGATTGAAATATTTGTTCTCTGAGGCTATGATAACACAGTTGTAATAAGTATCAGATTCATCAACACACATGATCGTTAGTAAAAATTTAAATACTGCATACATGGGGTGTCAGAAATGATCGGAAAAATAAATTATTTCCTTAATTAGAAAAATCTTGAGAACTTCGGAAAGCTTTGATAATACAAATCCAAAACATTATTGCTGTAATGTTACTATCCATTTTATTTTTGTAGATTAAAAGTTTATTAGATTAGATTAAACAATTAAAAGCACAAATCATCAGGAAATGAGAGACCATCCGAGATGCGCGTGAATGCAGCAACTAACGTTACGCTTGCTCTGACGGCAGCAGGTTGTCTACCGCCATCTTAGCTTGCTAAATGAAACAACTTTCGTTAAAATACCTAAAACTAAACGGGCGAAAGTGTGGCTATATTTCACAAGAAAGGATTCCGACACTGCGACGTATAGCAGTTGCGTGTAAAGGGGGAAACACGTCAAATCTAATGAAACATTAGAGGGCACACGGAATAAACGTAAAAGCAGAGGGAGGCACCGTGTTTGACAGCTTGCGGACAACAGCTGGCACTATCGGTGTGGGTGACCCCAGCCCCAGTCATACCAACCGTAGCAAAGTCCACCGAGTCCACAGATTATGATGACGACAGCAGCCTTTCTGCAGGTTAGTCGTAGGCTAATGTAATGTTAATTTCAAAATGCAAATCTTGCATTCATGTTGACAAATGGTCAAACGATTTGTAAAGTACAAGTGTAAGGATTTGTGCAACTTTGACAGGGCCCAAATTGGGGTAGCTAGACAACTGGGTCGGGTCAGAGCAGCTCCGAAACTGAAGCTCTTGAGGGATGTTCCTGGTTTGCCATAGTCAGGACCTACTAAAAGTGGTTCAAGGAAGGAAAACCAGTGAACTGGTGACAGGTTCAATAGTGGCCAAGGCTCACTGATACATGTGGAGAGTAAAAGATGACCCATGTAATCTGATCCAATAGAAGAGCTACTGTAGCTCAAATTGCTGAAAAGGTTAATGTGGGTTCCTATAAAAAGGTGACAGAAGGTGGCAAAAAGGGGACCTACTCAATATTTGGTTGATCTGTATGTACATGTATGCATGTATGTGTGTGGTGTTTTGGATTGATGGAGATCAACAAAAGCAAGTTTAAATTCATGTTCTTTGTGGGCTTCTGCACATTATTGTCTTGTTTACAGATGTAGTGCTAAGTCATTTTTTGTATTTTGAACATTCTTTCTAAACATTTTATTACAGTTTTTATTATAGTTTATTCGGGGTTCACAAACTAACTAGGTGCATACTGCCACCTGCTCTATCTGAGAGTTTAAATACACAATTGTACTCGAGAACGGAACAATAGAAACAAGGTGAATGCTGGCAGCGTGGGAAAGGGGAGGGGAAAGCAACTGTACCCAGGCACGGTACGAATACTGTGATTTATTAAAAGTCTAAAAGCAGACTTAATGTTTTAGAGAGTGCCAATACCGTTTTTCACATTTGAGCACATTTGAATCAATAAGTGGAATTTTAACTTTTTTCTCCACTCACGATTGTTTTGCCAAATTAATATTTAATCAGATTAATTTACAACCTTTGCCATTATTAGTATAGTCTCTCCCATTTGTATGTTTAGTGACAATCTTGAATAATGGTGTAACGCGATACAGAGCAGATTTGAGTAGTTCAGATGGAGAGCTTTCCCACAAATATTCCAGCACTTTTTATTATCAAAGGAACCCAGTCAATGACACAGCACAGTGTTGTTATGCTTGGTTTTGAAATGCTGCTTTTCTTTCCCAGGCAATCCGTGTGCTAGGCCTTCTTGGCGCACTGGACCCCTATAAACATAAGGTCAACATTGGCATGATTGATCAGTCACGCGATGCTTCTGCTGTGAGCCTCTCTGAATCCAAGTCTAGTCAAGACTCAGGTAAACATAATGTTTGATAATAGCTATTTGGTTTTTTAAATAAATAATTAAAAAAGCATGTTATTAAAAAGCATGTTTGTGATGTAACATTGCTGTTAATAATTAACATAAACTATCATTTGATCTTATTGAATTATATATTCCTCATTACGCTGTTAATTTTTGTGTCCTGAAAAGCTTACAGCAAAGCTTGTAACATTTTGTCAACTGTGCACCTTTACCCAATAATATTCACAAATGGCAGTCTCTCTCTCCGTCCATTTGCTGTTTTAAGCCTACTTTTATTATGTTGTTTTTAGTTCCATTCATTAATCTATACAGTTAAGGTCTTATGCAAAGCTTCCTAGTATCGTGACCTCACCAGGTGCAGCCAGTGACACGTACACAACCAACATGTCCAAACATTTATGCCACAAATCATTCTAATTCAGCATGTTGGCATCTTTGGTCTTTAACAAGAACCTTCAGTGTTTTCCCAGTTCATTTGACAAAGCCAGACCACAGCAATGTGGAGTTAAAAGCTTTTTCAGAAAGGCATTATGTAAATACTAGAGTAGAGCCACATTAATCAACTGTTGTAGAGTCATGGAAATATTACGCAGATGTTTTGCTTTTGTGATTCATTTAGTTTATCAGTCATCAGATGAGAACCATAGTTTAGAGCTTATATAAGGTGGGTGACAATAGACAATGCAGTGGTCGACATGTTGCTTTCCTTAAGTTATTCGAATATTTTAGATAAAATCTGATCTGGATAAAAGTTGAGCCCCAACTGTGCCAAAGTTTAATGCTTGAGCACCAATAGTGGAATAGTTCTTGCAAGAAGAGTATTGTCAAATGCAATTGCAAAACCCATCAAGCCCCATAAGAAAACTGGCTCTCATGAAGAGCATCCCAGGAAAGCAAGACCAAAACTTACCTCTGCTGCAGAGGAGATGTTCATTTAGAGTCACCAGCCGTTATTAAGCCTTTACGTAAGTTGCAGACACATCTTTAAATCAACTGTATTGCCTTCAGTATTACAATGTAGAAAGAAATAAAAATCAGGAAATACCATTAAATCAGAAATTTTGTCCAAAGTTTTGACTGGGAGTGTGTGTACTTCCTCCATCTGATTGAAATCATTAAAATTGGAGATTTCGGGTTAACTAGAATATGGTTCCATGGACGCTGATCAGATAAGATGTGTTCATATGCACAAAGCATTTTATCAGAGTATAACGTTTTTGACATCCGCAAAGTGGTTCACCCAGCTGCGAGGCATTTAATCTTCTGAAAATTCAACAGAAGATGCATTTTCTCCCAACTTTGAGGTCAGGTTAGACTTCCCATCTTTTCAGATTTGGCTATTATTTTGAGTATTAGTGTAAACCACTACTATACATATACATTTACTTTGCTTATGGCTCACTTTGAATGAATTCACAATGTTTACCTTTTTTATCTTTCTGTGGACAATAGTGATGAGACTATTGATTACTTGTAACACGTTTAAATATTTTATTTCCATTGCTCTTGAATGGAATTCCTCGTTTTTCGTGAAGGTTCAGCTCAATCACACATAACTGATGGATGACTGTTTTTTTTTTTTTTTTGCCCCAGATAGCTCCACTCTCACGCAACTGCCTTAATATATAGCATGTATGTCTGTCGTTATTTCTGGGGTCTGAATACTGCTGTGTGCAATTTTAGCATTAACTCCTCGCTATGTGTGCGTAGCTGAGCTCTGAATACGGCTGAGAGTCTTTCCTCCTGCCTCATTTTGGTGTAGGTAGAGAACTAATGGCTTTACCAGTGGTGCTACATGAAGGAGCAGGAAGTGGGAGATGTGTCCCCTCAGAGAGATAGAGTTTCATTAAAGGGCAGTGTCTGGGGCACTCAGTCAGCTGCTGCTGCCTGGAATACTGCTTCATACTTTTTCTTTTAGAAAGACTATGCACTGGCTGCTGTCTACATTTCAGTGAGGAGCCAGGAGAAATGAGAATGAATGCATGAATGAGTCATGTCACGTTTCCTGTTGAGAGGAGGGGGAAACGAGATATGGGCAGTCAGAGAAAGACCTCACCTGGGAAGAACAGATTGTCTAAAGAAAAGCCATTTTCATAATGAAGGTTTATATTACAGTACAAAGGTGTGCTAAGTTATTTTTACTCATTGCCCAACCCCATATCATATCACCTAGTCATTATATCACAGGCTCCTGTGTCTTTTTAAAAAAAAATTAATAAGATAGCGTTCTATGTTTTTTTTTTTTTTCTTCTTGTATAGGTTTGATTATTTGATGAATTGTTAGGGTATGTAGATAGATAGATAGATATTTTCTTCCTTTTGCCTTTTCTCATCATCTCGTATTCTGCTGTTTTGCCGTCCACTCCAAACATTCTTTCCAGTGTGCTCGGCACCCTGATGTCTACTGTTGTACTATTGTAAATTCAATAAAACCCAGCACCTGTGAGCCTCCAGCCCCAATTTTACTAACTTTCCCAGCAGCCAGACAAAACACTGTTCACGCCAACATCAAACGCCTCGGTAAATTTATAAGAGGACTGGGCGTTTTTCGAGGGGGAGCACATGAGATGAAGTCATAGATTCTCATGAAAAGCAGCGCCTGAACACACACTCTCAGGCGTGCAAACACACACATACTTGTTTGATGTGCATGCGAGACCCATCTGACATTTATACAACCGCAATAAGCACCTTGCCACAAACCGCACTGTCTCCTGGGTCACATGGTTGTGAAGCTACCAACCTGTTCTCAGTGTCCATTTTTTCCCCCTGTGCGAGACCTTGTGTAATTTTGGACACTTGAGTTGCAAAGCTCATTCACAGAACGAGAGCACACAGGCCGTGCAGATTTATTGCTGCATTAGCTTGAGGTAATGAGGTTTTGGGTTACACTTTTTGCAGTGCCAAGGGTGTCAGTCACAAGGCATTCAGCTGAATCGCCTCCATCACTCCATCCGCAGCGGGAAAGTCAAAACCCGATTTAACATTAACCCAAATAACGTCACTGATCTGTTGTGCATCAAGGTTCTGCTGAACATTAAGGACCTTCATGTTAAACGTTCTGATTTTGAACAGTTGTGGAATTTTTGAAATTGAGTTAAGTCTTTTGTTAAACACTAAACAACATTGTGAACCAATGAAAGAACAGAAACGATCCAGTCCTGTTTGTTTCATGTCACGTAATAAAGTGCCTTTGACAGATGTGGGCTCATGGGGGTGATTTGAAGGTCTGTCTGACTGCTTCGTCTGATTTAATGCTGTAAAAAGAAGAAGAGAAGAGATGGAGCAGGAGTTCAGTAGTATCACTTTGTGCTAAGGAAACTATTTTTATAACTTTCATAAAGAATAAATGACTTATTCTGAAATCCTCATGAACATTTATTTCAGCAAAGCTATATTTGGGTTTGAATTATGCTGCTTCAAGCATGAAGATGGCTTAAGTCATCATTGAGCATTTTAAAATAAATATGTTCTGTTAAAAACATACAGAAAATGTATATATATTTTTTTCATTTGTATTTTCTGCAAGTATCTGTGTTTGTCCTAATCTGTAATGTTATAAGTCAAATATCCATGCTCTCGAGATGACACTTCTTTAACAACACAAGATGGCTGTGATTGTTGTTACTTGATTACTACTAATACTTAACAAATGCCCACATTTTGCTAGCAGCACTGGCAAGCACTCTTTATGGCCACATTATAGGTACAAAACCAGTCAAAACTTTGAAAACACCACCTCATCCAGTGTTTTTTCCTGACTTTTTTATTTCTATGTAAAACAATGCTGAAGGCATCAATTCTGCAATACTGTTTTTTGAACAGTTGATGTTGAGATGTACTTGCTACTTATGCTCTGGTGACTCTAAATGAACTCCTCCTCTGCAGCAAGGTAAGTTTTGGTCTTGCTTTCCTGGGAAGGTCTTCATGCAAGCCAGTTCCATCATGGTACTTGGTTTCGTAAATCCACTTGACAATACTGTTCTTGCAAGGACTATTTCAGAACAGCTGACCTTTGTGTCTTAAAATAACAACTGTCTGGTGTTGTTTTTGAGGTTGTTGTTAGATTATCTTATTTCCATATGTGTTATTTCATAGTTTTGAAATCCCCAGTATTGTTCTAGAATTTAGAAAAATAAATCACAGAACAAAAAAAACTTAAAAAATTAAATGAAGTTTAAATAAGGAGGTGTGTCCAAACCTTTGACTGGTACTGTATTTCATTCTGTGTCCCACTCAAAACTGGGAAATTCTTTAAACGTTTGTTTATTTATTCACCTCTTTAGCTGATTACAGCACCAGCGAAATGCTTGTGAACATGGGCAACTTGCCTCTGGATGAGTTTTACCCAGCTGTCGCCATAGTGACGCTGATGCGCATCCTGCGTGACCCATCGCTCTCCAATCACCACACCATGGTGGTGCAAGCCGTCACTTTCATTTTTAAGTCACTTGGCCTGAAGTGTGTGCAGTTCCTGCCTCAGGTCATGCCCACATTCCTGAACGTCATTCGAGTGTGTGACACCAGCATAAAAGAAGTAAGCATCCACTTCACATTGTCAGAGATGGAGCTTTATACAGTGGATGCAATGCATTAGAAATGTAATTAGAAACACTACTTACTACTAGGTCCTATTTCAGTGCTTGATTTACATTTCTCCATCTATTGTTTTTCTTCAATTTAAACATTCATTTATTTTTACACACTATGTTCAAGGGTGTGCAGAAGTCTTAGGACACCCAGAATGACCCAGTGAGAAACAGAGCAGATGATGTTAGATGATCAGGCGTTAGATGATCGTGATTAGTATATTGGTTGTATTGGGGTTGCTGCTGAGGATGTTACATTAAACAACCAATATTTTTAGTGTATCTTAAGGTACTTAGTCTATTAGTTCCCATTTCTTAAATTTAATCTACATAATTTAATTTAGTTTAATCCGATTAATATTTTTTTTAATATGAAGAAATGAGCGGTTGCTCAAGACATGAAGGTGTTTCTAAATGTTTTG
Organism: Leiocassis micropogon; assembly: GCA_028565275.1. NCBI lineage: Eukaryota > Metazoa > Chordata > Actinopteri > Siluriformes > Bagridae > Leiocassis > Leiocassis micropogon. The sequence goes on along the minus strand of JAOVVA010000036.1, from coordinate 7,048,809 downwards.
TCTTTCTTATACAGTTCTTATAAGCTCATGTACATTTAATTTGAACCAATGTTTTAATTTTCTCCAAAATTATGACAAATATTAAGTGTACCCAAACAGTTTGAACGATGAACAATTTCTGATTGCTCCTGGTCTTTGTCTCTTTTTCCCTTTTAGTTAGTTCCCCTCCTAGGCATGGTGGTGTGCTTTGTCAAGATCCACATCCGACCATACATGGACGACATCGTCACCCTGATCCGAGTAAGTGACCTTCATGTCTTTGATTTGACTTCCGGGGTATATATCTACTTCACGAGTCTGCCCCAAATGGGGTAGCAGACGCTTGTTTTTACTAAGCGTTTATGCAGACGTGACTATAAAATGAAAGATCTCTGTTGATCTTTTTCCATTTTTTGGTGGCCCGTTCCCTAGTGTCTCACTTAACACCTTGCAGCTCAACTCTAACAAATTAAAGAGTATTTACTTATGCAGATGCAGCAAACCAAGATTGCTATCGCAGATTTGTCATAAAAATCATGCTGGGGGTTCGAAGGCCTCTTACAGCAGCCAGCAGTCCTCTGGCCAAAGATTTTGACTGTTTTATAAGATGTATGACTCACTGTTTCCAACCCCCATCATATGTTCTTTGCCTTTTCTAGAAAATACAGAGGTATCAGATAATAAAAGTGGGTTTAACCTCTCTTACTAAATGCCTGGGCTGGACTTGACTGTCACTGACCTAATATTGTTTAGTGCAGATCCAACCCTTATTCCAGTTTGCCCCTTTATACTTTTCTCGTCAGTCTAAATGTGCTCTCACATGTGTTATTCCGATTTCTAAGTGTGAATCAAAGCCAAAATTATTATTGTTTCTTTAGTTTTATGCTGCACATACTTAATTAGACCCAAAAGCAAAAAAAAAAAACAATTTGATATCTGTGTTAAACATACTAGTAAAACTCATTAATTTCCTGGTCAAAAATTAAACATACCTTTGTAAGGTATAAATAAAAAAAAAGTCTTTATTTTTTTTTATTGTTTAATTTTGCAAAAGTTGCTGCTTCAGAATAATACCTAGAAGTTGAAGTTATTGGCCTACATTAAGCAAAATCAGTCTTACTGGAAATTGATTAAGACATTATTATAACCTGGAAGAAGGTACTGAACTTTACACATTGTAGAAGAAATGCAGTCAGGAAAAAAAAAAAGAATTAGAGATCACCTAAACCCAAACACAATCTGATGAGACCCCATATGGTTGGAACTGAACAGCTGTGTGGCCATAAAAAAAACACTTGTTAGTGCGAGTAATTTTAAAAGAAAGGCTTCAGTTTGCTATGGAGTAAAGACTGGATTTTGGACCGATGGAAAAGGTCATTATAAAAGCAACATTATGGGGCAATAAAATAAAGTTAGCTATTGACCTGAATTTACTGAATGAGCAGGTTATTACATCAATGGAGTTTTTCTTCTCTGATGGCACAGGCATATTTCAGGACTCGAATTGTGAAAGAATGGTTCCTTTTGGCCAGGCAGGACAGGTAGATAAAAATCGTCCACCAAAAATGCACAGCGTGTTTTATTCGCTTCCTGCAGTTGAGTTATATCGCTTTCTCACTGCAGTCAATCTGCAATAAAATTTGCTTGGAAGAGCAGACTGGGATCACCTCACTCAGATGATATCTGGCCAGTGGTTTGGCTCTGAGCCCGAGCATGGTTGATGAACCGCAGCAAAGAGGGGTAAATGCACAAGAATTTGATTAAAACAGACTAAACATGGCTCATGTAAATGCCCCCTATTGCATTTAAAAGTAAAAATCTTTTTAGCTCTGATCACTATGATTTTGATGGTGGCCAAAATTGTATACACAATGTTCTTTTCCTCATCTATTGTTGTACCTGCAGGAATATTGGACCCCCAACAACCCAATGCAGAACACCATCATCCTGCTTATTGAGCAGATAGTTGTAGCTCTGGGAGGAGAGTTCAAGCTGTACTTGCCCCAACTTATCCCACATATGCTACGGGTCTTCATGCATGACAGCAGCTCTGGGCGGAGTGTAACCATGAAGGTAAAGATGTGCACAAACATAGACACAAGCACAAGAAAACACACAACTATCATGGCTACGTTTCAGTATTTATAACATCAGCTGGACAATTTTGTCCAACATTTACAGCTGAAATTTTACCTGAACCTTACAGCTTTGAGTATTTACTTGATGTATTTGTCAAATATACAGTATTTATACAGTTTTTGTTTTCTCTAGAATTAATGGAAGATTAGTTTAGATTTCCAGATTGCTTTTAAGAGAATTTTGTTAATGTTGTAGTAGATTGGCACAGGTAAGGTATTCACATTCATTTAAATCAAAGACATTGGAATCTACTTTTCCTATGCACAAGCTTACTGATTGAATACTTTTGACAGGTAAATGCAAGGAGTTATAACCCTTATATTGTGAGTACTCTGTAGATATCGCGTTTCAAGTCAAATGCAGATTAAATGGCCATACCAAATACAACACAGACGTCAGCGCATTAACAGCTTCTCGTCAGTTCACTGGGGAAAAAAACAGTATTTAGAGCACCGCTTGGAAAATTTAACAAATATTCAAACAATGTTGAAAGTATTACTCTGATGCCATAGTTCATAAAATATATGATTGGATTTCCCAGGTTAGTTTCGCTCAACTGCCTTGTGGACTCATTTAGTTTTTAAATATTTCTCCAAATGGAAACTCATTTGCAGGTCAGCTGTTAAGGCATTTATAAGAGGCATAAATAGACATATTATGTTAGTGCCTTAGTGTATAGCTTTCTGAAATGTGTTTGTGTTGCAAATCCCTTTCATTATAGTTCAAATCAGTCTACAAACTACTTTGGGTTTGATTCTGTTGTTTGGCAATTCATGTATAACAACATTGACTTCAAAAGAAATGTTTTTAATCGACGTTAAATTTTTTTTTTTTATGTTTTCATTTGAGGTGGTACACTCATTGTCAGTCGGCACAATCTTCTGTGTAGGAGGAGCAAATAATGTGGTCTTTTTATTTATTTGTTTGTTTGTTTATTTATTTATGTCCAGAATTGTATCAGAATCTGGAAAAAATTTATAGCGAATCGGAACATTTCTAAAATCGCAATGCTTACAGAATCGCAATACAAATTGAATCGGCACCTAGGTACAGTATTATGATATCATATCGGATGGTCCCTTGTGATTCCCATTTCTAGTGTGTAGTATTTTGTAACTTGCCGTTGGTCCTAGATGCAGATTCTCCACTGTTACCTTCAGGATCTTGAAGTTTGCACAGTCTCTATAGACTTGAATATATATATTTGTGCTGGTTTCTAACAGAAAAACAAATTTTCCTTCTTTTAAAGGGGACCTATTTTTATACATTTTAGAAATGTATATGAGTATCTGGTGTACATGTACAAATAAAAAACGAAAAGTCAGGGATGAAAGTCCATTTCCTGCTTTTTGTCTTGCTTTTTCTATTTTTGTATTGGCCAAGGCTTAAACAAGCTACTTAGATTTTTTCCTCTAATGTTCAGCTTTAAAGTTTTCTGGAGGGGTGTGGCTCAACAGTAGTTTATTGACATCTGCCACATTTGGACCACACACACAAGATGCATTATCTGGGGGTATTTCAGGAGGAGTGTTAACCTAACCACTTTGGGGGAGGTATTAGAGTGTTAACTCATCATCTACACCACTTTATCCTGTAAAAAGGGTCGTGGGGGCCTGAAGCCACAAGGTGGGGAACACCCTGGATGGGATGCCAATCGCAGACCTGTTAACTTGTGAAATATGGGAAGTTTGAAAGATTTCCCGAAATCATGTTTGAACTTTAAACAACTTTTTTTTTTTGTTCTTTCCAAGCATTTGTTTAACAGGCTATCTTAGTCACATTTTGACTGGCTCCTTTATGTAAAAGCAGGAGGTTATTGACCACATTTTAATGAAATAAGTACCAGATTTGCAGTACTATAAGCAAAAGCTAGACGTCTGGCTTGCAAGTCTAACTAACTGTAACAGGTCTGTTTTCCTGCTTCAGCTTGCTTTGGGACCTAGACGTTCGCTCTTAGTTAGTCTGTCTGCGTATCCAGCTAGCTTAATATTGTACAGGTAGATATTTCGCCCAAATGTATTTTTATACTAAATGTTCTGCTTTTGATGTATTTTGTCTCATAAATCTAAATAATGGTAGCAGAGCATGTGCATTCCTGATTGTGGAGTAAGAGAGCATCGATGTTGAATACATCTGGAGACTGTAAATGACCTAAACACTACATTCACCTAAAACACCAGGTGAACTCCATGCACTCGTTCTGTTGCCAAACTCAATACATTTATTTCATTTAAAGTTTCTTTTTCTTTGTTTTCTTCCTCTGTTTTATTTCCACATTTTGATATTCTGTTCTGATAATGTGGCTTTTTTTTAAATACTTTAATCTCCGTACTAAAAACACATGTACTTGTTTTTTTAAACGTTTCTGTGTAAATATTTGTAGCCTGCTGTGAATTTGCTATGGCCATTAGGGACAGACGGATGAGTCGTTCATAATGGAAATCTGGAATCGTTTTATCCAATTGATGCGATTTTTAGTGCTTCGACTCCCACGTGTTTAACCTCAGGGAGATCGCGTGCTCGTTCAAGGGTGACTGGCAAGCTTATGTCATGGATGCCACTAGATTTGTAAAGCTCTCCCGATACAGCAAACAAATATCCTGCTTTTAATCGTTTTCATCTTGGTAACAGTCAAGTAAAAGCCTTTTTGTCCAGGGATGAAATCAGTTAGTGTTCAGAGAACCAGACCATTGCTTTAGGGGTTATTTAAAATTATGTACAGTGCGATACCAGATGTTAAAATATGTATCAATAAATATTTCCCAACGTTATCTAATCAGTTTCACTGTACCAAGATGACTGGAAGAAGTTTTCTTCTGAGTTTTGAATAAAAATCTTGGCCTTGTGAATTGCAATCTTAGGCATTGGTCTTGGCCTTATATTCAGTCTGTCCTCATAAGCATGAGCATCAAAAGACATTTTTGTATTGAGGTATGGATTAGTAGCTAGACTAATCCATACATCTATCCATCTAGGAACCTCTACAGTCCAACTAGGGACTATGGAGGCCATTTGGCAATTTATTCCCATTTGTTCTACACACAATGGCCAATTTGGGAACGCCAGTTAGCCTTAGCTACATGTCTTTGGACTGTGGGAGGAAACTGGAGAAAGCTAAACTAATAAACAACCAATTTCTTATTTTCTGAAAATTACTTACATTACTTGCACAGTTTATTTACAGTACAGTATTTTCAAATTACCACATACAGCAGACTTACTGATTGGCACTTACGAGGTTCTGCCCCTTTAAGAGATTTTCCAATAACAACGAGAAGCCCTGCGTCCAGACGTACTGTCTAACACTACATTCTTTTTCAGTAATTGAATGAAATTTGTTTGTATGTTTTTTTTTTTTGTTTGTTTGTTTTTTTAGCAATAAATGCCATGCATCTAGTGGGACTACTTACAAGTCTGTTCTCCGGTGACCGTTAAAGATTTCTCCCAATAAATAATTTATCCTTTACAGATTGTTGCACATAGGTTGACGGAAATTTGTCTGCTTCTTGACTTTTTCTGTAAAAAAAAAAGTGACCGGCATCATCTTAGTGGCAGTCAGCCGAATAAAAAAAGAATGGTGTGGCAGGTCACATGACCAAAGAATTGCGCAGTAGTAAAATAATTTCTTTATTCTTCAAGTTATTTTGTTTGGTCAGCTTCCCCCAAAGCTGCTTCATCCTGAATTTGATGTTTGAGAAGTTGAAGATTTAATTGGCATAGCGCAAGTTTTTGTCCAGTGTGGCAAATACTTTAGAAATATTTTTAAATATGTTTTTTTATCTTAAAAAAAAAAAAAAAAATTTAATTATTGAGTGTTAAAATTGAGTGTTAATTTCTGCTAGTTGATTGTTTATGGCCAACGATCTACAGACAATCAACCACCAGGTGTTCGTTCTCTCTCATCGTCTCAACAAGACACAAAAGGGTGCCTTAAAAGAGAGCACATCTATCGCAAGACTAGTTGATGCACAGGCCTCTTATTCCTCTTGTTCATGCGGAGCACGGTCCAGCACGTACAGTAGCACATGGTTTACATGATTTTTCTTCTCAAGTGTGATCATGATAGAATTTTTTTCAGTCAAATTAAAATGGTCAGCGAGAATAACTTAGTGAAGACGAGTGGAATGTAAATGAGACATGCCACGTCAGTCTTTTCTTGTGACTAGAGAGGGTAAGGCTTGTACAAGCTTCACCCAAGGAAGAAATTCTGGAGAAGCAGATCCAGATAGCAGTCCTACTCGTTTTGGAACAGTGTTAACCACAGATTTAAGACGTTCTCTAGAAGGTCAGGCTCAGTGAAAATAAATGTGGCTTGCAAAAAATATAAATAAATTAATAAAAAAAAGACATCAAAGCAGAGGGAAGAATCGCATAGGCTCTCAGTTCTTCGTAATCAGTAGGTGTCTAGAGAAGATCTACACCCCACCACTGGCTCATATAGAGTATCAGCCACACACGAGACACAGACACGCAAGACTGCGGGCCAATTCAACAAACTCATTACAATCTGCAATTATTTAACCTCATGTGTATACAGAACGTCCCCTGACATGATACTTAATACAATAGTGTGTGTACAGTGGCAGAGCTTTGCGTCTGGACAGGACGGTGGTCTGGCAGGGAGCTCCTGAATCACAGGGAATGTCTGGGCCACCTTGAAGTGCTCTTGGTATTACCCACAAGCTGACGTGCAGGAAAAAAAAGGCTAAGGTTGTGCCCTGTGACCTTTCTGTGTTCTCTGATCTTATTGGAGGAACGACTAAAACCTCTCACACAGGTGTAGTCCGATCTTTTACAGAAATCAGCCACCGGGGTGGCGATTGAGTAAAAACAGAATCTCTTTTGTTCTTAATGTAATTTGACATCATTCTGTCGCTTCAGCGCAGAGAGCAAGGGTCATGGTGGCATTTTACCGCAAGGTTGGAGCTTTTAAATTATAAAATATTCCTGCACTTTTACTTGAAACGCACTCATTAAAAAAAAATACTGTATATAGTTTAAATTTATATTTTCTAACAAGAATTTAAAACTTAGCATTCAATTTTTTCCTAGAAAAAATTGAGGTGGGATAAAGTTTCATTATTGGCCTTGATCTCAGGGTTTATGATTATATCTTGGTTGGTGTAAATGCAAATGTGTGTGAATTTGATACTTCATGTATTCCCTTATGGGCAAATGTTCACACAAAGTCTTTTTGTCCTGCACACCACTATTTTTTTTTTATATATACATTGCAGCTGCTCATGGCCATACAGTTGTTTGGTGCCAACCTGGATGACTACCTTCACCTGCTCCTGCCTCCTATAGTCAAACTGTTTGATGCTTCCGATGTGCCGCTGCCAGCCCGCAAGTCAGTATAATCTTGTTCATCTTTCAAGCGTTATATATTTTAACAGTGGTATTAAAATGTGCTGTAATGTATATCAAACAATATATAATATTCAGTGTTTCCTACAGATTTGAAATATACTGGCAAATATGCCGATAGTACCTGCTAGCATGAAAGTGGTCTACCACATACAACTTGTAACAAATACATATGATTTTAAACACAATATTTTGATATTTTTATATATTTCTACTAAACACTCTGGTGTACAGGCATGGCACTGTTCATTAGGGTATATAGCCCTTTAAAACATTTTAAAATAAAAAATTTAGCCATTTTTTGCATTACTATGTTTTAATAAATATATATAGAGGTCAGGATTGTGTAGTATAGATTGGCGTATCCCTATTTGCAGCACAACCTAGGCAATATGATGATACTGAATTTTAATTCTATAAACATGACTGTCAAAGAGAGAGCTAAGATACAATTTTTATGGCTTTCGGTTGTTTATGTGACCAATAATAATGTGTGCATTTTGTTCTACATTTTTCTGGAAGCAATAAAATTTACTTAACAAGTAATGATAACTGGCTCTACATGAGATAAAACCAGAAAACCCAAATGCACAGTTTGATGTCTGAAGCCTTTTTAAAGATTTTAAAGATTTGTCCGCAAAGTATACTCTATATATTTGAAACACTGAATATTGTACCACAAGTCAGCTGATCAATCAAATCTGATTGATTGGAAAGTAATGATTCATTTCTGCTTATATTAATGCTTGTTAATTTGTATAGTAACAGCTGACTTACAAGGACATTTATGTTGGGTGCTACATGTAACCATGCCTCTGAATGAGCAGATTTTGAAAATTTTCTTTTTTTATTAATTAAATGTGTGTTGTTTTGTTGTTTCAAAGGTAAAAAAATGTGAAATGATGTGAACGCTTTCTGTAAGGAGTTGTTTATTAAACATTAGGAAAAGGCATGATCCCTGTAATATGAAATGTGAACAATAATACCCTACTGTATGCAGTTGTAGGAAAATTATCAAATTAACCCTGGTAAGAGTGTCTTCACTTCAGGTAGCGTTGTATGTACAGACAAGAAAGATATGTACCAATGTACAGACAAAGCCTTTCTTCTATATTTGTATATATATATCTTGCTCTTTTAAGTCTTAGAAAAATTTGTCCTTTTGTCTGTCTGTCTAGCCAGATTTTGTCACAGCATCACGCAGAACTGGCTGGACAAAACAGCATGGCTTAGTCAAAAAAAAAAAAAAAAGACTATGAAAACTAAACCTTCAAAGATTGACAGATCAATGTATGTTTATTCTTCCTGCAGGATGTTTAAAACCAGTTTGTTTCATTTGTTCTGAAATTGTGGCACTAATAAAAAGCAGTAATGTGAAGTGATGTCGAGAAATATCTGGTAAAACACAATTTTATCATGCAAAACTGACTGGACTGGAGTTTAATTAAACCTTTTCAAGTAATTGGATTTCTGCCTGAAGTTTAACCTGCACCATAAGTAAAATCAAAATGTTGAGTAAAAGCAATGTTATGAACAGTTATGTGCCGAATTTAATAATCTACTTTAAAATAAGCTACTTGAACAATGCACCCACACCAATAGATATTAGAAAAACTAAACTGAATATTTTTCCTGGGATTACTTGATTTTCTCACTGCTAAAATAACAGCGCTGAAGTGGTATAAGTGTATTTTAACACCCTGGAGTAGTTTTAAGACAAAACTTATGTCATCTTTATCCGATCTACTTTTTTCATTTATGATTCATTCTCCAATTACAGTACTGAACAGGGTGTGTGTTTGGCTGACGACAAAAGAAGTACAATTTAGCGTAAACAAGGTGTACGATACTCAAATAAAAACAAAATTTAATTTCTTCGTATTAATAGGTTAAGCAGAGAGTTCTGCCATACAGAAAGACAGGCAGACATGTACGTTGGCTAAAATAATATTAATACTGCTTACATTATAGCTGATCAGCAGACCCTATGTGTACTAAGATCTGTACTATCATGGGTTATATAACCAGTTAAGTAACTTTTTTTTTAATGGTTTCTAGTGTGTGTATTTTCTCCCCAGATAGTTCGGAGCCAACCATTATAGATCGTAAGTCTATAGAGTGTATGTGTTCTCCCATCAGTAAAAGTGGGTTAGTGGTTAGCATTAACAGTTAATTCCTATTCTGAGGGATTTTTCAGACAATTCTGCCCTTTTGAAAATTGGCTGAGTGATGGCGTTGAGAATGGATGTGAATCAGGTGACTGTGGGCTCGTGTGTCTGGGAGGGATCTTGTTATTGAAACTCTTTAATTGAAACACCAGAGCAGGTTGGCCTGTCATCTGGTGCTGAGATTGATATTTCCTCATCACACGTGTAAAGTTGCATTTTTTTGCCAAAAAAAAAAAAATTCTGTAAAAACAATATTTGCTACAAACACTGTCAAATACAGGATCACGTGCGTATTTGCTAAAGAGCGTAAATCTCCTTTTTGTTGTGTTCTACTTATAAACTAAAGAAACCAGTAGAACTATTAATCTTCTATGTTTCCCTTACGTTCATGAATCAACTGCTTAATGTTGAGTATTGTGATTTCAGCTCATATGAATCAAAAGACAAAAGTTGCAGTGTTTCCAGTGCCGTTAGTAACCTGTTAGATTTCCAGTTAAAGTTTTTACTCTGTTTTGACTGCAGGGTTGCTCTGGAAACCCTAGATCGTTTGACCGAGTCTCTAGACTTCACCGACTATGCTTCCAGAATCATCCACCCCATCGTGCGCACTTTGGACGGAACTCCTGAGTTGCGAAGCACAGCAATGGACACCTTGTCCTCTTTGGTTTTCCAGCTTGGTAAAAAGGTAATTGTAAAAGCCTAGTGCCAATGCATGCTTCTAGTTAATGAAACCCCAATGCTCCTTTGTCCACTGGAAAGCACATAATGATGATTCAAGACTTGCCGGAGTGTGTTTTTATAGTGACAAGATCGATTGTGTTTGCCGTAAACCTACCAGCTTTCACAAGTAGCCCACTGACGACATTCTTTTTAAGTTCACGGTGCTGCTGCTAATAAGTCAAGGATGATGTCATTTTCTTTTTTATCACCCCCTTCCCCACTCCCTAAAGGCCAAAGACCACCAGGGCAGCATGTGGCCACCATGTGTACCTTTTGATCATGAAGGCATGCAGTAGCTTGTCATTTAGGCAGCTGGTAGCAGAATTTGCTTTTTAGAGCCATGTGCATCAAATAAACTTCATGTGCATCAAATAAACTTCATGGCAACTTTAACACTCTTAAAAACATCCTTCTCCTTCTTCTTTCTTTTTTATTGCACAGTACCAGATTTTCATTCCTATGGTGAACAAAGTGATGTTAAAGCACCGAATCAACCACCAACGATATGATGTGCTCATCTGCCGCATCGTAAAGGTTAGTTCCTTTCCTTTCGCCCACCTACCACGTGTCCCCATGGCTCCCGGCTCCACCCTCAACTATGAATGGTGTTGATTTCATTGAGAGAGTGATGTGCTCAAAGCAGAACAAACAGCTTGTTGTTTTCAGGTGGAGCATGTTCCCTTCCTTTCCGGGAACCAACCTACCCTTTTTTTGTGTGAGTCATCAGTCACTGAACTCAGACATCCTCCATCCTCTTTTAATGAATGGTCTCTATCCATCTGAAAGCAATTTAACAGTCTGTTTTTTTTTTTTTTGACACAGCTGACACCTGATGCTTCTTGCTGACATCAATTTTGAGAATCGTCTTGATTAGGGCAGTGTACTAGATGTCCTGGCAGAATATATATATGATTTATTTTCTACATTCTACAACAGTACTGGGGATTTCAAAACTATAAAATAACACACATGGAATTAGGTAATTACGTAACAACAACAAAAACAACAGTTAG
>JAOVVA010000036.1:7020123-7037323 GCA_028565275.1 Leiocassis micropogon | reverse complement strand
GCTAAATGTCACTAACCCGCAGTGCTACCACCTGCTAATTGCTACCAATACGCATTTTAAAAATTCTCGTTATTCTGTCACCTTGTGTGTGTGTGTGTATATATATATATATATATATATATATATGTATATATATATATATATATGTGTATTCACACACTACAGGCAATTTGGGAATGCCAATTAGACTAACCTGCATATCTTTGGAAACCGGAGTATCCGGAGGAAACCCACCAAGCACGGGGAGAACATGCAAACTCCATGCACACAGAGACAGGAATCGAGTCTGGCCCGAATCTATATATATTTTTTAAAATAAATTATTAATTGTCATTTTCTGTTTTGTAGGGTTGCACTCTGGCTGATGAGGAAGAAGACTCACAGATTTTCCAGCATCGCCAATCACGTAGTAGCATAAGCGACACCCTGGAGAGTGGCCCGGTAGAATCTGGTCCGATGAAGAAGTTGCATGTCAGCACGACTGCGCTTCAGAAGGTCAACATGAATTGAATTTTTACTTACTTACTTATTTATACACATAGAGACAGTCAACCAAAAAATTTATACACACTTCAGAAAAAGAAAAACTTGTATTAAAATATCAATTTATTGCTATATGTTATTTAAGATATATAAGATAATATTATAAATAGTATATAAATATAATGCACATCATACTCTTTTTTTTTTTTTTTTTTTTTCCTGAGGTGTGTATACATTTTTATGGCTAACTCTGTGTGTGTCATATAGACACACACACAGATAAATTATTAACTTAAATTTAAAAAAAATTGTCCTTTATACTTGGGAGTGTTTCCAAGTTAAGCATCCAAAGGCAGATGGAGAAAAAAGGCATCAGGTGGTTTTTAGTAAATCTGACAGATTTCAGCTCTAGGCATGACTTGAAGTATTTAAGTACTTAGGAACTATTTGTTCTGTACAAACTATTCCTCCATGCTCTGTGTTTCTCTCTCCTACCCTGAAGCACACCCTCTTATTCACCTGGTAGCTTAATTGATGTTCAGCCAATGTTCTGATGCAAAGCATAACAAACGCTTTGGCAAAGTCGCTTGCAATTTAACTTGTCCTATTAAGAGCTTAAGACTGCTGTTCTTTGTAACTTAATCTTTATATCTTCATTTGTTTCTTCCGGAATTAACAAGGACAAGCACGCAACATGGTGTAGCTCTGCTACAGTTGCAGTTCTCTAGGAGAAAAAAAGAAATTTGTCCCAGGAATAGTTGATTAAACCTAGCTGATGAACCTTTAAGTCACATCTGTATCTAAGTCCTGAACTAGTACCTACAGTCTTCTATAACTTCAGTGGTCTGTCTATCATGAGTCACGTCCAAACATCCATTTTCAGTATGTTGACAGACAATGAATATTACGAGAGTTTTATAAGCCACGGTGTTATAGCTTACTGGAAAAGGGTGACGAGGTGTAAGAGCAGTAAAGTGTCGTGAAAGATCCCGCCAAATAGCACATTCACTTTTTATTTTATTTTATTTATTTATTTATTTTTATTCGCCAGTCCGTTACAGAGATCCACAGCTGTCGCTTGAAGAATGAGCAGATCTTTCCATTCTCTTTGTCACCCAAAATCCGCTTGGTCTTAATGTGAAAAGAAACAGATATGTTTAGGCTGTAGCCTGTGCTACCTCATCTCGGCCAAACTCATGAAACGTTTTCCATATTCGCAGACTCGTGTTTCGTTCTGTGCTGTAAAAATTTTTAATCCGTAACATTTTTGCCACCAGGGACCTTTTAGCTGTAAACTAAATTCCATCTCAGCACTGGTATTGAATAAATGTAGCTCAAATGTAATGTCATATGTCTTGATAAAATCTTGGTATTGAATCACACTTATCACATTCGATTCAAGTGACCAGTCATCAGAATGCAATAATATATAGAATAACTTTGATTATTTGGGTTGTGGTTTCCACCACTGTATGAAAAACAAATAAAAACAAGATTCCCCTTATCTGTGCTTCATTGACCCACATGAGGCCCCAGGGAGTCCTAGGTCCCACTACCCTAAAGGTGGCACCGCTGCATTAAAAGAAATCATATCATGGAAATATATATATTTTTTTATTTGACCCTACTTTCAGATCATGTCTTTGAGTATTTACTATTGACTTTTTTTATCTGTAGGCATGGGGTGCTGCCAGGAAAGTGTCTAAAGATGACTGGCTGGAATGGTTGCGACGCCTCAGTGTTGTCCTGCTGAAAGAGTCTCCTTCTCCTGCCCTGCGCTCCTGTTGGTCCCTCGCCCAGACCTACATTCCACTGGCCAGGTAAGTTCTACACACCTTTAATGATGACTTTTCACTTTAACGTTGTCTGATTAGCCAACCTTTATGCATTTCTTAAAAGCATTGCAGAATAATTTGTTTTCATTAATGTGAACTGAAATCTGTCGCTGTATGTTCGAGTGAGTTAACATTAAACAAGTATGTGGTTTATATCATAGATGGCAGTATAATAATACAACTGAAAAAAAAAATTCTCTAGGCCATCTGTAGTTTATATGAAATATTTCCATTTTATTCTATCTTATATATACCCATGTGCTTTCCTTTCACTGCACCATGCTGTTATAAAGGCCTCAAGAAATTAAATTCCTATTTTATCTTGTGACTACAGGGATCTTTTTAATGCCGCGTTCCTGTCATGCTGGTCTGAGCTAAGTGAGGACCAACAGGATGAGTTGATCCGCAGCATCGAGCTAGCACTGACATCACAAGACATTGCTGAAGTCACCCAGACTCTGCTCAACCTGGCTGAGTTCATGGAGCATAGCGACAAGGTCAGTAAACAGCCTTTATCAGAAACCAGATTTTAATTTGGAGCATATCCCCTGATTTTGATCAGCATTCCTAAGCACAATAAATATGTGTACAAACAAACCACATTTATTTACCTGAAATGTTATCTTTTAATATTCATATTTTATTAAACACTAGGGCTGGGAATCACCAGTATTAACACAATACCTAGGTGCCTATTCAATCTGTATTGCAATTCTTTAAGTATCACTGTTATATAAATATCCTGATTCAATATTACTTTTTTCGGCCCCAATTTTGTTACAATTCTAAACAAACAAATAAATCCCTCCTAACACACGGGATGCTGTGCCGCTTGCCAGCATGTGAATAGTTTAGATCCTGCTGCCTGTAGGATTATAGAACAACAACAACATTGTACGGCCTCACATGCATACGTTTGTAACTTAGAAAAAAAATCATAAAAAATCGATTTGGCAGCAGTATGAAGATACATGAATTGGCAGGCGAAAGAATTCCGATACATAACTGAATCAAAATTTCTCCATCTTTATTAAATAATAAATTCCCTGCTAGACTGACATCAGGTTTAGCATGGAGGAACGAGAACATGGTCTCGTGCAAGACTAAAAGCATATTATAAGCACAGACCATAATTGGAAAATAAGGACCAGATCTAACTCATAGTAATGAGAGACAGACAAAAGTCCATAATGTGAAACAGCATAATAATCCAGATTCTTGAAGTGTTGATTTTGGTTAGAATACTCTTTAAAGATTGACTATACAAGTACACAATGAATAGGAAGAATAGTTATAAAAATGACAAGTGATACCGTTATTATCTTGGCCGTGCACATCTATCTATAAAAAATAATTGTTGAAAACTTTTAGTATGGCACAGAGCCAACTCGAAAAAAAAGCTGCGAGCCTTTTTCGGAATCTGCCAAGAACAATATTCACTTGTTTGGGTTTCCGACCTCTTGTTTATTTTGACACCTTGTCACGTGACCGTTGTATTTGCATACTCATGAATATTCATTATCTTCTGCCAAAGATGTCACAGGATTAACCATGTCTGTTTCATTATTTTAATGTTTATACAAAACACTGTATTTGCTGTAGTCACTTTATTAAATTTTTTCACTTCATTTTAACAAACATTTTTAGACATGTAAATTTTGGGAACCATGTATAGTCTGTCAATCTTTAACGCCTTACAACATATTTTTTTCTCAAATCATATTAGAACCACTTGTCCTCTGGTCAGGAAAAAAAACACTGATAAAATCTATGTTTTACATAAAACTAATGTTGTATCAAATAGATATCTAGTCACTGGGCACATAGCATCTCCTATAGCAACACTCGGTCCTCAATTATCTGGTTTTGATGAGTCTGTGTCTACTGCAGTCTTGTTCTTGAAAACCATCTACCTCAAGCTTCAGCGTCTTGTCTTAGAGATGCTTTTCATCTCACTATGGGTATAAAGAATGATTATTTGTCTTACTGTAGATTTCATATCAGCTTGTACCAGTATGACTTCTTTCATGCACAAGGCATTTCTACCTGATGCTATGGAAGTAAAACAGTGCCGAAATTCTTCAAAGCCTCCCGATCTAAATGCTGGCCTAAAAAAATTGTCCATTGTTCCCAAATTCTCCTCAGTCAGTAATTTAGTGGACTACTAAAATAATGGCCTCGAGAATATCCTTAAGGCCCACGCTCCTGTTAGACCACATGTGATCACTTTTTCAAAATCTGCCTCATAGTTCCCCAGTGAGCTCGGTCAAATGAAAACAGCTTGGCATGCCCTCAACAGGCAATCTGTTGTAACTAATCTAACTGTCTATAAAATGGGTTATCAAGAGCATATTAAAAAACTACTCCAGCTCACTGGTCATTGCCAGATTGCAATATTACTCTAATAAAATTAATATAATTCCCGGCAATTCAAAACAACTTTTTTTCCATAAAAAACGTATATGCTCTGACCCCAAACCCACAGTTGTAGCAATATCACATAGTAGCCGTGCAATAGTTTCTTGGCACATCTCACCACCAAGACACTATCCATTCCTCACTGTCCGTCTCCAGCCCCCCAACCCTTGACTTGCCTTCAACAAAGCCAGAAGGCTGCCTCTCACAGTTTTTTGTCACCACAGTGAGAGACGAAGTGGGTATCATACAGTGAATGAGACCCTCAACATGCACCTTGGACCCTCTCCCCACTTCCTTGGTAAAAGCTAATGTTTCGGACATAAGCCTCCTCATCACCAACATTATTTATTACTCTATCCAGAGCAGCGAAGTTCCAACAAAATAAAAAAATTCAATAATCAAACTACGTCTAAAAACCCTCCCTGGATCCTGAAACTATGGCAGACTATTGACCAATCTCCAGCCTTCCATCTCAGCCCAGGTTCAGGACCACCTCCAAAAATATTATCTTTTTGGAAAAAAAAAACAATCTGACTTCCGGTCCTCCCACAGCACAGAGACTTCCCTGGTCAGGGTCACTAATGACCTTTTGATGGCTGCTAACCATGTCTCCCCATGACTTCTAGTCCTCCTGGATCTCACAGCCACATGGTTGACCACAAAATTCTCCTTCACAGTCTACAGTATATAATTGCGTTTTCTGGCACTGCTCTGGAGTGTTTTGGGTCCTGTCTCACAAATAGAGGAGTACTGTATGTGGCTCTTGGGGATGCTAAATCACGGCCCCACTCTGTCAGTTGTGGGGTGCCACAGGGGTTGGTTCTCGGGCCGACCCGACTGAAGAGCACCAAAACTGAAGCCCTTCCACCAGCTCTGTTCCTCCCCCAATACCTGTATTTTCTTTCACACCATTACTCTCTCCAACTCTGTTAATAACCTGGGGGTCATGTTTGACCCCCACCTGTCATTTGAATCATACAGTATGTCCACCATCTCTGTAAAACTGCATTCTTTCATCTCAGAAACATAGCCAAACTCCACCCTTTCCTCTCCCTCTGTGACGCTAAAAGGCTGGTCCATGCCTTTGGATCCTTCAGGCTTGACTATCGTAATCCACTACTCACCCTATGAGGATGTTGAAATATGAGCACATCACTCCAATTCTCCAGACATTCCACTCGGCTCCCCATCCACCTCTGTATTGAATATAAACTCTGTCTACTTACCCACCAGTGCACCTACAGTATGAAAACGCCCCACACTATCTTAAATAACTCACCACTCCACAATCTACAAGACACCTTCGCTCCACAAAAACCTACCGTCTCTGCACCCCCCCCCCCCCCCCCCCAACACAAAACTCCACACAATGTGGGATCGAGCCTTCTCAGCAGCCGCTCCACAGCTCTGGAATGTCCTGCCTATTTAAAAAAACAGTTAGACTATTCTTTTCAGGAAAGCATATTAATGGGGGCATGTTACCCCTTTATTTTTGCTTTTAAGTTTGCTTGTATAGCACTTTGAGATTTGTCCACAAATGTAAAGTGCTTTATAAATAAAATGAGCTTTAAACTGCTCAGTTGAAAAATTACTTGAAATTGGATGCCCTTTCCGCATACTAATTGCCATATAATTCGAGTATGTTTAAGACTTTAATGATACCATGCTAAAATTTATTTCCAGAAGATGAAATTTCGAGTTTTCTCTTTTAAATAGTCCTGCTGTGAAACAGTTTAGATGATAGTAAAACAGTGCACACCGTTAGAATAATACCCCGTCTAAAAAGGTCGAGTCGTCTTTATTTGTACTGTAGATTATTTTTCTTTTCTTTGTTTTAATGTTTTAACCATACCACCATACAGTAGGTTTGTTCTGGTGCATTGCTGCCCAACACATCAACGCTTACATTCCAGACAGGTTTAACTGCACTATTCAGTCCTACTCTGTTCTACACCATTTACAACGTTTTTTTTTTTTTTAACTTAAATTTTCTTTTTTTTCCTACCCTTTCATTTCAGGGTCCGCTTCCACTCAGGGACGACAATGGAATCGTGCTACTGGGTGAGAGAGCCGCTAAATGCCGTGCCTATGCCAAGGCTCTACATTATAAAGAGCTTGAATTCCAGAAGGGCCCGACTCCCCTTATTCTTGAATCTCTTATTAGGTAGGAAAAACGATTTTTACACTGTTTAAGCAACATCTGTTTCATTTACATGTTCGAGTCACGTTCCTGCTTTAAGATGTGTACCTGAATTCTGAATGTTAGTGTTTCACAAGCCTCTCACACTGCTTTACAAATACCTTTCATGTTTTTCGACATACTAATGTGAAGCAATTGAAGAGCTGAACCAAAGAATGTCTCAGATTTTTACAGACAAGGCTCACTTTTTTCTTGGCCATCCAAATGTTTCATTGTGTATTCAGTCTGTGAATTTCTTCAAATTGCTTTTACCAGAAAACGTGGCAGAGTAAGGAGATCTCCTTTTTTTTTTTTTTTTTTGATCGTAGTGGCTAAAGCCAGGTATTCAGTAACTCATGATATAAACATGATTCGAAGCAGACTAAATAGATTTATTAAATGCCTCTTTTTAATTTTGATGCGAATTACTTTCCTTATTGTGTTCTCACTGGTTGCATTACCAACTATGAGTATTCTTTTATATGATGGTATTAGATGTACAATGAATTTACCTTTGTACTTGGTTACAAAAATAGGACACAAACTATTTCTTAAAGAAAAGGTAAAATGAACAAAATAATTCAAGTCCTAAGATAACACAAAATAGGTTTGTTTTTAAATATTTAAGACATTCAGTGTAACAAAAATATTCACTTTTGAGGTCCCCTGAAGTTTTTTTAAAAGTGTCTCAGATCCTGACACTATCTTTTCTTTTTCCACTACTGTTAACTTGATGTGTAATATATCAAACCCCTTAACAGTTTTTTAATAAAAATTTTTGTTAATTAGTTAATCAATGTTTTTATTTCATCTGTCCGTAGTTTTAATGTTAGGGCTGGCTGATGGGTGTTTAGCCAACCAACTGATTCACATTGTTCACAGTTTGTACACGTTTGATCTGTTTGTAGCCCGTTTGCACATTATATGCTTCAGTGATTACATCAAGGGCTGAACACATGAAAAATATATTACTTGTACAAGTTCTGTAGGTCATAAATGGCCAAAGGATATACTAGCTATAGTCCAATTATTTGTTATTAGATTAGTTTATAGTGTCATCTTTATAACATTTCTAAAAGTTGTATTTCTTAATAATGACTTTTTGACTAGTTTGACAACATTTATGGATGGTAGTAGATAGAAAACGCTATATAATCACAGTATTATTAAGTGTATTGCAATGTAGGTTTGGAAAATAATTCTAAATTTAAAGATACTTTACCTCGAGAAAGAGTCAAATTATTGGGCTGCAGCAAGCGAAGAAATTTAAAATTACTGGACGTGGGTTAAGTACTCTTCAACAGATTATCAAAACCTGGAAGAATAGTGCTGAACCATCAGCTTTGTGGAAGAAATTTGGTCAGAAACAAAACTTAATATTGCATGGCAAAAAATCAACATTAAAAACCATAACGATGCTCAATGGTAAAAGTAAGAGCATTTCTATACAGTTAATCAACAAATTTGTTGAGAACTTGCAGGTTTGGGACTAAAAAGCTTGGAGGGCACAAAAAAAACATTTGTTATTGAGGCTAATCAGAAAAAAAAGACTTGAATGTGCTAGGGAGCATAAAGATTGGACTTTGAAGCAATGGAAAAGGTCATGTGACCTGTTAATTCCAGATTGACACTATTCCTGAGCGATGGGTGTATCAGGGTCAGAAGGGAAGTGCATGGATTGATGTAACACGCCTCTGGAGGCAGTGTTATGATCTGCATCCGTTGGTCAGGTCTTGGCTCAGTAATGTAATTTGGCAATAAAATCAAAAGTACTCAATGACCAGGATAGTATGAAAGTACTCAATGACCAGGATTTATATTGTGAAAGAGTGGTCCTGGTAGCATAAAAACTCTTTTTCGCACATGAACTAGATTCCACATTGTGTGCTGTAATTAAGGCTAAAGGAGAATGAAATCTTGGAGTGCGTGACTTTTTTTGGCCAGGCAGTGGATCATTGGTGTTGTGATATGGCAAACCTGTTTTAAACTGTACATTTATATCCACTCACTTCATTTTTGACAGATGGCTTTTATTTGGAGAAATTGTGGTTCGTGAAGTGTGGCAGTGGAAGCATGCAGAAGCGGATATTGGCGATTTCTTTAAATCTGGTGGAATCTTACTTATCGTCGTGTTGAGGTTCAAAAAGTAAAGACAGAAATAAAGCTATAAAGAGAACATAAAATGAAGAAAAACTTACATTAAGTCATAAAATAACACATGACTGGCTTCATTATTAGATATTTAAAAACATCCAGTATAACAAGAAGATCCAGTTTCATGATGCACTGGAATTTGTTCCAGATGTGAATGAGCCTTGAATACATTTCGTCTGGATATTACAAATAACAGGAGGCAAATAATAAAAAACGGGCTAGAGAGCTAGCTTTATATAGTGAAAGATAACCTTTAAAAGCAGCATGTCTGTAAATTGTATCATCATAGTCAAGCACAGGAGAAGATTTGTTTCCCTCTAAATGGCTTTATTCAGCTTTGTATTTCTTTAGCCAAATTTTTTACTAACAATAATATCCCTGTGTTTGGCATCTAGTGTAACTACTGATCGTTTTTTGACCTTTTTCAAGAGTAGGTGGCATGGATTTGACAACAGTTAATGACTTTAAATTGAACTAAATTTTCATTTTAAGAAACTTGAGAATGAATTAGTCACCGTTTTCAAAAGCTTTCCAGGTTTATGGTCCAAATCAAACACAGATACTTAAAAGCAAATTGGATCTTGGGCAAAAGTGGATATTTGCACAATGGTATTTAGGTTTTATCTAAATCTCATCATATTCTTCTACTAGGAAGCATAAAGAGCCCAGAGTTTGTCAGTTATGTATTACCTTCCTTTACTGGCAGTGAATGTGATCACTGTGTTGTCTGATATCCAGAATCTGACTTCTTATATTCCAGTAATTCTGATAGAGTTGTATTGTGCCAACTTTTTCTCTGAGTCAGTCATTAGATGATGTTCAGGTTCAAATGGACAAAAGTTTAGATAAGAAACACAGATAAAGTTTTTCAATAACACTATCTATCTTGGCAGTTAATGCTGACAGCTATGTAATTATACTTGTATATTATGTTTTTTTTCAAGTCTTGTTATGCTTAGTAGTTAAGTTTGATTACAGGATTCATTTCTAAGACATGTCTAATTACACTGTATACCTGTTACCCACTATAGTGAAATTATTCACTATAAGACATGGTACGTTTGGTCAATACTTTCTCAGTTCAAACAGTTAACGTGTCCCTCCATATTTTTCTGATTTTCATAAGGACTTTCATCTAGTGAACAGGATTACTGGCTTTGCCTTTGCTTAGAAGGATATATGCAATGTTGCCTTCACATTCAGCCAAAGTGTTTGCCCATGAATACAGTCTAGCCTGACAGCTGCTTCCTGAATAGAATATGAGGTTGTAATATTTTGAAGACGCATGCCCAGGTCTCTGTAAAGTCAAGGCACTTTATTTCATTTATCCTTTTGTAGTAGTAATTATTGAATTTATGTTTATGGTAGAATAAAATGAGGCTTTTATTTTATTTTAGGCTGACATACTTTGTATAAAAATGCTATGATTAACTGGAGCTTTTCAAATATAAAGCTTTCTTTCTGGAATAGTTCCAGTCTTAATGAATGAAAATATAAATCTACATATAATTATAAAATAACTACAAGTGCCTCAAGTTACATTCTTCTAGGTATACAGTAATGATCATTGTGGTGCAAAACTGACCTTTATTGACATAATATGATAGCAGTTATTTTAAACCCAAGTGTAAGTTTTCATTGAGGACATAATTAGTGACTAAGGATGAGCCAAGGCCTTTTTTATGGTTAACGATTGAAGGAACGAACCTCCGCAGCCTTTAGAAGCCTGTGTAATGAATGCCTTTGTGGAACGGAGTGCTGCCACCAGGAAACTGCACATATGCCAGTAAAAGGTCACACTAGGCCGCATAGTTCTTGTTGCTTTGACCTCCCAGGATTCCTGAAAACCTCCATCAGCTATACTGAGGGTCAGACGTGTTTATAGAATGGTGTGAACGTATGGTGAAGTGCCTGAGTGGCATTTGTTGTTTGTGTGAGTTGTATCATTCACTCTTTCTAAAACTTGCTTTGTTTGTCATGTGTTTGTCAGCGATTTTCTTGTGTAGCATATTGCCTCATTTCCTCTCAGTATTTTTTTTTTCAGACATTGTTTGGTCAGTATGATTAATTATTTTCATAGTCATTTAGAACTCATTACATGGCAACAGGGAGACAACTAAGCTAAACATGTTGTCAAGAATTTGGCTGTCAGTGACCCTGGTTCGTGGTTAGTTTATGGTTCGTAAAAAACATTAACGGCCACGGAAGTTATGTTCAAGTCAAAGTCTCACACAGGTGCTCGGTTTTTATGCTGTTTGTGACAAACTGGTGACAACTGGACTGTTTTGTGAATGCTGTGTCCCAGCAAACAGGTCATGCTTGAACGTGGTGATGTGAAATCCACTAACTATGTTCTAGTGCAATACAATGATATAGACAATACTGTTGTTATTTTCATTGCTTCTGTATCTTGTTCTTTGTTTGTTTAAAATTATAATTTTGGTTTCAGGTGAGATTGTAGTTCATTTCAATGTCAGCAGGACAAAATGAGAAACACGATTTTTAAAAATACAATTTAATTCATTAATCAGTTGTATATAGAACTGTACACATTTTACATTTTACACAATTCAGTGTAATCGATTACTCAATTTACCAAAAGTAAATTTATTTTTAACATTTTAATAAAGTATCCAAAGTGTTTTTTTTATTTTTATTTTAAAATAAGACCTACTCTGTTAAAGACATGAATTATTCTGATAAACATGCCTACTTTATTTAACATAACCCAGATATGAGAAACTTCTTGCTTATTGATGAATGAACAGT
This sequence comes from Leiocassis micropogon, assembly GCA_028565275.1. Taxonomy (NCBI): domain Eukaryota; kingdom Metazoa; phylum Chordata; class Actinopteri; order Siluriformes; family Bagridae; genus Leiocassis; species Leiocassis micropogon. Next base: position 7,025,485 of record JAOVVA010000036.1, on the reverse strand, counting down.
CTAGAAAGAAAAAAGCTTAATGAAAATAGAATATTTGAGATAAATATCAAAACAACAGCACTTTACAATCATACATCCCTCATCACACATTCAATCCAGGAACATTCTGCAAGAAAACAAATGCATAGAGATGTTTTTTTTCCCAGGTAAAGGCAGAAGGCATTAGTTTTTATTGCATAAGGTTTGCGTGTGGTTATGGTAAGCAAGGGCAGTTAATTTAACTTAAGGAGTGAAGTTCTGGGGTCGGATCTTCATCTCCACTCGTTTGAGGGAGTAGTTTGGTCCGTGCCAGCCATACCAAGTGATGCCATCCGAGCCCTTGGTGTGCATCCCATACCGATGGAACACACCGTTCAGGTTTGAGTCTGTGCAGCAGTTGTACCAGTAGCCACCTGTCGAAAAGTAGAGAGATATGCTTAATATCAATGGTAAAAAGAGGCAAGAAGTGCTTAGTTTAACAAACAAAAAAAAAAGTCTCATGCTGTCTGACCTTTGCGAAGTTGGGCACAGTCATCCACACACTTGTCATTGTCCTTGTTCTTGGTGCTGAAGTTGGTGTTGTTGTGGTAGCGGAGTGAGTCCCCAGCATTCCCGCTGTAGTTGGCAATAAGTAGCTTGTAGCTGTTCAGCTCATTGCTCAACGTAAAGAAGCCATATTGAGCGTATCGTGTTGTTCCCTCCCAGTCCTGAAATAGTTGACCAATAACATTAGCACTCAACAAATTATTAAACCTGATTAAAGACTTAAAAAAGGTTAAATAAGCCATGTGTTATTGCTCAAGTAGTACCTCCATGTCTATACGGAGAACTGTGGGCTGCCGTGTCAGGCGAAAGATGTTCTCATTGCCAAGCCAGAAGTCCCCATTGATTGTACCAAAGCCATTCTTGTACTGCTTCCAATCCCGGTCAAAGCTGGTCAGGCCTACTCTGCGTCTTTGGATGACCGTCCATCCACCTCCATTTTTCTCCATATCACAGAACACCTTTAAACAACAGTAAAAGCTAGTCAGTCATTAAAATGATTCATTAGGAGACTTCTGTCAAACAAAGATCTGCTAATGACTTACCTCCAGTTCTGGTGTTCCCAGAAATTCATCTTTGGGCAATTTATAATGCCCAGAAATTCTGTAGTTCCTGTTGTATAGGGATGCACAGTCATAGATCGCCTCTAGGAGAGAATAAATCAAGAGTTTCAGTCATAACATTTTGAATGGCCAAATGAAGTAATGTAAATTTACATCCAAGGTTATTCAATTCCCGTATGGTTCTGTCTGACATTTATAACTTAATAGCGTGTTATTCATTAAACTTGAAGGTTGCAGCTTAGAATTAATTCATCCAGATGAGGAGGAAAATTTATTGGGTCTGTTTGGTACACTCAGTGATGTGATTTCTGAAACAGCCTGTATATTTAGCAGATTTCTAACAAAGCTCCACTGTGCTCACAGAACTAATGGGTGAAAAGAAATAAAGCTAGGTGCCAGCTAACCGGGTATAATAATATAAGATTACAGCACTGTATTGCTAGAAGTCTGCTTCTGGTTTAAAATATTAATAGTGTGGCAGAGGCTAGATATTTTGGATGGACCAGACAGCTTCTGTTATTGACGTTCTTGTGAGTGAATGAGTACAGAAACAAATTATGAGCTCTCTCTCGTGCTCGCATTTGAGCACACAAATGTGTTTGCGCAATGTAATCATGATCATGTTTCAGAATCTAAAGTTATCCTAAATTATAGATTTGTTTAGCAGGTGCAAATCATGTTTGTCATTTCTGCTTATTTGACTTAAGTGTTATTGGACATCAGACTATAAACTAGTTCTAGTTCGTGTATAAAGAAATTTTTTTCAATGGTTAACCCAGGCATGAGTGTGGCATCACTTACGTGAAATATTATTTGCAGTGGTCTGTAATTGCTTTTATGTAGTAACAGAATTTTAATTTAGTTTGCTTTAAATGAAAACATGTGAAGCTTCCTAATAAGCACTTTAAGCCTGAGTTCTTGAATGATCCTGTACAACTTTTAAAGTCTCCTTCACTGAACTTTTACGGTGGATCATGTTTCCCTATATAACTGAAGAGGTCAAGCAGAAGCTAATGACCGCATCCTGCACATGTGATCTCTGACCCTGGGAAGTGTGAGCACCCCTAACACATGGTCATGCAGTAAAATAAAATATGCTGACAAACCATTTAATAAGTGCTTATTTGATTAAAACAAGCATTATCTTATTATGTTCCTTACCTGAGGTTGTTTGCGGGGCACCTTGCATGGCTTGAAACTGCATAATGTCCACGCGGTTGTTGATCTCTGAATACTTGCTTTCTGCTTCAGTAACTCTGGCCTCCTGTTGCTGGTTCAGCTTTTCTAGCTCCATCACTTGCTTTACCAAAGTCATCCGATCTGCCTCCTGCTTCTTGCTCAGCTCCTCTAGCAGGCTAGTGAGGTTGGCCACCTGAACCTTCAAGGCTCGTACATCTTCACAGCACGGCGCCTTTGTCGTTTTTGGCGGAGCTGGGTGCTTCTTTAGTGGGTTCTGGGCCCATGCCAGGCCTAGTACCAAAAGAAGAAGGGTAGCTGGAATGACTGGTGTCCTCATTGTAGCACTTCTTATGGGCTCAGGTAAAGGAAGTGGCTTTGTTCTCTTGTAGACAAGATGCAAGTTGCTCCTGGTGTATCTCGTGTGGCTAACAAGTGTCTAAGTGATATGAGTAAAAACTCTGCTTCTCTCTTTTTCTCTCGCTCTAATTTTTGTCTCAGCTGTTGCTCCAGGGCCTTTGCTCTCTCTCCTCTAACTCAAGGTCTGCTGTGACCACATCTTAAATATCTTTACATCTGTGCCCTCCCCTTTCGGTTAGGCTCCCAGTCATTGACACCCCACCACTACCTACACCACCCCCTGGGCTTAGAGCCTGTCCGCCCTCTCACCACTCTCTCACTCTTACAGACACATGGTCACACGAGCACACACACACACGGACACGTACACTCTCTGTTTCTTATTCAATTCTCTGTTTCCCTGTCTTCCACCCCCTCTTCTTCTGGTTCCACCCTGGTTCCAGCTCAGTTTTCATCAGGTGTGCTGTTTGCCTAAACACTTTTTCAACCTTCTTCAAAACTCCCCTCTTTTTCTTTAAACAATGACAAGTATTACTTAGATTCACAAAGGTCACACTTTGCCATTTTGTTGTTTAACCATTTCAGTTTTAAAAGGGAATTTGCCTTTTATAAATACTAATTTACTTTTGTAGCTAAATCTAAATTAAATCCTGTGTGGCAGACTTATGCTGGTATAACTGAATTAAACAGAACTAGGGACAGAGCATTCCAGTGACATAACTGCTTTCTGAGTGTTATGCATTATATATAGTGCAGACAACAGAAGAAAACAGATGTGAGCTTGGTAGCCAGCTCCAGAAAACCGCTTAGGGGTGATAGATGCTCTAATAATAGTAATGATAATAACTCACTTGCAAGAAAATCACAGTGTCCACAGACGCGGAAGCAGAATAGCTTAGCGCAGACGTGTGTGTGCATGTGGGCAAATGAATGCTAAGGTGTCTGGGCCAGGAAACACCCGCCCTGAGGTCTTACCCAAATGTTTTATTATGGGTGTCCAGAAAAACTAAGCTGTCCTGTTCTTTATCCTACATCTGTATACAATTTTTGTCTTTGCTTGGTTCCTTTGTTTCTCACTTGCAACTCTTTACTATCTCTTTTTGCTTTTTAAACCAGTATTGACTGATATTTTCAACAGAGGCAAGACTGGATATGGCAATTCTTTAAGATGGATGAAATTATCAGGAAGCAGAATTTGATGGCAGATTGAGCTGGAAATGCACTAGTGTACCCAAGTTAATATGATTCCCAAGCAGTCATGGTTTTTAGTAGTTTTAAAAAGGTCCATTTCAGAGCTGCATTCATTTGGAAAACTATAGGCTTCCTCTTACCATGCGTGACTACAGTTTTTTTTTCTTTTTTTTCAGGTAACTTTTTACCTCCTCTGTGTTCATATCATGCTTCTGACATGTGTTTCATGTGGTTTCTGCCACAGTTATTTTCATTGTACGTGATATTGTAACTATGTGCTTATCCCCATGTGGATTCAGAGCTTATGTACTTTGGTGAACCTCAGAGCTATGTCACCATGCATCTAGTAAGGTCACTCTTGGTAGACAGATGTGAGAAGAGACTAAGGACCCCCAATAAAGGTAAGTCCCAAGTGTATCCTTCTGGGATTAGGGTTACCAGGATCCAGAGCCAGGTCTAGGGGAAGGGTCCCCAGACGTGTACTTGCTTACCAGGCCACCCCTGTAATCCAGTTGGACTAAGCTCAAATATAGCAACATGGAGCCATCTTGTGGGCTCACCACCTGCTAGAAGGGTGGAGGTCAGGTGTAGTGCCTTTTAGGACAGGCATAATGTATGTATGGTATGACTTGCAATTGAAACTGGCTTTTTAACTGGAATTTTACTTCAATGTTGGAGCGAGAGGCTGAGTTAGTTTGCGAGATGGAAAGCAATGGACTATAGATAATTGTCCGTAAAGTTTGCTTTTGTACCAACTCTAGATGGAGGAGGTTTATTCCCTACTCAAAGGTTACCACGGGAGACGGAACAAGGGGCAGTGATGCCTCAAACTGTTGAGGCTCTGGGTTACTGATCTGATCACGCCCCAGCCCCTCTAAGCTGTAACTGGTGAGCTCCAGGGGCACTGGAAGCAATATTGACATTAGGAGACAATGCTTATGCTGGGAATAGTGGGGAGGGGCATACCTGGAGGGGCATGATGTGCCAGTTGATTTTAATTGAAAGGAAACCTTGCAAAAGAAACATCTTCCTGAACATAATGTGATAATGTGGTGGTTAGAAAAGTCAGGAAAACAACGGGTGCTTTCTACAGAAACTGAATAGAGATCATCTAATTGTGAAAAGACTGGTGAGAGTTTCATAGCTCAGATGTTTTCAGATTTGGTTAGGTAAAGGCTTATTAACAAAGTTTCTGTCAGTCAGATTAGTTGTGTCAATCTTTTGTTGAGCAGAAAACACACATTTAAAGCTATTATAGTCTAGACGGTTCAGAGTTCTGGCTGTAGGAGATTGTAGGTCCTTTTAGGCACCTATGATCTCTACACAATATATGGAGTTCCTGGAAGAAGCAACCTTTATTTGTCACAGATACAGTGCCTTGCAAAAGTATTCAGCCCCCTTGAACTTTTCCACATTTTGTCACATTACAGCTACAAACATGAATCAATTTCATTGGAATTCTACGTGAAAGACCAAAGTGGTGTACACGTGAGAAGTGGAACGAAAATCATACATGATTCCAAACATTTTTTACAAATAAATAACTGCAA
>JAOVVA010000036.1:6976716-7020023 GCA_028565275.1 Leiocassis micropogon | reverse complement strand
GTATGATTTTCGTTCCACTTCTCACGTGTACACCACTTTGTATTGGTCTTTCACGTGGAATTCCAATAAAATTGATTTATGTTTGTGGCTGTAATGTGACAAAATGTGGAAAAGTTCAAGGGTGCTGAATACTTTTGCAAGCCACTGTACTTTACAGCACTGACAACCTTAGCAGTTAGCTTATCTCTACCTTAGCAGCTTGGTGATGCTGGGTCTTGAACCCTTGACGTTTGGTCACTAACCCAGAGCCTAACCAACAGTTTTATGCCATGCTAGTAATTATTATAATATTTTTTAAACCGAAAAAATGCACCATTCCATGCTACAAAAATAGCTGACTCCATGGCAGCAAATGACATTAAATACAAAAAAACTCTAACCTCAATCCCAGTGAGAATCTTTGGAATATCTATGAAATAAACATCTATGAGGATGGCTAGCAGTATACCTTTAAACAGCAGGTTTCAGAGTCAATTTAAGGTGAAGGTTTCTTAAAGAGAATCATTACTGGTGACGAGACAAGGATTCATTACTACGTGCCTGAGACTAAAACGGCAGAGTATTGAACGGAAACATCCTCAGTCACGACCAAGAAAAAGTCCAAGCTATCAACAGTGCTTGTTACAGTGAGATGCTTACTGTATTTAGGAGGCCTAAACTTCAGATTAAACGCAGGTGACTCCTATCCGAGGGCGTTGTAATCTAGCATGACGATACATCCGTACACTTCTGCCCACACTGTCGACCCTTTCGCGAAAACTTTGTTTTGTGATTTTAAAACATCCTCTGTATAGTCCTGATCTTGGTCCTTTGGACTGTCACCAGTTTGGTCCACTGAAAAGAACCTTACAAGGACGAATATTTGCTTCTGATGAGGTTTTAATGACAATAAAATATTTTTTTAACGACCATGTACGTACATTTGTTGATGGATGGACAAAATGTATAGAAACCCAAGATTGTGTTAAGAAATGATGCATTTGTCTTTTCTAAAAGTTGATTCAAATAAATTTTACAGCAAGAGCTCAGATAATTTTTTACTCACCCTTCAATTCTGGAAACTGTGCCTTAGCTCTCTGATGTTTTGGAGATCTGAGGTTACTTATGGCAGGTCAGTGACTTCATAGTGGCAAGATTGCAGGGCTAGATGAGATGAGATTTGACTCGTGATGTTGAAAACTTTGAACAAATTCTGGATTAAATTGCAGACATACTTCTTCAATGTTGAATGGTGGTTTGGAGCAGTGCCTTTGGACTGGCGAACTGAGATTGTGGTTCATATATTTTTTTAAAAATTGCCTGACTGTGTTCCTGTTATAGGGGAATATATGCCAGGGTTCTGGAGAGGGCGCTCCATCTCATAGCCGAAGCAAGGTTTTACAAGGAGCCATGCGGGTAAATCCAGCTGATGGAACAGTGAATAAGATATTTTTTGTGGATGTAATGGAGTAGTACCGGGTAGCTCAGTGTTACTTCATAAGATCCATTCTTTCTCTCTCTCTCTCTCTCTATATATATATATATATATAAATATATATATATATATATGTATGTATGAGTTGTCTGCATTCTTGGTGTTAAGTAGAAACCATTTAAGGTGGATGTTGGAATCCATTAAGGGATTGTTTTGTCTCTGTGTCTGTTTGTGGTTTTTATAGACGGTCTATTAGGATGCTACCAAGGTTTGAGCGATTGAATAGTATGAAGGGTTTAAGATAGAATGCTTATTATTTGCAGATGATGTTCTACTGTTGGCATCATCAGAAGCAGACTTCTCAAATTGGCCCACTTGAACATTTCACTACAGGATTTGAAGTGGCGGGGATGAAAAAGTTCAAGGTTGTGGATCTCTCATGGGAAACGGGGATAGAAAATGTTTTGACTACATTGTAGGAATTTAAATATCTACTGTATAAATCCTATTTATAAATGATTGTGAAAAAAAGCTTGTACTTGAAAAACGGATCACGTCAACACCAGCAGTGTTAAAATTACAAGTGACAGACCAGGTTCTCAGGTTGGCCCTCTTTCTCAATCACATTTCTATCGTGTTTTTGTCCTGAACGCGAGTTTTTCTATGGTAATAAAAAAAATAAGGTTTCAAATACTGGTAGCAACTATGAGGTGGTGTTGCAGACTTGCTTGATCTTCGTGAAAGCCTGACAAGCCTGGATATAGTGGATACCTTTGGAGTAAAGCTATTGATTTTCTGAATTGAGAGCGACTTGTTATGGTGAGGTTGAGTGTCTCTAAGGATTGAGTTTTTTAATTAAAAAAAAAAATTATTAGATTGGTCAAGTTGTAAAATCTAACCGCAACTGCATAGCATCTAGCTGTAGCTTACTAGCAATTAATTTAATCTAGATGATTTAAATCTGATCAGAATGTTGCTGATGTTATCCCAAGTTTCATAATCACAGCACCGCTGTTCTTGCTCTTTTCAGTGAAGAATGAGTGCTTTATTTTTACATCTAATAGTAGTCATATCATGACTCATTGCTAGTCATAGCATGAGTAAGTGTGTAGCAGTATTTTGCCGGAAATGTTATTGTATGTTATGCCAGAGTCACATCAGTTTTCATGATCCAGATGTTGCTCACTCGTGTCTGTCATTTATTGAGTCCCTTTTTCAGGCTGTTTTTACTTCTTTTTATTTTACTGTATCTTTGGGCCTCTGTGTACCAACTTATTATCATTGCCTCATGCCATATTGTTGTGTAACCCGGTTTCTGATTTATGCATCTCTTCCAGACAGAAAAACATTTTCTTTTATTCTTACTATCGTGCCTCTGGAGGATCATTTTACTTTATGTGCCTCGTTAAGTTATGAAAACACGTGAGCGCCATAAGCACCAGTCAGACATGACGTCTTTAGCTGCATGCCGTTTTCACGTTTTATATGTCATCTCCTGAGTAAAATCAATCAGATCACGTCTACATCCACGGGTTCATGTGCAGCTACCGGGGCGCGCATAGAGGCATATAGGGGGACCCAAAGTTTCTGAAAACAACCACACAGATTTTATCAGTAAATATATTTTTCCCACATGGGAGAAAACAACTCCTTAAGGAAACAGTATATGAAATACTGGCCTGCTGAGGCAGAATTTTTAGAGTTCCAGGTAAGGGTCCCTAGCTGACTAATACTGTAGTTTGTTCCCTGAGTCACAGTCACTGTGAAAAATAGAAGCACTAAAAATTAATAGCGGCAAAGCACAATGATGTGTATTAATGTTCTCAACTAGTTGCAAGCTTATACGTGAAATGATGCATTAATTTCCTTAGAAACCCTGCGGCATTTGTGTTCACAAGTGTTTGATGTTAGAAAAAGCTCGTGCCAGATGTCTCCTGTTAAAAAAAAAAGAAAGAAAATGCAGTAAAGCTTTTGAAATCAGAATAACCTGTAACAAGAGCACTGTTTAAGTGTGTATCAGATACTTCTCAATTTAGACCATTCATGAGTTCAGGTGGGGGGAGAAAGCATGAATGTCAAGGTATTTGTGTCCTCCTCTCACTATTGGGATTATATAATATTTATTAACATTACCCTCTTTTTGCCTGAGGTTACTAAGGGAAAGTGTGCACTCTTTCATCTGTCCTTGAAAGAATGCCATAAAAATGCTTTTCATGAGTTCATGGAACGTCTGGATGTGCTTTTCATTTATTCCCTTGCAGGCTGACAGTGCTTCCGTCAGTCTGAGTTTTTTTTTTTTTTTGGTATTTGTTTGTAAACTTTCCACAGATGGTGGAAATGCAGACCATTTTTAAAATGGAAAGAACCGGTTTCTCCAAAAATATGACACAAATAATAAAGCCATTCTGTGTGGCACTCTGTGGTGATTTGGTCAAATGCAGCTGATGTCAGAAAAGTTGATCTTCTAGCAGATCAATGGGTGGTTTAATAGCCATGGTGCCCAAGCTACCCTGGCATTTTGTAATAGCAATTTAGGCAGCGTTGACGGAGGCCTGCAATTTGGCTGTGCCGTCTCCATCTGGCTTATAGACGAGCTGGATTTTCTTTCAACCACAGGGAAGTTTAGTCACTTGGGAGTCTTCTGTTTTCCCTGTAAACAGGGAAGGGAATGTTATGGCACCCTGGACAGATCTGTACAATTTGTGGTGATTTTTTAAAAAGTAAATTGGTAAAGATACAGAATGATGTTACTTTTTCAATGAAACATTTAACGTAGATGTTAAATAGATGTCTTACAGCAATATGGTTGTACATTTCAAACGTGACACTCTCATGGTTTTTTTGCAATTTTGTGGCTAGAATAGCCAAAAGAGTGTGTTAAAAAATGTGCTCGGTCTTTGAGCGGCAAACTATTAAGTGCAATTTCTTTTTTTTGTCTTGCCCCTAAGTACCATTTAAAAAAGACAACAAAAACAAGAATAAATCTTTTGGCTTAGTTTTTATACTCAGGAGGCACTCAAATAGGAAAGCCTGTCCTATATTTGGAAGGGTAAGCATTGACTACCAAAAGCATCGAAGGTGTGGAATTTAATCTTTATTCCATACAAACATTTATGCAGTGTAACTGAAGCTTTTGTTGGTTTTTATTTAATTAATTCAAATTAATTTGAATTAATTCAGAATTGATTCAGAATTACTTGGGTAATATACTGTATAAAAATATTAAATGGTCTAAAATTGGCAAAAACAGCTAAGGAGATTTAAAATTATTGAAACTGGTTTAAAAATCCTTCAACACATTATCAAAACTGGAAGGATTGTGCTGAACCATCAGCTCTGTGGAAGAAATGTGGTCGAGAAAAAAAAATCTTAAATGGATATTATTTAAACCGTTGAATCAACAATAAAAGCCATACTTGTGTTTAGTAGTAAAAGTCATTATAGTGTAAATACACTATGTGATGTCAGGATGACATGTGACGTTGGGACTAAACAGCTGTGTGGCCATAAGAAAACTACTTATTAGTGAGACTCAGCTTGAATTTGCTTGGAAGCCTAAAGTTTGGACTTTGGAGCAATGGGAAACGGTTATGTGGTCTGATGAGTTAAGATTGACCCCTTTTACGAGTGATAGGTGTGTCAGGGTAAGAAAGAAAGGGCATGAAGCGATGCAAAAATCATGGCCAATGTACAAGCCTCTGAAGGCAGTGTGATGACCTGAGATTGCTTCAGTTGGTCAGGTATAGGCTCTGCAATGTTATGAAGTCAGCTGATGGACCTGAATGTACTGAATGACCAGGTAACTACATCAATGGAGGTTTTCTTCCCTGATGCCACAGGCATATTCCAGGACTCAAATTGTGAAAGGGTGGTTCTGGGAGCATGAGGAGTCTTATTCACACATGAACTGACCAACTCATTGTGTGCTGCATTCAAAGCTAAAAGTGACGGAATGAAATTTAGACTGTGTGCTGTTTTTGGCCAGTAAGTGTATCACAGTTTTTTTTTTTTACATAAAATAAACACTTGCTTGCATTTTCCTCAAATACTCACATTTTGCAAAAATATAATTTCTTCTTCTTTTGAATTCATGGGCAGTTGGTGCAATACCATCTACTTGACTGGAGTATGAAGTAGTAGATTGGCAGGAAAAAAAGATCATCACTTTGTACGAGTGAAAATAAAACCATCACCAAAAGTTAGTTTTTAATAATCCTTGAGACAAATCAAAGAGAAAACATTAGTTCTATTAAATCAAAGCAAATTTAATTCATTATTCATGTGATTCATGGCTCTGCAGGCAACATCAGTTTTTTGATGAGGGGTCAGAGTTGTCTAGCTACACTGGTTTGGGACTGCACCATGCCAATTTGTGAGGAATGTCTTGATGCGTTGCAATGGTTACGTTTATCTCACATTATGATGGCACACATTGAAAATGAGACTCAATCCCAAATAACAACAAAAATGTGGGAATTCTTTGTACACTATGCTTTTAAAATGTTGCTCTGCTCAATTTGTTAAACTGAAATGGCCTATTGCAACATCACCACTTCTGTACATACATCTCAAAAGAAAACATCTTGAGGCTATTCGACCTCAATGCGATAAATGAGTATTTATTAAAGTGACTTTGTCTGATTGTTGGTTGGTATCATTGTCTGATGGGCAGCAACAGCAGAAGTCATTATTAACTTCTAATTCTTTCCGCCAATAATAGGAATTTGGGGGAACGCTGGGCATGGGCTCACTCAAACTGGACTGTTGAAGATTTAAAAAAACATCAGTTTTCAAGTATTTCCTTTCAGTTAGGGTAAGAAAGCAACATTTGAAATATTAAACGCTATGTACTGTGAGTAGTGTGGTGCAAAACTTTATCTTAAAAAGCATTGTTCAAGATGGCTCTTTTCAGTAAAGTCTCTAGACATTTGAAAGAAAAATAAATCGTCTGGAAATGGAAATCGAAGATGTACATGCAAAGCCTCTTCTATCAAAGTGTAAGGTGCCATATGGTGCTGATTATGTCGGATGGACACAGACAGTAGACTGTTGGCTATCCAGCGAATGTACAGAGCATGTGATACGAGGAGCAAAATAGACAAATCTTTCTTGAGCCCTTTCGCTCACTGTTTATTCTGACGTGGTTTCCTGAATATTGTGTGACACCAGTCTTGATGGAATGAAGGGATTTGTGTAAAATATCCATGTATTCAGCCTGTTGAATATCTAACATCTGTGTGTTTGCTGCTTTGTTGATGGAGATTGATTATGTAAGGAACGATATAGTTTGTGTTGTATTGCTTTGTGGCTCAACATGTTTCACAACACTTTTCATTCTATTGTGGTAACTTTTAAGTTCCTGTCCTTTGGTGAACCCATGTAGAGTAATCCGGTATAACAACTTCATGAAAGGTTCTTTCAGAAGTCGGGTGGAATACATAGCCACTGAATTAAGAAAAGCAAAAGAAGAATTTATTATTGTCTGATTGATTGCTCTTCCTTTGTCCTGAGAGAAATGCTGTTCCCAATGTATTTTCCATTGTTTAGAAAAAAGTGTCTTTGTGCGAATAATCTCTAACACAATCAGGCTTGGACACAATAAACACAGATGGCTGTCAGTCTTGCAAATGCAGTTAATGTGTCCCAACATTTCAGCATGATAGAGCATATTGTGCTCTTAATGAATAACAATTTTTAGGAGGTTTTAAAATCCTGGTTCTGTTATTACTTCATGTATTTCTTTGATAAGCTGTTAGTTACAGCTAATGACTGATTATGTCAAATCTTTAGGTAAAATGTAATGAAAAACTGGACTTTCAGGTGTTATGATGTCATAATGAACTAGATATACAGTATTAACACAGATATGCCTCCATTTTTATACAATCCTAGTCTCTTTATAGAAAAGTGGATTATTTTTTGTCAAATTTCCTACCATCATCTTCACACCACTTCTATACATCTGCTCATAATTAAGATAATGTTTATTCCAGAGATGGTGTTGAGGCGTGAGTAGGATTTCTGAGAAGCACTGTACTCAGGAACAGTGTTGAATTTTTCAAGGTTAAACAAGAGCTGCTCTTTTTCTTCTTCTTTTTAATTATGCAATACCCCTTGGGAATAAGGGCTACCACAGTAACCAGTGGCCCCCATTATTCAAATACGAGTTAAGAAACTGCCTGATTTTAGACCTGAAAAGCCTTTTATTTTGAATACTAGTAAGAATTGAGTAATGCTAATTTCTTACTAGCTAACCTGCTCTGATGATAACTATGGTCGAACTCTATTTTGCAGATTGATATACTATTAATAGTGTTCGTTTGTGTCTGAAGGTTTTTCTAATAGATTGACTTTAGTTTCAGCAGCAATTGTTTTCACAGCTGGCCTTAACATCAATTAATGGCCTAAAGTCATATGATAGCATTGTTTTGACCACAATGCCAGCATATTATACACACACAAAAAAGTCCCCATTTTGTGGGACCTGCATCAAGCAAAGAAATCAACTAAGAACGTTGCTAACGTTTTTGGGTTAAAACCTGGAAGGATAGTGATGAGCTGTCAATTTCGTGGGAGAAACATGGTTGGAAAAAAAAATAATGAATGATCTATGAGCTATGTTTCCTAGTGAAAGTAAGAACTTTTCCCCACACACAATGGCACGAGAACTCTCAGTATTAAGAACAGCTGTGTGGCCATAAGAAAAACACTTGTTTGTGAATGTAATCAGAAAAAAGGCTTTACTTTACTATAGAACATAAAGATTGGACTTTGCAGCAATGGAAAAAGGTCATGTGGTCTGATGAGTCCAGACTGACCCTACTGCGGAGCAACGGGTGTATCAGGGTAAGAAGGGGAAGCACATCTGCATTTATTCTTTCCTGATGGCACAGGTACTGTACAGTATATTCCAGGACCTAAATTGTGAAAGTGTGTTACTTTTTTTTGGTCAGGTCGTGTATTTGTGATGCGGCATTGTGTTAATTTTTTTTTCTGTTCATTTTGCGCTTGTATACACCTGGAGACTATTCAGGCAGCTTATCCCAATGCCCATCCCAGTAAGCTCTGATCATCTTTTCACAAATAGTTTTACCAAACATGGTGCTAGGCATTAAGGCCATACAACTCCACCTTTAATTCAATAAAATTTTATTTGTATAACTTTTAACAATTGGCATTGTCGCAAAGCAGCTTTACACAATCAACAGAATTATTTAAGTTTGTATGACATGTGAACGCATATGAATCAAAATGATAAGACTGTCCCTGATGAGCAAGCCGAGGGCGACGGCTGCAGTGGCAAGGAAAAACTCCCTGAGATGACAGTAGGAAGAAACCTTGAGAGGAACCAGACTCAACAGGGAACCCATCCTCATTTGGGTGAATCGGATAGCAGGGATTGATCTGCATCATACTGTGTAAGACTGGAAGTTCAGTATAACAGGAGATGTGTTTAAAATTGGAAACTTGGGGCTCATTTGACCATAGGATACTGTTCCAGAGGTTTTACAAACCTCACTCGTGCTTCCATGTTCTTTTTAGACATAAGAGGCTTTCTCCTGGCAACCCTGCCAAACAAACCACACTTGTTCAGTCTTCCTTTAATTGTGCTGTCATTGACATTATCACTTAACATGCTTAGTAAGTCCTGTAGGGTCAGAGATGTTTTCTTTTTTTTTGTATTTCTTTTTTTTTTTTTTTTATTGAGCATTGCACAGTCTGACCTTCTGACCTTGAGTTGAATGTGAAGTGCTGGGGCGTCCACTCTTGGGAAAATTGGTAACGCTCTTGAATACTTTCCACTTCAGAATAATTTTAAACTCCAAATTGTTTTGAAATTTTTTTATAACACTTCCCAGATTGATGTGCAGCAACAATTGCTTCCCTAAGACCATTGCTTTTGTCTTTCCCTTTTGGCATTGTGTTAACACACCCCTGAATGCTCCAGACCAGCAAACTGCCAAAACCTCAGATTTTATAGAGCACACCTGCGCATGATTAGTTACTCAAAGGCTGCTGTTGTTCATCTGGATTGTATTTATCTAATGCTATAGGCGCTTAAACGCTAGGTATGATTAGTTTTGAACCGTGCCCAGGAATTATTGATCCCCCCTCCCTCTTCTGAACTGGCCAGGGTTCACAATATTGTTTTTCTCCATACTTGGGCACACTTTTGTATTTTTACCCTTCAATACAGCAGGTGTGGCATTATGCACCTAGTTGGTTGGTTGGGTGGTTGGTTGAGACGCCATTAAACACCAAGAGAAGAAGAGAACAAGGAAGTCAATCTTCGTGTTATGTCTAATATTGATATTTCGGGGAAAATGTCCAGAGCAGTGCTCTTGTTTGCCTTCCTACTTTATCAGCTCTGGCTAGATAAAGCTAGCTTTATCAGCTATGGCTAAGTTAGAGTAAGAGGTTTGCGCATGCTACGCGCATGTGGAGATCTCATATTAAACAGATGGCACTGATGACTTCATGACTACTTCCGTTCTCAGGTACAATTGGCTACCATATCTGATTCAATCCGTGCTGGAGTATGCTATATCGTCCTCACGACCACCTTTTCTAGCAGACTCAGGCACAGTTTTTGGTTGCGGAACACTTGTTTTCTCACTGATCAAAGTGACTTCTGGGTGAAGTGTTCTCGGAAACGATCGGAGGAGCCTAATGGATAAACACCCCAAGACCCACTATAATTTATGTTTTTACATACAAAAAACTATTAAATGAGGGGCACTAACCTTTACACAAGTTTTCTAATCTCACATATTTAATAATAAGAGGGCATGTCTGATTCATTCATCATTTTCTAATCGTTGCGCACAATAAGCACGAGAGTCTTTATTAGAGTATTTATTGTGAACACTTAGAGACAGAATCTCTCTTGCTTTGTTTCAATAGTATAAAATTTCTAAGCAGCAATTAGTAATGCACTGTGCACTTGTCTGTGTCAGCTCTCTTCAGCACCCTGATTTTGTATGCCCTATTTTCTATAGATGAAAAAAGTATAAGAACTTTTAGCTAGTAATCCCACAGCATTAAAATAGGACTTTACTGTTTACTTATACACACTTTCAGCTCTGTGATTTCAAGTCTGCCATGGTGGTTTAAACACTGAATCTTTGGATCACTGAATCGTTGATTAGTGGGAATGTGACACTCATTAGTGTGAAAAACAAGCTTAAAAGCTTACACTTTATCCTGCTGATCATAAAACCAGTGCGGAAATCTGCCCGTTTCATTTGGGCTAGAGAATAGACGCTTGATTTTCCCATGACATTTGAATTAGCTTGTAAATATTTGAGGTGTCATTTAACGTAATGAGCGCTTGGAGGAAATCTAGACCCAGTTGAATTTCCTTCTAATAGACACCAGCTTGCTGGCTGAAGGAGGTTTAGTCTGTATTGCTTTAGTCTGTATTGGCCATTAATATCAAATTGGACCAATCTAATGCTGAAGAGGTTTCATTAAATGAAGAGACTGTGACTAACCATTCGCAGAAATTGATAAACTGGTGCATTTTCATGGTGGAAGATGGTAGAATTCTGGGTAAATTGATAAATTATTAGGTATAAAGGGGCCTAGGGTTTGCCAAGAAAACAATCCGCACACTATTACATCACCACCACTAGGCTGAGCTAGTGACAAGGTGGCTGTTAGAGATTTTTTGTATTCGGGTATGTTTTTGACACTTCAAATATCAGGTATATATAAATAGCTTTTCTTTTGTGATTTGCGTTTTTGAGAGTTTATTGTTAACACTCTTCGCAGACGTTTCCTTTTAGCAGAACCTTAGTGGAAAATGATGTGCATGCACTAATGCTATCCAAGAAAGCATACTTTACCAGTTATACTTTATTATTCCTTATTATTAAGTTTTATAATTATGTTCCATTTTGAAATGTCATTGATTGCAATCGGGATCTGTTTCCAGTTTTGTTTTGTTTTTTCTAGCATGAAACTTTGAAATATAGAAGTCGTAGTGTAGTTCTTTTAACCTGGTCACATAAAGAGATGAACACCAGTAACTAATGGGCAGTCTTACCTTGCTTTTATGGGAAATCTGGAAAAATTACAACATTCATTTTATTTATGTTTTTTTTTATATAAAGAAAGAAACATCCAATGGACATCCATCTCCTGACCACAGGGTCTAAATTATAATAAAGCCAATCTGATAATTTCAGGCACACCTGCAGCCTTGTGTCTCAGAATGTACACCTGTGTAAACAAGGGTAAAATGATTTCTTTATTCCAGGTTATTGAACCAAAAAGTAATCACTGTTAACATCTACAAACAAAAGATACGAAAGAAACGTAATGGGGATGGGATTATAATGTCAGGAATGTTGGGTTGCACATCATTTCTGTTCTCTTTCCATGATTCATCACCTTACTGAGTCAGTCTGGAGTAATCCATCTTCTGTAGAAACAGCATGTCACAATTAGAAATTAATTATGAAAAAATATATAATAGCGGAAACAATATAATAAAATTTGTATCTGTATAATTCGTATTGAGATGAGAACTAAGAACTAGTGAGTCAGATATTCTATCTGTTCAATAATAAGATTTTATTTTGGTGGCACATTGAATAGCTTGCCTAGCCTTATTCCATTATGAACATATGGTTGCATTTTCGCCTCCTTTCCTTTTGAATTTACTTCCTCAGAACTACAAAATACGCTTGCTAGCCATTTTATTAAGAACATGATCCTGGTACTGGGTTGGAGCCCTCTTTGCCCTCAGAACAGCTTTAATTTGTCATGATATGAATTCCAGAGTGTTGAAAACATTACTTTGAGACATGCATATAATCGTTTCCCACAACTGAAGATGCTCTTCTGGATTCAGATCTGTTCATGTGGATGTCTTTAAAGTACGTTGACCTCAGTGCCATGTCCATGGATTGAGTTTGAGAAGACTTTTTGCTTTGAGATGTGGCACATGATCGTTCTGTTGTAAGGATGGGAGTCACCAGTCACCTCCCGATACAATATTATCCTGACATCTACAGTAGGTGCCCATTCGATTAGAACTGCAATTCTACAAGTATCACGATTTTATAAATATCCCAATTCGATATTACATTTTTCTGATTCTTTTGATTTTGTTACAATTTTAAACCTTTAAAAAAGTTTAATGATTAATTAAATGTTAAACATTCCTTATAACATTAGTTTTCTCACTTAAACGCCAAGCGGCGGATGAGAGTGACAGGTGTAAGAGTGTGTGATGAGTGGGTTTTTAGACTTTAGAAAAAGTCAGACCAGAGGCTTTTAACACGCATGATTTTTGATAATGTAACGGCATAAAAACGCGTTTCTGTTGCACCACTCTGAAACTTCTGCGCTCAGTACAGAATCGTTTATATCTGAAGCAGATCGCTGATCGCCAGTCATGGCCAGTCAAACTGAAAACCAGCCAATTCTTGTCATTGGTTGGTCGACCGCTTCATCTCTGTTATAAACGTTAAAATGGTTTTTAAAAAAACTGTTTTGGAGTCAGTGTGGCGGTACATGAATAACTGAGTTGATTTTTTCCCCCCTAAATCTCTATTCTGTCATAAGGGATGCATCCAGTCAGCAGCTGTACTTGGATAGGCTGTGACGGTCAAAGTTTTACTGGTGCTCTCTGTGTGGCAAGAGCACCTTCTGCACCCCATTACACCACCAGCACCAAAGAGAGCTATTGACAAAAGGCCAGTTGAGTTCATGATGTTTATGGCAAAATCTGACCATAAACAAGAAATCGAGATTTGTCAGGCCAGGCTACATTTTCAAGTCTTCATCTGCTCAGTTTGGGTGAACCTGTGTCGACTGAAGGTTCATGCTCTTGTTCTCAGCTGACAAGATTGGAACTTAATGTGGTCTCCAGCTGCAGCAGTCCACTGGCCTCACTATTCTTTTCTGACCGCTTTTCAACAAGGCAGAACTGCTGCTGGGTGTGTTTTTGTTTTCCATTTCATTCTGTGTAAACTCTAGAGAATGCGGCACATCTGAAAGCAGCCTATGCTTTCTGCTTTGCATTTGCTTTTTTGGTTAAATATATATTGTATTTAATTATTTCTTTTGGATTTTAAAGGATTTTTTCCCTCTCCTGCGATTTATAACGGATGTACAGTAATGCATTTTTTTTTTAACTATACTTTGCCAGAATTTGTCTGTTAACAAGTCTACTGTGCTGAATGAGTTCTGCCATTAATTTACTCTACCACTGATATTTCTGCTTCCCACAGGCCCAAAACAAGCTCACACTTACATTCATTCAATGTTCGAATCAGGGATCCTTGTTAAAAATCAGCATGTTAAAACATCATTGGTTCTCATGTTCAAAGTTGGGGACAATTAAAAAAAAAAAAAAAAAAACTTTCAAAAGCTCAAATTTATCTTTCCATGTTTTCAACAATGATTGTCCCAATTTGTTTATTCTTTGGTCCCATTTTCTGATTATGGGTCCAAAATGGAAAATTGGCAAAAAAAAAAAAAAAGACTACAGTAGGAGAATATAAAATTGTCCTGCGTGACCAAATAGCTCATCTGATACCAGTCTTGTTTTGCACTTTGTTTGGAGCCTTAAGAAAACTGTGCTAAGGGGAATGTAAAAAAGAAAAATGGACTATTAGCATACCCGCTTGAGCATTCACTCAGTGCCTCTTACTGGACTTGATCGAGTTGTCTCCAAGGATAACCATGATTGCTTGGCAAGATGATGTTGCTAACAAATCTTTCTACAGGGTCAATAAAGCCACAGAGAATCCGCTTCCTGCACTGAGTTAGAACACAGCTCCAGGCACTATTCTCAGCAGGATATTTTCCATTCCTGTCTGTCTTCACTTAAGCAATTGTCACTGTTTAGGCATTAGATTATGTAAATAGTTAAATTGTTACATGTGCTAGCATTGACTTTAGCATGTAAACCGGTTATATGTTATTGGCTTTAGTCTAATTGCATGTATTGCACCTATAAGACAGACAACTGAGATTCTTTTCCATACGGATTTGATCTTGTTTTATGAAATGATGGTCAAGGAAAATTAACAGTGGGAAGTTTAATTTAATGCTGCCTGTGAATTCCTTCCCTTATCTATGAGACATGAAATCTGAAACGGGTAGTGGTTTTTGTCATTACTTGTGCATGCAACCCTTTAGAGGTTCCTGAAAATGTTTCCAGACTAGCTGTTATATACATTCACCAGCCTCTTCATTAGGTACACCTTGCTAGCACTGAGTTGGACCCCCTTTTGGCTTCAGATTTGCCTTAATTCTTCTTGGCATAGATTCGACAAGATTCAAGGTACTGGAAACATTCCTTGGATATTTAGGTCCGTATTGACAAGATGCAGTTGCTGCAGATTTGTGGTCTGCATATCCATGATGTGACCCTCCCGTTCCACCACATAACAAAGGTGTTCTGTTGGATTGAGATCTGGTGACTGTGGAGACCATTTGAGTACATTGAACTCACCGTCATGTTGAAGAAACTAGTTGATTTGAGCTTTATGACATGGCGTGTTATCCTGTGATCATTAAGAGATGGACATGGACAGCAACAATACCCAGGTAGGCTGTTTCCATTTTCAATTATTACTAAGGGGCCCAAAGTGCCCTCTTCACCATTACATGAGCACCACCAGCCTGAACCATTGATACAAGGTAGGAAGAATACACGCTTTCATTTTTTTTGTCTGATTCTGACCCTACTATTCAAATGTCAAGTTAAAAACTGAGACTCATCAGCTCAGACAAGGTTTTTCTAATTTTCTATAAGCTCACGTAGCTTGGATTTCCCATTTTTAGTCATCAGGATTGCCACCCGGTGTGGTCGTCTGCTGCCGTAGCCCATACGCTCACTGGATTATTTTCTCTTTTTCAGACCATTTTTGAACACTAGAGATGGCTGTGCATGAAAATCCCTGTAGATCAGTTTTGTAAAGATGCCCAGACCATCTCGTCTGGCACCAACTTCTACACCATTTTCAAAGTCACTTGAATAACCTTTCTTACCCATTCTGATGCTCGGTTTAAACTTAAGCAGATCATCTTCACCATGTCTGCATTGAGTTTCTGTATGTGATTTGATAATTAGATACACTGCCTGGCCAAAGTCTACACCTGAATTTAACTAAGCAAATAGGTAAGAGCCTTCCAATAGATAATTACTGCAGTGATTAATATAGTTCAGCTGGCAACAAGTTGTTTAACCCTAACTGATGGAGTGAGTAGCATCTCATTTCTTAAACAACCATGTCAGAAGACATATCCTGTTCTCACGGCAAAGATGTTGCTCTTTCTTACCTGATGGCATTGGCATATTACAAGATGACAATGCCAGGATTATTCTGGCTCAAATTGTAAACTAGTGGTTCAGGGAACATGAGACAACATTCTTATACATGGATTGTCCACCACAGAGTCCAGACTTTAACCACATTGAGAATCTTTGCTGGATGCTGGAATGTGCTGAAGAAGAATTTACTCAGCAGCCCGACTATCCCATCATTAATACAATATCTTGGAAACAAATTAATGTGACTCTGGACAAAAATAAATGTTGCGACAATGCCAGGGGATTTAACTGCAGGGAGTAATCCAACTGCATGTTGTATTGCAGACCACCAGGAAAAAAGGGAGACATAAGGCAACAGGCAACACTAGGTAGGTAATTACCATGGCTGGTCAATAGTGTGCTTAGTATTATCTTTATTAATAGCAATCCTAAAATGAATGATACATCATGTTATTGCGTGTTTATTCATAATATATGTATGTATGTATTTGCTTGTATAAAAGACATACAGCATTGAAAAATATGTAAAATATTTATTTTACATTTAAAATATTGTGATTTTAATGGCTCTGTTTAATGCTTAGTAATAGTTTAATATTGACTTGCCCTCATGAAAGTTGCATACCTATCTGTATGACTCCAGCAGAGACGGTTCATTTCAAGTACGTCACTGGTGTTGCCCTAAGGTCAAAAGCAGGAAGAAAGCACCATTTGCAGTTTTCCAAGAACGAGAGACATAATATCCTGTGCAGGTTTGCTGCATAGATCATTGCACCAGCCATGTGCACCTCATTGGCACATCATAGTTAGGCTTTATGGCAGGAATGTGCAAGAAATAGTAAACGAATCCTTTCAAAACGCAGAGCGCCTATGCCACTGGGGATGGAATATTTGCTGAAGCTGCACACTAGGTCTTTGTTTAGGACTTTTAAGCCACAGTGCCTGGCTGGACTTGATTTAATCATAAAACCCAGACTTTCTGAAGACATTATTGAAATGCTGTGAGTCATGTGCTTGCTTACATTAAAGATTTACTTCTTTGTTTTTGTATTTGTACTTTCACAAACTATGAGGTAAATTGTGATGAATGTTTTTCTAGCACTACTGTGTACTAATATACCTGCACATTCTTACAATTATTTAATCAGCCAGTCTTTTGGCAGTACTACAGTGCATAAAATCATGCAGATACAGGTTGAGAGTTTCTGGTAATGTTCACATTAATCATTAGACTGGGGTTAAAAAAATTTGAATTTAACCACGGAATAGCTTTTGTTGCCAGGCAAGCTGGTTTGGATATTTAAAAAATTGCTGATCACCTGGGATTTTTCTGCTGAACAGCCTCTAGAGTTTACATGCCTTTTAGAGGTGGGTGGGAATAGATCCAGTTATAAATCGCGATTATTTTGTTTGGCGATTAGCATATCGCCAGACGGATTCCAAAATCAATTTAAAAAACAGTATTAAATAAGTATTTTTACATTTATAATACAGATGAACCGGTCGATCAGAATTGGCTGATTTTCAGTTTGATTGGCCATAAACAAGATCAGCTGATCAATTTCGGATATAAACAGTTTTGTACCAAGTGCAGAAGCTTTCAAATAGAGCAACAGAAATACATTTTATTGTCCTTTAAAAGCCTCTGCCATCTGCCTTTTTCTCCAAACTTTGTGAGCGAATTAGTCTCAGTCTCAAAACACAGTGAGGGCAAATTAGTCGTGCCCACGTGCATGTGTTAGAAGTCGCACGCATCCACGCACTTACTGTTAATTTGTGTTTTAAGACTTTGTATGCATTTGAGGAGGTAAAAAGTCACAGTTTCTTTATAATCCTACAGGCGGCACACACTGACCTATTTAAAAATGTTATCCCCGTGTGGAAGGAGTGAATTATTTGCCAAGATTGTTTAGAAATAAAAATTATGGCGGAGGACATAACAGACATACGTGCTGCTCAGTAAAAATGTAGCTTATAGAATCGCTATTTTAAACGAATCAGCACCTACTTATCGTGATAATATTGTAGGGGGTGGTGACTGGTGATTCTCATCCCTAATGTATTCTTTATAATAGATTTCAGAGGAGAATGGAAACCCACGGGTGTAAGCTGACAGGATGTTTATGGTAACTTAAACCTGAGATGGTCAAGTATATTCAAAACAGTTGTGAATCGAAAAAAAGCATCAAACCTTGATGAGATCCAAGAGTATAAGACCTGACAGGTTCTGAGGGATCTCAGGGACCTCAGGGATCTCAGATTGCATTGGGCACAGCTTCACCAAAACTTCACAGCTGAAAATCAAGAAAAGCCCAGGCAATTGTTTTTCAATTAACAGTCGAAAACATTGACAGTTGCAAAGTTATCAAATATGATACTATGTATTTGACAGCTTGTACAGTTATATTTACTGTTTGTATGAACGAGTATGACAGACTTGTCAGATGCTCTACGTAAACATATTTAATAAAAAGAAAATTATGTTTAATCGTTGATATGGGGAGAAGAAAATAGACAATAATATATTTTAATTCTAGAAACCTCTTTAATGGTCCTGCCCTCTCCATATCACATTCTTAGTGCTGTCGAATTTCCATCATCTTGTTCATGTACATTTTATAAATATATTAATTTGGATGTCTAAAGTGGCCAACAGATAAAGCAAAATCCAATTTCAAGTTGTTTGAACTCCTGACCAGACTCGAGCATGGTGCAGCCACCCTTGGTGTTCTGATATGACCCCTCAGATTTGTTAAATGCTGCAATTTTACAGAAGTACTGGCAAGACTGGTGTTTGCAGTTGAGGAAAAGTACAGACTTACATTACACATGAACAGTTCCAGATGGAAGGACTTCAAGTAGGCATTAAAAGGATTACAGACATGACAGAAAAATGGATGACGGTTCCTTTTTTTTTTTTCCCATAAAATTGGCAGGCAGCATTTTCACATTTCATATCTTGTACCAGGAAGAGAAAGAGAAAAAAATAAGTTCCTGCAGAGATTTAAAAAAAAAAAAAAAAAGATAAACTTTTTATTTAAAAAAGTGTTTTTAATTTGACAAGTGACAAACGGACACATGGCTTTGTGGAACGTGTGTAGAAGTCTATTACAAAGATAAAAGAGCACTGTGTGTTGGAATATAATCTCTTCAACAACACTTCTGAGCCTACCTCTCATGTTTGTGCTTGTGCATATTATTAATAAGAGACTGGAATTCTTCATACTGGTGTAATTAGTCAGTAACTCCCATTCATTACTAGTATGATGCATGCATAGCCACAGTTCCCTGTTTCTACAGACCTGGAGTTTCCTGAAATGTTCCTTTGCTGCAAGGTGTCCTTTTCTAGCATCTAACAGCATCACTCGCATATTAGGAGCACAGTCTGGAACTCATACCTGCCATGCTGCTTGTTTTGATTGTTTTGTGTGAATGACCTTAGCTGCCATCCATCACACATGGCAGCTCCTCAGAGGCCTTCCAAACGTGTTCCCGGATTTGAGTTTCTCTGTACTAAAGTAGTTCTGTCTGTCTTTATTTATTTACAGTATCAACAACAAGCTCCAGCAGCCAGAAGCCGCATCAGGGGTCCTGGAGTACGCTATGAAACATTTCGGCGAATTGGTGAGCATTCCCTAAAGTCTGAAAGTCTTCAGTGTTTTTATCGCATCTGTGGCTTTCATCAGTACCTTAGAGTGAAAATTGGACACTAAAATATATACCATCATATGAATCGTGTACTGCCAAGTCAACCTGTTGAAGCCAGTTTTTGTTTTAAGTCAACATTTTTATCACATAAAGCTAAGAATTTCAAGTTATACCTTCCAGGCTATAGGTCATCATCAGTTTTGCTTCTGTGGGCATGAAAATCCTTGCTGGGAAATAATAAGAGATTTGGACATGCCATATATAATTACTGTGATTAAATGAATTTCTTCTTTTGAGCCAGTGGCCTAAAAAAAATTCTGACCTAAGTATCTAATTCTGATCATAGGGATGTGATCCAGATAAGAAATTGCATCCATGAACAAGGATGTTCCTAGGAAGACTACAGATGCTTTTCCACAGCTGTGCATAACCTAGTGCACAGGCTCTTTTTGTTTGACTTGATTGTACCTAATTGTTCCAAGATACAATTACAATACTCGTCTAGTTTCCCGCCCTATTCGCATCTTTTTGTCCTATGTGACGGTAACAACATGAAAACTGGTCCAAACAGCAAATAATAAGCCAGACTTTGCATTCTTTGAAACAAAAGAAGCATTGAATAAATGCCTAATGAATGTCCTCAGAGGATACTATTAAATAAAATTTATATTAGAGAATATTTTATCTTTATGGTCCACTTTACTGAATGTATGAATTTAGCAGAACCTCTTTTTAATAAGACTGGTTTCATTTTTTTTTTTTTTTTTGCAGCCTAGTCCGTTTTTTTTCTTTTCTTTTCTTATAGAGAAAAGAGTCTGCTAAAGAGCAGGAATGGAAGAAAATGGGTTTGGCTGAGAGAAAGTGACAGCTAAGCTTGACTGTTTGAACTACGTGTTTCAAATGTGACTTTGTGTAGAATATTGAAGCAGACATCTTCATGGGGTGGTGCGTGATGAACGCTTAACTGGATACCCAATCACGCCAAATGTTTACTTTTCCTCTGCAATTTTCTAAAGCAGGTCACATGAATATATAATTTCAAATAAGTCTGGTTTCCTGACAGTCCAATATCAGGTATAGTGATACTTTGGCCTAAAATATCCACTTGTAATAAAAAAAAATTATAATAATAAGTAAAAAAAAATCATGACAAAACCGTCTGTCCTCAATCGGAAAGAATTTTTTTAATCGGAGTAATAGTGGTGATCTGTTCAGTAGGTAATTATTAGCCATATAACCACAATCTGTCTCGTTAATCTTTTCTCTCCTGTTCTGATAAATATATTTTTTCTGCACAACTTTCACTGTCCATTTTACACATACAGTAGTAAAGATTTTAACCAATCTTAGATGAGACTGGATTTCTCTAACCAATTATAATGCAGAAGGTGGGATTTATCAGAAATGATGGGAAGCCTAAACTAACCTCAAAGTTTGTGAGAGAAACGTTTTCCTTCGTCATATTTCCGGCAGATGAAATGCTTCAGGCGGAACCACTTTGTGCGTGTGAGGTTATATTTTTGTTAAACGCTTAAAATCATCAGAATAGGTCACCCACTTGGATTTCTTTCTTTCTTTTTTAAACTACTGTTGTTTGTAAGTAATCCAGTGTTTATTTTGTCTGGATTGCCCTATTGACACCATCACAACGTTAAAATGACAGGCTTGATACTTTTAAAGTGAAGACCTCCCAGTGAGAGTTCATCTTCGTTTCTTGGTGTCCGACTTAAGCCTGATTAATGTATTGATGCCATCACTATATTGAGTTGCTGTAAAGGGAGTTAAAATGTGACAGGGTCACTATGTCATTTTTATTACATATATATTTTTCCTTATCCTGTGTAATTTAGTTTGTTTTACCTTTTAGATGCATTTGGTTTATATTTTACTTGAAAGGATCACAATAAATGTAAAATCGTTTTAATGATTGAATGTTTAGATGATGTTTAGCCCCCAAAAATATATACAGTACTGTGCAAAAGTCTTAGGCACCATATTAGCAGAAAGTTACCAGAAGAACTCATATTCTCCAGCATGCTCAGTAAAACCTAACAGCTATTTTACTTATAGTACTGTGCTAAGGCTTGGGCACATACAAAAATATGGCATAAGCAAAAGATGCTTTTGAAAACATTTCTGCATATAAGAAACTTCTATAAAGAGCTATAAAGAGCAGTAAAATAAAAATTATCATTTAAACATAATAAAAATATAACTTTGGAGTAAAAACTCATTGCTTAAAATCAGGAGTTTTAGACACAGATTTTGTGCAGTTTTATAAGAAACTAAGTTCTTCTGGTAACTTTGTCACACTCGCTCCTTTCTATTTTTATGCAAATCCCAGGAGCTTACATTAGGTTTTTTGTTTCCATCTGAAAACTGGTCTGTCTTGAACTATATATTTTTTTTTACAGCCATGCATATATTCTCCTGTAATGTTATTTATTTGTTAATTTTTAAGTTATATATGAAAATACTGAATGATTTTGTACATAATTATGCAGACATGATAAACATGTATAGCAAAATTGGTACAGCATATAATATGGTGCCTAAGACTTTTGCACAGTTCTGTATATATATCATCAGTTTTGCTTCTGTGGGCATGAAAATCCTTGCTGGGAAATAATAAGAGATTTGGACATGCCATATATAATTACTGTGATTAAATGAATTTCTTCTTTTAAGCCAGTGGCCTCAAAAAAATTCTGACCCAAGTATCTAATTCTGATCATAGGGATGTGATCCAGATAAGAAATTGTATCCATTTTCAAACATTTAGTCACATGACTGGAGTTCATTATAATATTTGAGGAACAAACATGGCTTTAAATAGAGCTAAAAAAAGAGATTCAAGCCGATAGTAACAAATTCTAAAGCCGTTTGAAAGATGATCACATGATAATTTTTTTTAAGCACGCAGAATACATTTGCATAAATTAAGCTTTGCCAATAGTTCTGTGTTGGTACAACTCCACACGTACATTTTTAAACAAAATTTTACGTTTAATATGTTTGCATCGTATTTATTTTATACCTTTCCAGTCTAAATAAAAAAAAAAATTGCATCTGTATTTCATGTATATGCGGATAGTCAAGAAATTTTACAGGAAAAGCCAAATATATATACTTATAGTCTGCCGTCAAAATTGATTGATCGTAAATAAATTATTTCATTTATGCATAAAATGATTATTTTTTATTTAAAATATTCTTAAACTGTAGAAGAATTGTTGGTTAAAAATGTGTTGCATCTCTTGTGGTTTTCCCTTTTTATAGGAGATTCAGGCCACCTGGTATGAGAAGCTACATGAGTGGGAAGATGCTCTGGTGGCTTACGATAAGAAGATCGACATGAATAAAGGGGACCCGGAGCTTATACTGGGCCGCATGCGCTGTTTAGAGGCCCTGGGAGAATGGTTAGTCTAAAGTCCATTACAGGCCCACACACTTGCTTTTTTTATTATAATGATTTTTCTTTTTTTTTTTTTTTTATAGAAAGTCTACCACAGTTTACACACTTTCCCACACACAAGAAGATCTTGGTTTCATCTTTTCCCCTCTTAAAACCTTCTTTTGTTCTTTAAAAATGCAATATTTATGGTCTTTCGTAGTTCCCCTTGATTTAAGATCTGCTTGACTGTTTGATTGCGATTATTAGAATTCTCATTAAACTAATCAAAATGTGAATGCAATATTCCCAGGAGAAGGGTGTGAGTTTTAACTAGCTGTATTCGTCTGTGCTTACTGATTTCCTAACATCACTGATGGAATCTGACGGAGCCACTGGGCAAGAAGAAAGGAAAATGCAGAGCATTTCCTGTAACAGGAATAGTGCACATTTGCTGGGAGGGGTAGCTGGACACTCTGTACAGTGGAGTCATAAGTTTTTTTTTTTCCTCCTTTTTTACTTTTTTTCTTTTGCAAACTGACTGTGGAATCATTTCGAGAACCCCGCTTCAGGGTGGTATGTTGAATAAGTACAGATAAGTAAGAAGCTTATATAATGACTACAGATGGCAACTCTAATTTAAATGTAATTAATTAAAGGAGTAAAACACAATGGGGGCAATTAAGTCAATTCTGATAACAGAGTTTCTCAAAGTGCTTTATTCCTTTTTCGATTTTGTTTAGTTTTTTAAATGAAAGATCAAGATTGCAATATTCTGGACTATCCCTAAAACAAGTACTGCATTTATTGTAAACATTGTGCAACATGACAATGCAATGGTTATATGCAGTAAATACAACAGTAAGTAGTGCAGTGATTTGCCAAAAGAGGATATTAGCAAAAATTTAGACTTAGAATAGAACTTTAAAGACTTAGAAGCATTTATTGAGGACGACAAAGTTTTTTTTTTTTTTTTTTTTTAGATGTTGGCAGAATGTTATCAGAAGGGGTCTTGCTGAAATTGGATCTGTGACTGTTTTTGAATGTGAGTTTTTTTACTAGGCAGTTGCTCTCTCCTCAGTACCGACTTACTCATGCTGGCAGCAAACACGGTGTAATTAACAGTCTTAGAACCCGTGTGACGGGAGTGATGCATATACAGTAGTTAAACGTCCCAGTGCTGTTACTGTCCATTATCACCACTCATGAAATGTCTCGTCTAATCAGATTGCTCAGTCAGAACTAACCATTGTATAATAATTTTTTAAAGCACAGTTTGCCTGTAGTACATCAGAATTTTTGGGCAATAATGTACCATTATGATTTGCAATTTTATTCTACTCTTCCATGCAAAAATGCTTCAGATTTCTAACTGGGCCATTCCAAAAATGTTGCACATATTCACTGCTGTGTCTTACCACAGGTATGGTGTCTTCAGGTGATAACCTGTCTTGTTTAAGTTCCTGAAATAATTAGAAATTATGCCCAAAATGCTCTTCCTTGGTCTTATTAGATCATAATTAATTTTGCTGCTCTTGTAAAAATTAATCAGGACTTGTATTTTTTTAAGTGTTAAAATGTTATTTTTATTTCATATATCCCTAAGAAATTCAGTTTTAACCGCTTCTTCTTAAAGGTGTTCTGCAAAACCATGATAATTTAAAATGCATGTGCATTACAAAGCGTAATACGTCAATAAAACCCATATTCTGCATTTTCTAGAGATAATCAAGTCCATAAGAGTCCTATTTTTGCTTTAGATTTATTTATTAAATCTGACATCAGATATGCCATGACCACTTACTACATTATAGCACTAATATTTCGTTCTCACGACTGATTTTTATTTTTTTGCACAAAATGGTAACCTAGCTCCTCTTTCTTTTCTCATTGTATATTTTTGTCTGTCCGTGTATGTGCTAGGAAGACAGACGTTTTATAACTCATATAATAAGTCTTCCATTCTTCTGGGAAAGCAATTAATTTACCCTCACCCCTAAAAGCTGACTGACTACCATGTCTGTCGCTGCTAATCTTGGAACCCTCTTTGTGCAGTGACCTTGTTTTGCCCTTCCCCATGATAAACACTTAAAAATTCTTTAGACAGTGCACTGGAAAAGCTCATATCAAGCTCAGGCCTCAGAGGGCCTATTTGTTTCACAGCTTCATGTGCACTAGCTGTGGCGCAATGTCATGGTGTTTTCTGGTCTATTACAGGCATATCAGAAAAACGCGCATATTTATGGTGAAAGACTGTTGATAAAACACAGATGAACGCTTGACCTTCCCTGTCGCAGCAGTAGGTCAAATGTGACTCAATGAGGAATAAAGTCTGTTCATACAGAATAGGGAATACAGCATTACTCTCAGACAATACAAACTGACTCTGACTCTAACCTGGATTTTTAATGGATAAAAAGGAAATGCCGATTGCAGACTTTGTTGCAGTGCCTTGGCTTACCTAATGATCTCTCTATCTCTCTGTCGATCTTTGTCTGTCTCTCTTTTTCTCTCAGGGGTCAGCTACACCAGCAGTGTTGTGAAGAATGGACTCTGGTTAGTGAGGAGACGCAGGCCAAAATGGCACGCATGGCAGCAGCTGCAGCCTGGGGCCTGGGTAAAAGAAACATGCAACCATCCTTTTTTTTTTTTTTTTTTTTAACAGTTAAAAAGATCCTCACTTAGATTTAGTATCTGAACACCCTGTTGTTATTTGTGCATTTTAAAGGGCACTGGGACAGTATGGAAGAGTATACCTGTATGATCCCTAGAGACACCCATGATGGTGCCTTCTACAGGGCAGTGCTTGCGTTGCACCAGGACCTTTTCTCATTGGCCCAACAAGTAAGTGACAGGTTTTACATTGAGTAAACAGTATTTTAGACTATATAAACGTATCAGTCACTTTATCAATAGAAACATCTCTACTTTTACGCAGTTTTGTAATTCTCCAGCAAGCCTGCCATGTGGTACTAATGCAGCGTGTAAAATCATCCACATACAGATGATGAGCTTCATATAATGTTTACATCAATTATCAGAATTCACGAAAAATCTGCGTGATTTGAACCTTTGCTTGGTTGTTGTGGCCAGATCAGCTCGTTCGAGTAGTTGGTTGTTGTGGCCAGATCAGCTCGTTCGAGTAGTTGGTTGTTGTGGCCAGATCTACTGGCATTTCCACACAACAGTCTGTTGAGTTGCTGTGGAAAAAACAAAACAAGAAATAACATCCAGTCCTTCTGGCAGAATCACCTTACTGATGAGAAAAAACAAGCTGGTACAAGCTGACAGGATGGTTATGGTCACTTAATTATCACTCTTTACTGTGGTGAGCAGAAAAGAACCTCAGAATGCACAACATGCTGAGCCTTGAGGTGAATCGGTTTCAACAGCTGAAGACCACAACAGGAAGAATCAGAGGCTACAGTGGGCACAGGCTGATGCAAGCAGGACAGTTGCTAGAAAAGGCGTAACATAAAAGGAAGTAATTAGAATGAATAAATGTGTGCTTGCTATGAGAAAAGAAGACAAGCCTCCATCCCCACAGGTGTTCAACATCACCATCAGCAGCATTCCTTTCACTGGAGGCTTCCCAAAGGTCATCCTGCACCCATGATCTTGTCTGCTCACTTTATATGTCCTCCTCCGTTCTCTCATCCTCCTAATCAAAGACAGACCCCCAACTCTATCTATTTTTCAGCTGAATAGAAAGACTGACAGATGGACCTACTTCTGTGACGCCCAAACCTGATCCAGATGTGATTGCTTTTGTGCTTTTTCTCATACCTGGTCCTCCAGTCTTGCAGCAGGGCTTAGGAGACAAATGTAGTAACATTGAGTAGCAAAATGAAGATATGTCTGTGAGTAGAAAAATATGCTTTCTGTGACTAGATGAGATGCAGAAACTTTAGTCCGATTATTTTACGCAATTTTCTAATTTAATAATGACTGACTTAAATGTGTAAATGTGTAATAATAATAATAATAATAATGGAAATGATTAAATTTAATGGGCAATGTATCGGTTAACTTTTCTGCTCAATCTCTTTGTATGGGAAACTTTTGCTCACAACTGTGTTATCTGTTTTAGATGGCTGACAGTGGTGAGCAGCCATTTTGTGCTTAAAGGGACAGATGTAAAAAGGGTTTTAATCACAGCTCTGATCTCGTCACCTGTTAGAACGTTTAAAAAGTGGGTGATTTAATCATCTATATCAAATAACTCAAATAAACCCCTATAACCCAAATAAATGACCGTTCCAGGTTGATCTTCAGCATCCGTCTCAGACTTAAGATAAGCTCAGTAGTAAGCAGTAAGCTCAGTTCTCTTTCCTTGTCACGCACACGGTGTATACAAACCGTGTGCGATCTGTTTCACTGACATTTAATCAGACTAAGCCATAATTGGTGGTCACGAAGCCAATATGGCGGGTCACACCCTTGGTCTGTGAAAAACCTCTTTTTAATCTCATGCTCTCCTTTTGATTGGTGTTATTTGGTGTGTGTGTGTGTGTTTTAGTGCATCGACAAAGCCAGAGATCTGCTGGATGCTGAGTTAACTGCTATGGCTGGAGAGAGCTACAGCAGAGCATATGGGGTGAGGCACCATCTTGTGTAGTCCTCATTTAACACTGCAGAGTAGCAGCATTGACTAGCACCACTGATGGGCAGCAGGAATGATTTGCTTTCCTATTACTTTTTTTTCCCTCCTTCAAATCGAAGGTGTGGTCTTAGGTAACATCCTTAACATCAAACCAAGTCTGTGCCTGTTAGTAGTCTGTGTGTTTATACCATCCACATTTTCTTGCATGTCAGCAACTGAAATCTATTCTTCCCCCAAACATAAGTCTGATGTGGTTTATATAACAATGGCCATAAATTTCCACGGGTGGAAGGACGTCATAGAAGTTTATCTTATACAGATGTGGAGCTTGATGAGTTGGGCATGTTTATTTGTATATACACCGTTGCTCTAATGAGAGTAAGTCAAACTGTCTGCAATTTGGAGATTTGATCTAGCCAAAACTCTGAGTCTAAGTTTAATTTTTTTTTGTTAAACCTGTTTGTCTTTTTTGAAAACCAATTCAGTAATAAGTACATTTTCTGTGAATGATCGTCTGCTTTGGTGGGCTATAATGCCCTGAATTTAGGGATTTAATGTACTTTATTTTATTTATTTAATGTCGAACTTTTGATTTAAATGGTGTTTAATAAAATGATGAGCTGTTGCAGTTATCTTTTACCACATCCTTGACAGTTTTATCCTGTCTCTCACTCATAGGCCATGGTGTCATGTCAGATGCTGTCAGAACTAGAGGAAGTTATCCAGTATAAACTGGTTCCAGAGAGGAGGGACATCATCAGGGAGACATGGTGGGAAAGATTGCAGGTAACCTCATTATACTGTGTCACCTACGATCGCCTGCAGTTTGTCCACTCGAAGTGGTTCCGAAAGATGACGTCATTTTACAGGAGAAGTCAACCAGACGTTCTAAAATGTAATGAAGTTGCTAGGTTATAGAAAAATAAGCAGTGACGGGGTTGTATGATACGGAATGATGCAAGTGGAAATTCATTCTATTTCATTTCAAGGTATTACCTTTAAATAGATTAAAGTTGCACTCATGAAACGTCTGAAAAAAAACGTTAGTTTTAGTTGCCACTTACGTTATGCACTGCCTTCATTTCAGTAAGGCCAAATTATGGGGCAGCATCAAGCAAAGAAAACAACTAAGTAGATTTGAAATTACTGTACAGGAACTGGGTTAAGAAACCTTCAACACATTATTGAAACCTGAAAGGATAGTCCTGAACCTTCAATTTTGTAAAAGAAAATCATAAATGGAGATCACTTAAACACTGGTGAGATTGCATTGTAAAAAAAAATCAACAGTAAAAAGTGTATGTATGGAAATGCTCTTACTTTCACTATTAAAGGATAAAAGTAAGAGCATTTCCATACATACGCTTTGTGATGAGAACTCACAGGATTTGGACTGAACAGCTGTGTGGCCATAAGAATCCACTGTTAGTGAGACAAAAAAAAAAAAAAAGGCTTCGGTTTGCTAGGGGGCATAACGATTGGACTTTGGAGCAATGAAAAAAGGTCATGTGATCTGATAAGTTGAGATGACTATCAAGGTAAGAATCAAAGCGCATGAAGTGATCAAGCAAAGTGCCCACCCTATATGTCTCAGGAGACAGTGTTATGATCTACGTTTGCTTCAGTTGTTCAGGTTTAGGCTCAGCAACATTATATGGCAATAAAAAGAAATCAACTGATTACCTGAATGTACTGACCACCTTATACCATCAATAGAGTTTGTCTTCCCTGATGGCAGGCATATTCCAGGACTCAAGCTATAAAAATGTGGTTCTGTAATAATGAGAAATCATGTTCACATGTGAACTGTACACCACATTGTGTGCTATAATGAAAGCTAAAGGTGACTAAATGAAATCTTAGTGTGTGACTTTTTTCAGGACTATCCGCGCGTGTTTCGGTCCCCGTAAATGATTTAGTGTACAGTTCCCACAGTTAGATGTGTCTCGCCCATAAGTAGGCAACAAGTTATCCAAAGATTTTCAAAGATCGGGCCTTCCATGCATTGAACCTTCACGGAAATGACTGCATTGGGCTCTGAGGCATTCATGGCTGTGCGGCCATCTTTAAAATGTTTGCACCACACAAATGTTTTACTGCTAAAAGTCTCATCACTGTTCTGTGTTTGAAGAATTCCCAGAAGTCCCAGTTTGACTTGAACATCCCTCATATTTTCTAGTTATGTGGTTAATGACCAATCATCTGCACGTTATTTTCATTGTGTCTTTATTTGAAAAATACATTTGTCCAGGGGATCAAATATGCACTATCTTTGCAGTTTAACCTCAAAGCTTTCAACCATCAACATTTTAGGTAAAGAGAGATGTCCTGAAGAGATAAATTCAGACCATGCAGACTGTGTTGGCAGAGGGCCAGTGGAATATTCATGGAAGTGATTTAGTGGCAAATAAAGCTAAGCATATGTAGGGCTTTGCTCTGGTAGAGACATGGCACTTCTCTGAATTGCACTGTAGGATACTTGGTGAAAAACTATTTCCCCTGCTAAGCCTTTGCCA
This sequence comes from Leiocassis micropogon, assembly GCA_028565275.1. Taxonomy (NCBI): domain Eukaryota; kingdom Metazoa; phylum Chordata; class Actinopteri; order Siluriformes; family Bagridae; genus Leiocassis; species Leiocassis micropogon. The sequence continues at coordinate 6,990,158 of JAOVVA010000036.1, read as the reverse complement.
GCATGTTTGAATAAAAAGCTTTATGAAGAACAATTATTAAGAATGTTTGAGATATAATGCTAAAGAACTTCCTCAATAAATGATTTCAGATTCATTTCCCAGGAAAGCCCTGTGAGGAACTCACACTAATCCAGAGTTTCAACTATCCATAGTCTTAAGTAAGACAGTTCAATTTTAAAGTGTTGTGAAGAATTTATTAAGGCCCACGCAATATGACATCAGCCCTATGTCGTCATAGTGTGTGGGGGCCCTCTTGTTCTTCAAGGATTTTTTTTCCAGGATTGGGGATCTTAACATGTTCAAAAAGTCATGAAAATAGTCAGACAGGTTGGAATCTGCTGCCATTAGGATTCTTGGGCTCGCTCATTGTTGCTTGCAACTATATTTATTATTTATTTATTTATAATTGAGAATGTCACCATTTATTTGTATATATGCCACTTTAAAATTTAACCGTTTATCCACATAAACTAACAAAACTAACTTGCTAAGACACCTAATTAGCTGACTAGCTCAGACAACAAATCAATACCATAAATTAACAAAACTATCTAAGAATTATATAAAAGACAAAAAAGACAGCAACAAAATATAAAGTGCATGTGCAAATGTGCGAACAAAAACACCTTGAGGTTAAGTTGAGGTTGAAAATGTTTTGTTGGAGTAGCAGCAAAGATAGAAATACCAGCTAATACATATTGTGCAAAAAGCAATTGCAGGTTGGTGTATGAAATAGCTAGATCGTGTCCTTTTGAGTAAGTGTGCGTGCATGTCTGTGTTTGTCAGTCCCAATCCCGTTGTATTGAGGTGATTGTGTTTATCTGAGTGTATGTGTGTGTGTCTGTGTCCGGTCCCTTTCTAATGACGACTCAGAAGACTTGTGGAATTAGCTGTTACACAGTCTGGATGTGAGGGTCCGAATGCTTCAGATGACAGGAGGGTGAAGAGTGTGTGTCTGAGGGGTGTGTATGATCTGGTGGCTTTGAAGATGCAGCGTGTGGAATAGATGTTTGTGATAGAGTGAATAGAGTTTGATGATGATCTTGGCTGTCCTCACTATCTGCTGTAGGGTCTTGTGGTCTGAGATGAGACAATTCCCAAAACAGACAGGAGATTTTAGAGCTCTTTGTGCTTCTGTCTACTGACAAGCTTTTTGGAGATGCTGACTTCCTTTTCCAGCAGGACTTAGCACCTGCCCACAGTGCCAAAACTACCACAAACTGGTTTGCTGACCCTGATGTTACTATGTTCATTGGCCAGCCAACTCGCCTGACCTGAACCCCATAGAGAATTTATGGGGTACTGTCAAGAGGAAGATGAGAAGCACTCAACCCAAGAATATAGATGAGCTGAAGGCTACTATTAAAGCAAGATGGTCTTGAATAACACTTCAGCAGTGCCACAGGCTGATTGACTCCATGCCATGCCACATTGATGCAATAGTTTGTGCTAATGGAGCCCTGACCAAAGGCATAAATTAACATTATAAAAAAAAAAATATTTTAAGCAATAATAATTGCTTGAAATATTTAACTTGACATTTAATAAATACAAAATATGGGTTTCACTCACACTCACTCACTCATCTTCTATACCGCTTTATCCTGTATTCAGGGTCGCGGGGACCTGGAGCCTATCCCAGGAGGCTTAGGGCACGAGGCATGGTACACCCTGGACAGGGTGCCAATCCATCGCAGTATGAGTTTCACTTTTCAATTAAATACCTTTAAAATATGTAGTAGGCTTCAATCTTGATGGAATCCTACACAGTTGCTCAGGTTGCCCTTTTTAGACGCTCCCTAACTTTTGCTGGTGATCCACATTTCAGAGAGATTACAATTAGGAAGCTTGAATGGAGGAAAATGAAATATATTCTTGGCTGTACTTGCTTCTTTGTCCACTTCCAGAGTAAGGCAATACACATTTTGTCCTTTTTTGTGTGTTCTTTTTTTCTCTAATGAAATAAAAAGCCAGGGGTAGCTCAGTGGTTAAGGCATTGGACTTTGGTTCGAAAGGTCACAGGTTCAAATCCCACGACTATCAAGTTGTCCCTGTTGGGCCCTTGAGCAAGGCCCTTAACCCCTTAACTGCTCAAATGTATAATGAGATAAAAATGTAAGTCGCACTGGATAAGGGCGTCTGCCAAATGCCTAAATGTAAAAGAAAATATCTAATGTGCAGTGTATGTCCAAATGTAAAACAACTTCACTACAGTTTAATACATACTTCCATCAACATCCCTTTGTATCCAGGAAAACCGTAAATGTGATGTAATATTTCCAGTATTGTGTTGTGTGCAGGGCTGTCAGCGAATAGTAGAAGACTGGCAAAGGATCCTGATGGTGCGTTCTCTAGTCATCAATCCCCATGAGGACATGAGGACATGGCTCAAGTATGCCAGCCTGTGTGGAAAGAGTGGTCGTCTGGTAAGAAAATCCTTTTTTTCAGGCTTACTTTAGTAATAGAGTGTGCTATTTGTATTTTGTATTTTTAATACAAAGAAATAAAATTTTGTAAGGTTGAGTATCTTACGCCTTGTTTATGCCCAGTTGTACTCTTTCCGTCATCAGCCAAACACACTCCCTGTTCAGTAATCATAGAGTGAATCACAGATGAGAAATTGAAAAAGTAGATCAGATAAAGTTTTTGTCTCAAAGCGATTCCAACGCGTTAAAATTCATTGTGTCAGTTTACTGCTGTTATTTCCGAGGTGAAAATATTAACTAATCCCAGTACAAATATTTACTTTAGATTTTCTATATCAATATCTATTGATGCAGGTGTTTGTTTAAATTGATCAAGTAGCTTCTTAGTAGCATATTTTAAAGTATATTATTAAATCTGGCACATAACTGTTCAAAACATCGATTTTAAACATTGATATCCAAGTATTACAAAAGTTTCATTAAATTCTGTCCAAACAGTTGTGTGTGATGTTGAGATATAATTTGGGACATAACTGCTCATGACTTCGCTTTTACTCAACATTTTGATTTAATTTATGGTGCAGGGTTAACTTCAAGCAAAAAGCTAATTATTGCCCAAATTTTATAAAATTCTGTCCAGCCAGGTGTGCCTGATGCTATGGCAAAATCTGACTGGACAAACATACAGGCATACAGACAGAAAAAGAAAAAAGTTTTGGAATATAAAAAATATTTATATATAAATATTTTTTACTATACTGTATGTTTTTTTTTTTCATTGTGATATTAACCATAGAGACCTTACACTTCATCTTTATCCAGGGTGCCAAGAGTTTTGGATCTGTTGGTATTTGTCTCAGATGGCCTGCTACAGGTTAAACTTTAGTATGGTTAGCACTTTTTGATCTGGGTTTCTAAGCTGATATTGATCAGTACATGTCATGCCACTTTTACCATTAAAGGCTATTATGCCACAAGATCTTTGTGGCTTAATAATGTTAGGTAACATGTGCTGTTAATTTTGCACATTACTATGTGCTGCAGTTATCTTTAGTTGCAGTTGTCAAACGCCCCAGCAGCTATAACGGATCTTGTTAGTTCCAGGACGAAAGGAGCGATGAACATTTAACGAGAAGACTTTCATCATGCTGCCTTTCCCAATAAATACACTCAAAACAACCCATTAAATGTTAAAGCTACTTCAGACGTTGATCTGTGTTTATGTTTGTGCCGTCATAGGTTCCCTCCAGTGTATATAAATGTTATTTTAAAAGATTAGGCTAAATATACAGTGAGGTCAAACTCGGGCCACTGTTTTAAGTCAGCATAGCATAGCTTAGGCTTGAAGTACTGATCACATAAGGAAGTGCTCCTAGAGATGATTGGGATGGAGGTGGGGAGGTCAAAGAATGATGTCAGTGTTTGTCAGAATGTCTTACCTTTTGCGAAGTCAGAGATCGTTGTGGCCAGCTGTTTATTTATAAAAGACCTCAAGCGCAGTTTCTCAGTTTTTGGCCCGAACGCCGTGACCCTTGATAGAGCTTGTGATTGTTTGTTTTCTCAGCATCACACTCATGTCACCTCACACATGTTCTTTACCAAAAGGAATTCTTTCTGATTTGTATTCAGTTAGTTTAACTGATTATCCTTCATGAGAAAGCATCTCAGAGAGATCACAGTCCTTTGTTCATAGTCTGTAATCATCTCCAAACCTCTCACGGTAGACGTCTTGAACCCTGGAAAGCAGTGCGCTTCAGCAGATCAAACAGTTCTTGCAAAAAGTAATGTTGCAGAACGGATCAACGTACGAAATCAAAGCTGCTGTAGTTTTCTAAACCGCCACAGCTTCTATAGCAGATCTTGTTTCTAAAACACATGCAATCATTTATAAAAATTACGTAGCTGAAGGCAGCTCAGTCGACCACCGCTTAACTACAGGTATAGAAACGTTTGGCCTGAAAATGGACAGTTTTTTTGCGGATTGGCTTTTTACCCTCTATGATGGTCTGATTAGCAAGCTGGAGACAGAGCCCATTTAAAGAAATTTCGACAAGCTGGCGCTAGGCAAAAGTGGTAATGGAAAGCACTACTATAAAGCCGCAGTTCATCAAGTTGTCTTATTTAAAGCCATAAACCAATCATTGATGGTTAAGCATTTAAACATATCTTTTTGCCACTGTTTCACTCATGCTAGCTGGTTAAACAAGCAATTCTATTTATCTGGATCTCAACAACTTTTAAGCTGGATACCTCTTTTTGTGTTCAGGCCCTGGCTCATAAGACCTTGGTCCTGCTCCTTGGTGTTGACCCATCCAAACAGCTGGACCAGCCCCTGCCCACAGCGCACCCGCACGTCACGTATGCTTATATGAAGTATATGTGGAAGAGTGCGCGCAAGGTATGTAAACCCTGAACCTGATATCCTCTTAATGGGTAATTCTAAAACTAAAACACATACAGTGCTCAATACAAAGCCATCTGGCTTTAAACACAGGTCACAGTTTGGAGCTCACCAGTAATGCTGTAACACCCCTTTGGTGTATTTGTGCATACATTTTCCCCCTTTATTGTGTAATACAGCAATGAGAGAGCTTGAAAAGTTAGCTGTTGTGCGTCAGACGAAAGGTACTGAATCGAAAGTGAAGAAACTCTCCTTAAGTCCAGATGTGGAAGCTTTGTGACTCAGGGTGCTGATAAACAAATTTTCTCACTTCATTTCACTCATCACTCTTTATTTTTACTTTGTTTGTGTGCATGTGTGTGTGTGTGTGAATGCCTGTGGTCATAGGAGCCTTTGCTTCTTTTTTTTTTTTAATCACTTTTTTTTTTCTAACACTAAACACACATAACTGAATCCAGAGATACATCCAGTTCCACTTCACCCCTGGAACTGTGAACACATTGTATTTCTTAGGTATGGCTTTCACCACACTTTACGTTTTATTATTCCTAGTACTGCATTTTAGTATGTGCCTGATTCCAAATGAGAACCCAATCTCTTTTGGCTGACATCAGAGTGTGATTTTAGATTTTTTTTTTTTTTTACTGTATGCTATGTAGAAAAAAATGCCATTATGTTGAGATGACCTTGAGTTAGAACATCATACAGGTTTTAACTTTCATATCTGTTGTGGCTACACTAAGGCTAAACTAAGGCTGGAGTGTAACCTGTTCTTAGCAGTTTGCAGTCCTAAAGTGGTCCAGAGGATGTTTTTTTTTTTTTTTTTTTTTTTTGTAACAATGTGAAAATATGTGAAGCAGTATAACAAAATAATGTATTGGGTTTTTTGATCGATGATCAAAGAGAGAGAGAGAGAGAAAAGATTTGTAGGTTACTCTTTAATTCATTATTCTTTTTTGTTCACATGATGGTTTACATTTTTTTTGCAGTCAGGTTTGATTTCTGGGTTGTCTTTAAGGAATGCAGTACAGTGCTTGTGCACAATAAACCAAAGCTAATTACTCAGGAAGCATACTTTTAGTTGTGCAAGAATGATTCTGCACGGTTAGAAAGTTGCACAGGTTATCGCCAATCCCATTTTCTACATATTACCTTTTCTTCCTCCAGAGTCTCTTAGTAAGGTTAATATATTTCTATCTGTCCCTCTTCCAGATTGAAGCGTTTCAGCATATGCAGCACTTTGTGCAGGCCATGCAGCAAAAGGCTCAGCATGCCATAGCAGCCGAGGACCAGCAGCAAAAGCAGGAGCTTCACAAGCTTATGGCCAGGTCTGGACAGTTCAACACACACACACACACTCTCTCTCTCTCTCACACACACACACACACACACACACACACCCCTAAGAGTGAATAGGTGTTCTCTCACATTGACATACAAAGACTAAGTGCATATGCATCCATGTACACACAAAGATTTACCACACAGCCATTTGTACACACACACACACTGTTGTACAAAGTAGTTACAGGATATTCAGTATTTATATATTTACTGTATATACATGAAAAGAAGCTTCTTTAAAACATATAACAGCCAGAGAAGTAAAACGCTCAGCGGTACAAAGTTTCTGGATAATTAGATATGATGGCTGTAATTAATGAATCCCAGGAACTAAGTTCTTAGTAGAAAAAAACGAAGTACGGGAAACTCTTTTTCTGTTCAGTCAGAACAGAATGTTCTGTGTCCTTATATGACAGCAACTCTTTCATATTTTCTTAATGCCCTTTTTTTTTTTTTTTTGGCACTGTTTGTCTCTTAATGCCAACTTTACCCTAATCATCTTTAGATCCACGGATGGTATTTAATTTTAGTACATGTATTCACATGTGCCTTTGTTTTGGGAATAACAGGTAGCTACCATCTCGCTCACCACCAGTTCTTAAGGCATTAGCATTTTAAAGACCTGTATTTAGCCCTTATTAACACGCTCTAACAGGACTTTCTTCCTTTCACACTTTTCCATGGGTGCAAGCCCTAAAGGCATGAAGTCTGTTCTCTCTACCTGAATGCACTTCATTGTAGTATGCTTGTAAAGACATGATATTGAACATAGAGACATGGTGTTATTAAATTGTGGTTTTTTTTTTGTTACATTTTATGCAACAGTGACCACTCTGGTCTTTATCTTTCATCATCTCTTCATGCGTTATTGATCAGTGCAGCGTGAGCTCTACACGACAGTGCAGAAGTAGAGTGCATTTATCAGACACTTGCTATGCTCCCAAGTGATGATAAATAATTTATTTGGTCCATTGACCTTATAAAATGGTGCAGCCTTAAGAGTGACCTATATGATGAATATGGAATGAATTTAGACACTTCAATTAAGGGGGCTTGCCAAAAAAAATGTAACTATTCGACTATACGATGTCACATGCCCTAATCAACAACAAACTGACAATGCATTGGTTGTAAGAATTATATAGAATTCTGTTATGAACTCTGCCAGGCGCCTGCTGAACTGTCAAGAACTGTCTAAGCTACCAGTTGTTACAGAGTACCTACCACACATCATAATTTGCTATGACTTGTCAAGAACTGCTGTGATTTCTTAACTTATCTGTGGCCTGGATACCTGTGTTTTGAATTCCTCTGACTACAGAAGCTAGGAATGTGTTGTGTCTATTAGAGCATACCTTTTAGTAGCTTAGTGTGTTGGGTTGAGTGTGTAAAAATTAAAATACAATGGTACCTCTGTATACGAATTTAATCCGTTCTGGAGGCGAGTTCTTAAGGCAAAATTTTGCAATGCAAAGCGCTCGGTCGCTCGTATGCCAAAAACTGCTTTTACAATTTGCAGTGTTGTGTCTGTTATAGCATACTATATAGTAGTATTTAGCACACATACTGAAAAGGGGTGCTAACTGCATAAGAGATTCTACTGTGTCAGGACAAACTTATGATGATTATTTCCCTTACCAAACCCAGAATCCATTCAGAGTATTTACCTGTTAATAGACAGACTACGGACAGATTTAATTCAACTCAGTTAAATTCAGTTATATTTATATAGCGCTTTTAACAATTGTCATTGTCACAAAGTAGCTTTACAGATAAAAAAATAAATACAAATTTTGGAAACAAGCTTGAAAAATGTGAGGAAATGTGTATACCTTTATAATCATCAGTTTGTCTCTGATGAGCAAACCCTGGCCAACGGTGGCAAGGGAAAACTCCCTGAGATGAGAATAGGAAGAAACCTTTTGAGGAAGCAGACTCAAGTGGGAACCATCCTCATTTGGATGATATCAGAAAGATATAGCATGGACTGATTTACAGTCATACTGTGTTCTATGAGGCAGAAAGTTCAGCATAATGGGAAAGGTGTTTAAGTTTATATGAAGTCCACTTTTAGTGGACAGTGAAGTCCTGTTTTGACGGGTACAACAGTTCGCCATAAAATTCTACATCAATAAGCTTATTTCCAGCTGCATCCTAGTACCAGGATTTCTGTCTTGTCAGAATTAAGTAGGAGGAACTTAAATTAAAATTAAGTATGGGATAAAACATGTCAGGCTATGCTGTTATAGTAAAATAATTCATAATGGTGGTGACACAAAGTGGAGTTATTGGTTTTACTCTGACTTTAAATTCTTTGCAATTATATCATTTTACAAATGTGTCATTTCTTTTATATAAAAGTGATTTTTTGAGGAAAGTGATTATTAATTTATTAAAAAACATCATGCTTTGGACCAACCAAAACAACTTGCTATTTATATTAAGCCATCTAGACAACTTCACTGCATCAACAAGTTTTTCTTTGTTTTTTGTTTTGTTTTTGTTTTTGTAAATAACAGCTCATTTTATTTTTAGTTAAATGTGCACTATCTACAGTACAAGTGTGAATTAGTTGTTATGCTAGCAACAGTAACATTTTCGAGCATACTCGTAAAGAGCATTGCACGAACTGACTGTGCTATCTTCATTCCTGCTTCTAAATAAAGTGTTTGGCTTTTCGGCTGACAGCTGACAGAGTCTTGTCACATTAGCGCCGACCGCATTCCCTCATACAGTATGATTAAGGTCATGCAGCGAGGCTGTGGAAACGAGGCCAGGAATCCTCAGTCATGTTATAACTGTTGCTTGAAGCCTTCACAGCATTTCTGGAATTTGACTGGGGCTAAAAGTCTGTCTGATAAGGTTTCTCACCTTTCCCTCTTCAGAAGCGCTGGCATACTTTCACCCTAAAATAATTCGTCAATGATGGGTTTTGCGGGAATGGTGCACACCTGGTTCCCGCCGCATGGCTTCTGTGGAATTTTCTGCTGTTTCTCGTAGCTGTTTGCAATAGACAGGTGTTTGGAGGTCCTGTTTAAACCTCAAAAGAGGAGCACAAAAATAGCAATTTCCTCACTTGACTTTTTAGTAGCTTGTTTGGGGTTTGTACTATATGGAAACCTTGTAAACACCTCCTGACTGAAGGTAAATGTTGGATCATTCAAAAATTCTGCTTTGGACAATAAACTTTAAGAATTAAGTGAAGCCAGACGTTTCTCTTATTCCCAATTGCTGAATCCCAGACCAGTTCATACAGTGATAAGATTCATATCTTTAACATATGTGTTACATTTTACAGTCAGCTCAACCATATTATTTTTAACCATGATGGATTGTCATCACACAAGTTTGTTTGTTTTTTTTTCATTTTTACACATTCCCTGCATATTGTGAGCTTTTGCTCAGTGTTTTTGAACCTTAAATTGCTTCATGCTCTATAAAAAGTATGTTTTGCAAGAATATATCAGGGAGCTGTACTTCCAAGCCTTCAGTTGCAGATCCTTTATTTTTTATCCTTTATTTCTTGCGGGTTGGGGTCTCCATGGATCATACTTGCTTTTTTCCAGCATATCCCACATATGATTAATTGGATTAAGATTTGGAGAATTTGTACATCATGTCAACACCTCAAACTTGTTGTGTTCCTCAAATCATTCTTGAAACATTTTTGCAGTGTCTCAGAGATCATTATTCTGCTATGTCCCTCATTAAATATCATTTCCATGAACAGGTACTTGGTCAGTTCATACAGTGATAACATGTTATCAAAGATAAGCATCTTACATTTTACAGTCTGTTCACTCATACATTTTTTAAAATATGGTCATCACACAAGTTTTTCCGGCATTCCCTGCATATTGGAAGCTTGTGCTGTGTTTTGGAACCTTAAATCGCTTCATGCTGTATAATATGTATGTTTTGAAAGAAAATATCATGGACCTGGATTAGCAACACCCCCACCCCTCAGAAATTTTATCTGCCATGAAAATAAATTCTCACTGGATAGAATTCTATGCACGAATTAATAGTAAATGTGATGCATACATCTTAACAATTATTTTTTTTCATATGTTTGTTTGAATATTTCTTGATCACGCACTTTATTTGCAGATTATTCAAGTGCACTTTGATGTAGTCTCCTGTTCTATCACATCCCAATGGAATTTTCTTTAGATGTGGGTGACTTGGAAGAAAATTAAATTAATTTCCCTGTTTAACCAGGTTTTGCTTTGTGACATGGTATATTATCAAGAAATGGGTAAATTATGGCAGAAAAAATTGTAAAGAAATCATTTCACACATTGCACAACCTCCACCAGCCTGCATTGTTAACCCAAGACAGTTTGGGTTAATGGATTCGTGCTTCTGGCTGCAAACTCTAACCCTACCATTTGTGTGTCTCAGCAAAAATCTAAACTCATCAGACTAGACCATGTTTTTCCAGTTTTTCAGATGTCTAGTTTTCTTGAGTCTGTGCTCACTGCCCCCTCTGTTCTTGGCTGACAGACCCAGTAGAACCCAATGTGGTGTTCTGCCTTTGTAGCTCATCCATCTTGAGGTTCGACATGTACATTTGGATATGCTTTTCTGCTCATCACAGATGTACAGAGTGGTTATGTGAGGTACCAGTCTGGTCATTCTCTGTCTCATTAACAAAGCTTTTCTTTCTGGAGAACTAATGCTCACTGGATGTTTTTTTTTGCCATTCTGAGTCTGTTTTAGGTGAAAATTCCAAGAGATCAGCAGTTATAGAAATACTTAAACCAGCCCACCTGGCACAAACAATCCTACCACAGTCAAAATCACTGAGACCGCATTTTTTCCCCTCATTCTGGTGGTTGGTGTGAACATTACCTGAAGCTGCTGGCCTGTATCTGCATGGTTTTATGCTTTGTCTTACCTTGTAGTATTTATCAAAATATTTGTATTAAATAGTATAATGGTCCCAGTGTTAAATTAGTTAGGGAACTGGTAGAAGACCTTTTAATTAACTCGTAGTTGAATATTGGTACATTTATTCAATATAGAAATATTTTGTCAGGTTTCTAAAAAAAAAAAATAAAGACTTTCACCAGTAAAAAGAAAACATTGTCAACTTTTCCATTCTTCAGCTGTCCAGTTTCAGTGAGCTTTTGTCCATGGTACTTTCTTGGCTGACAGCAGTGGAACTGAATGTGAGCTTCTGCTGTTCAGCTTGTGCATTTTAAGATGCTTTTCTGCTCACCATGATTCTAAAGAGTTGTATATTTGGTTTACTGCAGCCTTGCAGTCAGCTCAAACCAGTCTGGCTATTCTATTCCCATTAGTCCTCTTTCATGGTTTCCACTTATAGAATGGCTGCTTTATAAATGGGGTGTTTATTATTTTTTCCTTCCTTCTCTTCGCCTCACCATTCTGCATAAATGCTATATGTTGATGTGCATTAAAATGCTAGATCAGCAGTTGCCTCACATACAGCATGTGAAATATCACTTGTCTGACAATATCCCAATAACCATGCTAAGGTCAAAGCTGCTGAGGATACAGTTTTTCCCCACTCGGATGTTTGATTTAAACGTCTGACATCTGCATTATTTTATGCATTGTGCTGCTGCTAACTTATTGAATATTTGCAGTAATATACAGGTGCACAGGTCGTAACAAATAAGGCAGTTTGTGATCGTATTTCAGGGAGCATCTGAAATACTGAGAGGGAGGTATCTCAGGTCCTTGCTCACGGGTAAATTGGAGCGAGAAATTGACAGACAGATCAGTGTGGCGTCAGAAGTAATGAGAACATTGTACCTGTCATTTGTAGTAAAGAGAGCTGACAGAAAGGCAGACCTCTCAACTTACCGGTCAACCTATGTCCCAGCCCTCAGCTATGTTCACAAGTGATTGAGGTCACGGATACAAGTGGCAGAAATGAGCGTCCTTCACAAGTGTGGCTGGACTCATTCTAAGAGATAAGGTGAGGAGCTCCGACATCCATGCAGAGCTCAAAATATAGTTGCTGCTTCTCCACATTGAAAGCGCCAGGTGAAATTGTTCGGGCATTTGATAAAGATGCCTTCTGGGCGCATACCTGGTGAGGAGTTCCAGGCATGTCTAATGGAGAGAAAGCCCAGGGCAGACCTAGTAAAAGAAGTATTATCCTGGGCAGCCCGTCTGCATGAGCTTGAGGAGATGTCGAGGGAGGGAAGTCTAGGTATCTCTGCTCAGACTACTCCCCACATGACCCAGACCCAGGTAATTGATAAAAGATGGATGGATGGATGCTAAGTGAACTGGTGCATAAAACAATCTGCACTTCATCCTAGTAGCCGTTTAAAAAATATAAAAATTCAGCATAGAACTTGCGTTCCAGTGGAAATTATGGATCATGGCCAGTTTGCTGAGCTGTGCTGCAGTGTCATAGTCATGTAGTGCTAAAGTCCCCTCTGTGTCCATTCTCTACTTAATAGACAGAATAAAAGTCTGCTTAGTTGTACCTAAAGACTGGGACAGTGTTTGACCTAACTGAGAAACTGGCAGTAGAAACCGCCCGATGCACTATTGCCTTAGCCTGTCGAGATTTATTATTCCTGAACGTTCTTGGCCCACATTCACAGCCCCTCTTACTCAGGCTTAAAGTGCGGTAGCTTTGCATAATGATCCGTATATGACTAAACGGAACTGCATTACTCTGTGGTTTGGAAAAGTACACAGTACAGTGCAGTGTTGGTGGATGTGGACTTTGAGCTGGCTCTGCCTTTCACAGCTAGAGCTGCTCGTAAGAAGAGCAGGCAGGTCATACTCTGGCCCACACACTCATAAACAGTTAGTCTGACTCCTGAGTTCTTTGAGCTTTTCCCAGCACTTACAGGTTTTGTGGCAAAGGAAGGACAAATGGAATAAAATTTGGCCTTAAGACAGCAATCATTGGACATGTTGGTGAAAAAAACAACAGTCTCTGAAGTTTTTAGTGAATTCCACTCCATCACTTAAATGATGACATCCAAGGATTGCAAATCACACTCATTACAACCCATTTTACATATTTTCCTCCTGTCCATCATTCTTAGGCTTAGTCTTTCCCACATAGCTCATTTCTGATTAGTGTTCTTGATATATATATTATCAATATCAGTGGCGGCTGCTAGCTCATATTAAGCTCATATTAGGCCTTCATCATAAAATTTTTTATTATAATTAAAATTTTCATCATAAAAATCATCACCTGCAAATCCGCATGGGACTGAACTCGAATCTCTGTAGCGCTGATGTATACTTATGACATGCTGTCAATCAAA
>JAOVVA010000036.1:6964759-6976616 GCA_028565275.1 Leiocassis micropogon | reverse complement strand
TTAAAACCAATATAAATACGACAGTGCATATATGAGCATTTATTTTCTGACATAGTAGAGGAAGCGGAGCTTCCCTTTTAGTCTTAGGGCAGCCGCCACTGATATATATATATACATATATATATATATATATATATATATATATATAAAATTTATATTATTTTTTAAATCAAAGTTTAAGCTTTTGAATAACATTGCAATGAAATAATACTATAATAATCTGTGCTTTAGACCTTTGAATTGGACCTCTAGAGTATATGGACGTGGGATGACGTTATTCCAGTTGCCAGTAGGGATTTGTAAGTACACTAGGGCTATTGTAGCAAGTAAGAGATGCAGCAGAACCAAGAAAGAATCAAATAAAGGATGAGCATTCTGCAAAACTTTAGGTCACATCTGGATAAATAAATACAAGTGATGCAAATGTTGGAAGCTCACAAGAGGAATCTTGTCCCATTGCCCAACTTTTTCCTTTCACTGACTCATTGCTGTTTTCTTCACTCTGCGCAGGTGTTTCTTAAAGTTAGGTGAATGGCAGCTGAGTCTTCAGGGCATCAACGAAAGCACAATACCGAAAGTGCTTCAGTACTACAGCCACTCGACAGAGCATGACCGCAACTGGTACAAGGTGAGCTTTCATACTTCACAGGACAATCAATTCAGGATTCAGGACAATTCAATTGTACTGGAACAGTTCAGATTGTTCTGTGTAGTATTTTTAAGGGGACACAAGATGTTTTTGTAGATCCTGTGAAAATTGGTACTTAGACTTATTAGTAACAGCAAACAAATTAATTGTAACCCCCACAGGCTTGGCATGCCTGGGCTGTAATGAACTTTGAGGCCGTACTGCACTACAAACACCAGAACCAAGGCCGGGACGAGAAGAAGAAGCTCCGGCACGCAAGTGGCGCCAGCGGTGCCAGTGCCAACAGTGAAGCCAGCAACAGCGATAGTGAAGCTGATAGTGCTGATCACAGCCCGGTGCCTTCACCTGGCCAGAAAAAAGTCAACGAGGTGAGTTTCACATAGTGTGCAATCGTTTGTGGCCACTTTAATAGGAATACCTCTACTCACTCATTTATATATTTAGAGTGGGCAGGGACTAGGTAGTACTGACCTGAAGGTTTCAGGTTCAAATCCCAACACCATCCACTTTCCAATGTTGGATACTTAAGCCTCAACTGTTTAGATGTAAAATGAAATAAAAATGTAAGTCGTTTTAGATAAAGGCATCTGCCAAAATCTTTAAATGTGATTAAGGTATTTAAAATGGTCAGCTGGTCATGTGACAACAATGCGTTAACTCTATTATAACTCTATCATCATTGCGAGGTCTGCTCATGGCAGTCAAGAACAGCAGTCTGAGGCTACAGTTTAGAATCTTGGCACTCTCTATTCTGACAAGTACAAAAGAAACATATTGGTAATTTAAGTTGCTTTTCTGCTCACCACTGTTGTAAGAAGTGTTTGTTTGAGTTGCCATAGCTTTTTTTGTCAGCTTGATCCGGTCTGGCTGTTCTCTTCTGACCTCTCTCATCAACAAGCTGTTTCTACTCTCTCACTGACAAATTTTGTTTTTGACTCTTGTGCATGTATCCACGGAGATAAGCACATTTAAAACGCACAACCCCGTCTACTTAGTATCAACGACTGTTTAGTGTCCAGAGTCAAGATCAGATTTCCTCCCCATTCTGATGTTTTATATAATTATTAATCTGTGAAGCTTGCACATGATTTTATGTGCTTGCTGCCTGATTAGTGGCTGATTGGAGAATTGCATGAATGAACAGGAGTGCAGCTGTTTCAAATAAAGTAGATGAGTGAGTGAGTGTGTATTTTGAGTAAATTGATACTTCAGTCAAGTATGATGGTTCCAAGCATTCTTTCAATAATTATTATAATTTTTTTTTTCAAGGCTTTTTTTTTTTTTTTTTTAGGCACAGAAAACATTCTGATTTCTGTGCCTGGGTTTCAACAAGTCATGATTAATTGATATTAGGTACTTTTTTGGAAAAGGAAATCAAACTGTGATGAAAATGGGGTCTGTGCAGTTTCATTTGCTTGATTTGGGAATGAACATTTGTCTTATAATCATCGTACTATGTCAGCATAAAAGTGGCCCATTCATTAGGATCTGATATATTTTTGTGATTGTTTTCTGTCATTACCAGTCTTTTTTTTTTTTAATCCAGGACAAACAACTGCCACATGGGTCAATGCAAAAATATTTTCTTGTAATTTCATCCTTCATGCTTATGTCTTAAGCCATACATTGTTCCAGAAATTGTTAATTTACAGTCGCATGTGCTTTTATATGCTGATTGGACTTTTTTTTTTTTGTCTGTTGTTTTTTTTTTTTTTTTTGGTCTGTTGAATAGGATTTGTCCAAGACCCTGCTGCTGTACACGGTTCCTGCTGTGCAGGGATTTTTCCGATCTATATCCCTGTCACGTGGAAACAACTTGCAGGATACACTGAGGTGCGCTAAAACACAAAAGAAACATGTTGGTAATTTAAGTTGTAGAACTATGTAGAAAGGGTGCCCTCTTGTGCTAGTGCCAGTTTTTATCGAAGCTATGTGAACATTAGTATAATTGTTTTTTCTTTGTAATAATTACAATCATTCTTTTTTTTTAATTCTTAAATGTTTTAAATCTGATCACCTTTTCTCCTTCAGAGTTTTGACCTTGTGGTTTGATTATGGCCATTGGCCTGAGGTGAATGAAGCCCTTGTGGAAGGAATCAAAACTATACAGATAGATACGTGGTTACAGGTAGGATTGCGTACATTTGTGTAGTCAGACACACACACACACACACACACACACACACACACACATACACACACGGTCTTTTCTTTCTGAACATTGCCTTTCTCTTTGGGTCAGGTTATTCCTCAGCTGATCGCTCGTATCGATACGCCTCGGCCGCTGGTGGGACGCCTTATTCATCAGTTACTCACTGACATTGGACGGTACCATCCACAGGTACCTGAAACTTACCTGAACTAAGGATGTTAAAATACCGGAATCGGAATGTTGCACTCCTTGTGGTGCAGCTATTCATTAATGTAACCAACCTTTTATTTTTTTTCATACTTTCAGTATGTTAATGTAAGAAATATATATATATATATTTTTTTTATCACAATACTGCTTTCTGAAAGTTTTTTAAACACTGTTTTCTAAAAAAAAATGTTTTATAATCTTCAAAAACACAAAGGAAAATGTTTTTCTCTGGTTCTGTTGAAGTGTGAACAAATGAAGTTAACCTATGTTAATCAGTCTGACTTTCAAATATTGGTATACTGTATGTTTCTTCTCTTTAAATCTTGTATATGTTGTCTACGTTTGCAGGCTTTGATTTATCCTCTGACTGTGGCGTCCAAGTCCACCACTACAGCTCGCCATAATGCTGCCAATAAAATCCTGAAGAACATGTGTGAGCACTGTAACACATTGGTTCAGCAAGCCATCATGGTATGATCATGCAAACACAAAGCAAAAGGCGTGCAGTTTACGAGAGCTAAATTGAAAATCTAAGTTCAAGACTAGTTATGCTTACATGGACAATATTTACTCAATCCAGTTGATATCGTGATTAAGAGATTTCAGCTGTTTACATGAACACTCGTCTGATGAGATGTGCGTTTATATGCTCAAAGCATTTAATCTCAATGCAACTTATTTGACGTATTTGTCAAGCGTCATGGGAAGAGAAACTGGCCATTGCAAAGTGCTGGAAAAAGATTTTAACTTTATTTGACTCAGCCTAGCATACAGTGTAGAACATATTTACTTCCTCCTACTTACTAGTGCACCTCTTTAAATGTCTGTCTTTTTTTTTTTTTTGCCTTTGCAGGTGAGTGAGGAGCTGATCAGGGTAGCCATCTTGTGGCACGAGATGTGGCATGAGGGTTTGGAGGAGGCTTCCCGTCTATATTTTGGTGAAAGGAACGTCAAGGGCATGTTTGCTGTCCTGGAGCCTTTACATGCAATGATGGAGAGAGGACCTCAGACCCTAAAAGAGACCTCTTTCAATCAGGTATGCACGTTTCTCATTGAGGACACTCTTATGAATAAATAATTGTTGTATATACACAGGAATTCTTACATACAAATATAATAATACTTTGGTTTGTATATGAGCTAACAGGTTTTATGTTAGAGCATTCATTTAGATATAGGAGGCATAAATATTCTCTCGTTAGACTCTTTTATACAGGAAGAGTTTGTGGATGTGTTCTCTATAAATGATTCTCTGTTGTACTTGTTAACAGGCATACGGTCGGGATCTGATGGAGGCGCAGGACTGGTGCAGGAAGTACATGCGCTCGGGTAACGTCAAGGACCTGACCCAGGCCTGGGACCTTTATTATCATGTATTCCGCAGAATCGCTAAGCAACTTCCGCAGGTGAGCTGGACAGCAACTACTCTCCTAATGTCAGTGAGATACTGGTGGAATTCGGGGTATTATGGAGCTCTTGCAGGTGGCGCCAGATCCCATGTAAAATCAAACCCGCCACCATTTTGTCTGGCAATCTGTTGATCAAACAGTTAAGCACTGCATGATTTGTGGTTATAAGCCATGCAGCCAGGAGACAAGGCTAATCCAGGTCAAAACTGATGTTTTTGTAATGACCACCATCACCATCATGTAGCACCATAGTGAAATAAATGTTTGGTAAATTACCATTATACATGATGCTTGTGTGTATGCTAATTTTGAGTAAATGTAGGTATTAAATTTAGTTCGGGGTGTTGTTTGTTTTGTCATTATTAATCTTCCCATCATATTCAATCGGAATTTATTATCTTTTTATTGTTAAATAAAACCTTTAAGTCCTTTCCTAATGGGTAAATTTTAATTGCATCGGTTTTATCATACATGCTGAGTAAGCATATGTGCAGCGACTTCAGTCACCCATCAGACAGCAGAGCAACAGGTAGGGTCATAAGATGGCAAAGTAGGGAGAAAATTTTCTTTAGAAAGTGCACTAATATCCTGCATAAGCGATGTTTTCTCGATTTTGCTTAATAATAGTTTCAGTGAGTCATCTTACCTGATGAGATAGCTGTAAACATCACCATATTGTTAATCGGTAATACCCAGTGATTTAGGTTTCTGATTATACACTGTTATGTGGTCTCTTGTCATGTGTTCAGTGAAATCCATATGGGTAAATTTAGCCAGCGGTTCATCGTTATTTGGCTTGGCTATATTCTCTGGGGCAGGCGTTACTGCCAGAAAAAATGGTTAATGTTTTGATTGTGGATCACGTGACTGCAAGAACGCTATAGACTGGTTTAAACACATTAGCAAATGTCAATGCCACTGGAATAAAAATAAATAAAAAAATTGTAAAAAGATTTTAAAAAATGCAATGTAATTGCACTACTGCTAATAGTCTGTTTAGTATATATTATGTTAAAGCAAGGCTGGGGTAGAATTGTTTTCAGCCTGAAATATAGTTTCACATCAAGGTTTAAGATGGTGCATGCAAAATACAAAGTCCAAAAAAACAAGGTGGACTGTTTCTTCTGTGTTTTTTTTCTTTTTTCTTAAATTGCTTTTGGTGAAGAAGTCAAACTGAGCACATTTCCAGTCAAATAAAAGTTACTCAGAAAAACAGATAACAGACCTATATTTAAAAAAAATCTTGACATCACAAACTCATGTGCTACATGTCTTTTTAAGCTTAATAGCATTCTTAATATGTAACTGATGAGACCTCATGGTCTCTTTGTTAAAAGGTTTTGGTTCCATTGTAGCTCTCTTAATCTGAAATCATGAGCAGCTGTCACTGGTCTCTATTACAGTTTAATACCGACTACAAAGTCATGTCATGCAAAACTGTTGCACGTACAGCAAATTATTGTTTTATCACATAATTGATTTATTAACTATTACAAACACACCCATCCTAATCAATATAATAATACATTTCTTATTTGTTACTAATCAACATTAGTACTCCTTTTCTTTAAAAGATTTTAGAGAAACTCTGATTTCCAGAGTTTCTCTAAAATCTTCAACAGTTCAACTCTGTACCCTATGAAAGGCTATATATTTTATCAGTGATATTATGTTCCATGATATATTGCATCTCAATGATTATAATGCCATTTTCTACATTTTAACAGTTCCATAGCACATACCTGAAGGTTGACAGGAGAGAACCTTTGTTAACCTGTCTACTTTATATTTGTTTGTCCTCAGCTCACATCTCTGGAGCTGCAGTATGTCTCACCTAAACTGCTCATGTGTCGTGACCTGGAGCTTGCTGTGCCCGGCACTTATGACCCCAACCAGCCAATCATTCGCATCCAGTCCATCGCACCTTCACTACAGGTCATCACCTCCAAACAGAGACCACGCAAGCTGACCATCATGGGTATGGCCAAGATGCAGAAAAAAGAGCTTACCAAAGTGTGTTTTTTGTATAAGGTTATACTCTACCTGGCCAAAGAAGGTCACCATTTTGGATGGATCAAATTATTTGGCAGCATTAAGCAAAGAAAACAACGAAAAACCCTTTAAAACATTATCAAAACCTGGAAGAATAGTGATGAACTGTCAACTTTGTGAAAGAAACGTGGCCAGAAAAAAATCATGAATGGAGATCACTTAACTACTTTGTGCATGTTGCATGGTAAAAAATTTACAGTAAAAGCCATAGCTATGTTTAATAAAGACGATAAGAGCATTTTGCACAGTGGTGTACTGGTTAGCGCTGTCACCTTGCACCTCCAGGGTCCGGGTTCGATTCCCGCCTCGGTCTGTGTGCGTGGAGTTTGTATGTTCTTCCCTGTGCTTGGTGGACTTCTCTGGATACTCCGGTTTCCTCACAGTCCAAAGACCTGCAGATTAGGCTAATTGGCGTTACTAAATCACCCGTAGTGTGCGAATGAGTGTGTGTATGTGTGCCCTGCGATGGATTGGCACCCATTACAGGATGTACCCCGCCTCATGCTCTATGTCTCCTAGGATAGGCTCCAGGCCCCACGCAACCCTGAATACCGGATGAAGTTGTATAGACGATGATTGAGTTAGCATTTCTAATTTGTAAGAGCATTTCTATACACACAATGTGAACTGACAGGATTGGGAATAAACAGCTGTGTGGCCATAAGAAAACCACTTGTTAGTGAGACTAATCAGAAAAGGCTTCAATTTCCTAGGCTTCAATTTCTAAAGTCCATAAAATTGGACTTTGAAGCAAATAATGATAAGGGTTATGTGGTCTGATATATTCAGATTGACCCTATTCCAGATCGATGGGTGTGTCAGGGTAAGAAGGGAAGTGCATGAAGTGATCCACCCGTCATGCATGTTATCAATGGATCTGGCGTTGCTTCAGTTGGTCAGGTCTCAGCTCAGCAGAATGTTGGCAGAATGACCTGAATGTTTTTATATAGCCATAAAATGAAGTCAGCTGATCACCTGAATGTACTGAATGACCAGGTTATCATCACATCTATGGAGTTTTTCTAGTGTGTGTAACTTCTTTTGGCCAGGATAGTCAATAATAAAAGTCAGCCTACTTCACTGTGATATAATTGTTTCCTTTTGCCTTCTTTTGTTTGTTATCACTTTTTATAAAGTGTGAATGTATGCGTCATGTCCAGCGGAGTCCAGACTTTAGTCAGATGCTCCTGGAGCTGTTGATGGAAATGAGCTTCCGTGCTGCACAATCAGACTTTCAGAATCAGCTAGTTCAGCTGAGCCATGTCCACCAGGCTGTTTACACAGGTGCATCCAGAAACTCAAAATCTGGAAATGTAAATTGTAGCCTGTATATGGCTGTTAGTTTAAGTGCAGTTTAACCCATTCTTTGCTCTTTCTTTGACTTCACTAATAATTTAATGTCCTAAAATAGGTTTAATTTTACCTGTTAAAGAGACAACTCAACAGCTTTTGATGAAACTGCCAATTTGTGAATTTAAATGGTCATGTGACCTTTATGGTACTACCCATATTACCAACCAAAAGTTTTTGTCATAATATTTGACACAAGTCAGCTACAGTTGTTGAGTTATTGTTTAGGAACCTGACACTGTCTAGAAGACAACTTTTATTTCAGTAGCATTTAGTGAGAAAATAAGCCCAATGCGAATACCAACACAGTTATGCTGTAATAGAGAAAGGATTAAAAATATCTGAGCTGAGATCATAACTTTTCTTCTGCCCTGTTCAGTCAGATCATGAAACATTTAAACTGCTTGTCACCAAACAATGATGTGCACAGTATCAGTCTGAACTTCATACCTACGCACATTCTCCCATACTCCCTGCTGAGCAAGCAGCTCAGGTTTATTCTCTGAACTGAGGTTGTTGTTTTTTTTCTTCCCAGACAGTGCATTTATCTGCCTGTGATTCTCATCGAGTGCTGACAGCTCTGTCTGTGTGCTTTTTCAGACCATCTGCCTCCATCACTTCTTTCCATTACGCATGCTCTCCTGCTTTAGCTTTTAATGGCTGCTCTGAACACCTCCATTGTCCCTGTCTGCCCATGGGGAGCTGTAACTCGAACGATTCCAGTAATGCGATAAAATCTGCTTCGATCCAGCAGCAAGGCTTTACAATTTGAAGCAGCTGCTGAACAAATACGAAACGTCCGCAGTATTTTTTATTGAGTTTGTTCAGTATGTCGTAAGTAGGTTTTATTTAGTGGTATTGAGATCTTACTGTACTTTGTAGCTTAGCCGTCGTTCGGCAAAAGTCATTTTATTTGTCCTCAATAACCTCAGTTTAGATTTTATGTGTAGCACGATCCAAAACGTATGGACGTAAGGACATCTGGGTTTAATGAGTCTGAGTACCATGCTTCACCGTTACTACTGTACACAAATGAGTGCAGGTGAGATCGTATCTGTTTTATTTATACTAACTGTTTCCTACCACTCTCTACAGGCAGCAATGGGCATGAGTTTATGTTCCTGCTTAAGGGGCATGAAGATTTACGGCAGGACGAGCGGGTCATGCAGCTCTTCGGGCTTGTCAACACCCTGCTGGCTAATGACCCGGCGTCTCTCCGCAAGAATCTGAGGTACATTTTGTGTCAGCTTTAATATTTTAATATTTTAATATTTTTAAATACTTTTACTTTTAATACTTTTAATATTTGGTTTATCGACTGCTTATAGGCATAAGAATCTCCCTCAGTCATGTCTGTCTGGATGTTTTTTTATTTTTTTGGGATTAATTAATGTTAAATACAATACAACTGCATAAATTAAAGCCATAAAATATTATTAGAAATATTTGAATTTGCTTGCACTTGTTGGAGAATTTTGAAACTGAATCATGACACTGTCTATGTTGAGAATTAACAGGTAGTGTCAAACAACTCATTTAATCATTGCTCAACAGCTCCAAACTCACTGACCAAGATTCACTGAACAAGAAAGGAGCAATTCTTTGGCCAGGATAAAAGTGAGAGGAGCAAATCTTGGTATTGACCGAAGGTGTCATTGACTCACAGGGTTCAGCATATACGACAAAGAAAATAAAGCTTAAACAACATGAATGTAAAAAAACAAAAAAAAAACATTTGTGAGAGGGTCACAAATTTCAAAAGTCTTTCGTTAACTTTTATAAAAGAAAAATGCATAATTTTCGGAAATAATCTCCTTGCTTTTTAATACACTTTGTCCATCTGTCAACAAGCTTTAGTATTCCCTCATTAAAAATGTTTTAAGCTGAACTGCGATCCACGAATGCATCACTGTCCTCACTTCATCATCAGATTGAATCTTCAATCTCGTAGGGCTGCTTTCAGGGGACCGAAAAGGTGAAAGTCTGATGAAGCAAGATCAGTACTATAGGGAGGATACTTTAACAACTCAAAAATAAGTTTTGACAGAGTGTTGACAGTGTGGGCAGAAATGTGAGGTTTGTTATCACCCAGGGACATGGACGGGTCTTGATGGCTAACACTTGTGCAACCTTCATTGAACTTCTCTATCCATTCATACACACTTCTTCAAGACAAAACACTTTCTCCATACTGCGCACAAAGTCTTTGATAACCCCTCAGTCAAGATCCACAAATTTACAGATGACACTAAAATACTCTGCCTTATCCAGGGCGGTGACGAGTCTGCATATAGAAGCAGGGTTGAGAGCTGAACATGCGCAAAACATTGGAGATGATTGTTGACTTCAGGAGAAACCCCTCTGCACTTCCCCCACTCACTATAATGAACAGCAATATGGCTGCAGTGGAGTCATTCTGGTTCCTGGGCACCACCATCTTTCAGGACCTGAAGTAGTACAATCACATTGACTCAATCATAAAAAAGGGCCCAGCAGAGGTTGTATTTCCTTCACCAGCTAAGGACGTTCAACCTGCCACAGCAGCTGCTCACAGTTCTTCTCAGCCATCATTGAATCCCCTGTGCACAAAATCAGACATCAGAAGACTACAAAGGACGATTCTGACAGCTGAAAGGATTATTGGTCCCCCCCCCCCTTGCCTACCCTTTAAGAACTGAATATATCCAGAGTGATGAAAGGGGCTCAGTAAATCACTTTGGACCCCTCACATCCAAGCCATCTTCTCTTTGAACTTTTGCTGTCTGGTCGGAGCTACAGGGCACCGAACACCAGGACAGCAAGGCACAAGAACAGTTTCTTCCGCCAGGCAATCTACCTCATGAACTGTTAAATGTTTCATGTTAATTTTTTTTGTGTGTGTGGTGTTATCGTCTCTGTAAATTTCTGTCACCAAAACAAATTCCTTGTATGTGCAAACGTACTTGCAAATAAAGCTCTTTCTGATTCTTTCTGACACTCTCGGACCACAAAAGTCGAATAGCTGCCCGCTGCTCTTCTTTTGCTCAAATCACAAGTGGGTCAACAGAAGTTTTAATTTAACTGAAGTGCTGATAATTTTTGACTTATCCTCGTACATAAAACGTATATGACTCAAAGATTCTCTGATGACTTCACAGTTGTTTTTGC
The DNA here is from genome assembly GCA_028565275.1 of Leiocassis micropogon. Classification (NCBI taxonomy): domain Eukaryota; kingdom Metazoa; phylum Chordata; class Actinopteri; order Siluriformes; family Bagridae; genus Leiocassis; species Leiocassis micropogon. Next base: position 6,965,647 of record JAOVVA010000036.1, on the reverse strand, counting down.
AAACCTCCATAGAATTAGGGTAATCTTAATATGTATTGAAATGTAGTGCTTCAGTTTTCATGATTCAGTATTGTGTGTGTGTGTTTGTGTGTGTGTTTGTGTAGTATACAGCGCTATGCTGTGATTCCCCTGTCTACTAATTCTGGCCTGATTGGTTGGGTTCCTCACTGTGACACGCTGCACGCTCTGATTCGAGATTACCGCGAGAAGAAGAAGATCTTGCTGAACATCGAGCACCGCATCATGCTCAGGGTACAACATCATAAACATATTATTTAAATCAAATGCTGTTTGGTCTGATCCCTTGTGACCCCTCTTCATTTTGAGATATTTAAATTGCTGTGCACTTTTTTTTTTCCTGCAGATGGCTCCAGATTACGATCACTTGACTCTTATGGAGAAAGTAGAAGTGTTTGAACATGCAGTGAACAACACAGCTGGAGATGATCTCGCTAAGCTGTTGTGGCTTAAGAGTCCTAGCTCAGAGGTGTGTTCTTGTCTCTACACACTTGTAACATTCCTTTCTGTAGGATACTCAGAGAGCATCAAGGCATACTTTCCTTATTACAGTGGAACCTTGGATTACGAGTATAATTCGTTTAGGAAGCGGCCTCGTATTTCAAAACACTCATAAACCAAAGTGACTTTCCCTTATAAGAAATAATGGAAACTCAAATTATTCGTTCCACAGCCAAAAAAATTTAATGCATAAAAATAATCAGTACAAAATATGAAGTTAAAATAAAGCAAATTAACCTGCACTTTACCTTTAAAAAAAAAAAGGAAAAATAAATCCTGACAGATGTTTCCTTTTATGCGCGCAGGCGCTGTGTGTGTGTGTGTGTGTGTGTGTGTGTGTGTGTGTGTGTGTGTGTGTGTGTGTGTGTG
>JAOVVA010000036.1:6947619-6962854 GCA_028565275.1 Leiocassis micropogon | reverse complement strand
TTTGGATTTTTACAACATTATTGTTGAAATACACAGTCCTGAAAAAGGGGCGTTTCTTTTTTTGCTGAGTATATAAGAAATAAGCTAAACACAGTGGAGAAGGTGTGCTGTCTTTGCTCACTGTAATAACACCCTTTCTTTGTGTCAATGGCAGAAACGATGGAAGGTATCGACCTGGGAGAAGCCACTCACAAAAAGCCAGGAACCACTGTGCCTGAATCGATTCACTCATTCAGTAAGTCTCCTCCTCCCTTAAATATGCACCGATCAGCCACAACACTAACATAACCACATGAACTGAATAACATTGATTAATAATTATATACCAGTAAACTGGTGGGGAGCAAATGCAAGCCTGTCCAGTCTAATCCAACAGAAAAGCCAGTGTAGCAGAAAATTTTTTAAAAAGTCAATAGTGGTCATAAAAAAAGGAGTCAGAACACCCAGTGCACCACACTCTGTCACATATGGGCCTTAGCAGGCAAAGAGTTCAAGTTTGTTGATCCGCCACCACATTCATAGATCTCCATCTGAACAAGCAATCCCATTCACAGGGGCCCCACTCTGCATAAGGTTATGGGTGATCGGTGTGTTTTGAAAAATCACAACAAAAAAAATGAATGTCATTTTTTTTTTTTCCCTCCATTCAAACTATTACTTGAAGGTTTTTGTTTTTTTCCCAATCCCTTTTGACCAGTTGGAGATGGCCTTGTGCAACCTGAAGCCTTAAACAAGAAAGCCATTCAGATTATCAACCGGGTGCGGGACAAACTGACAGGTAAGTTGTCTTCTAGCCTGGACGCTCAGTGTAGTTCCCAGTGAATACTGGTCAACATCTAAACCATGGATGTTAGTATCTCTGGATGTACAGTGCAAAAGGCACATGCAAATACACTAACTGCTGTAGACCATGACATGACATGGGTCTGTCTACGTGCTGCCCAGCACATCGGATGACAGACATATAGCTGTCGTTTCTGTGGAAGTTATTTATGGGGTTGGGTTGCCAGCTGTAGAGCAAGGATGTCTTCAAAAAGAAAAAAATGTTTTAACAAAAATACTATAAAAAAGAGCAATAAACAGTAATTAATAAATAAGTCAATAATTGCTGTGAATCCCCTTTGCTTAACATACAGTATAGTCTCAGGCCGAATTTGTGCAGTTTCATAAGGAAATTAGCTGCTTATTTTTACTGAACATCCTGCAGAACCAGCCACAGTCCGTCTGAGGACTTTGTCACACTTGCCTTTTTCATGCATGCAAAGCTCAGAAGCTTTCTTGCCTAAAAAGTCATCTTCACATAATTTTATTTTTTTTGCTGGGATAATATTCTTTGTTTTTTCTACTGACTTAATAAGAAGTTAGAAATAAAACACGTATAATAAACGTTGTTATTATTAATACATTTTTGCACAGTGCTGTAGATTAAATAAATCTGTGTGACATGCAGTATAATTAAATCATCAGACTATTGCACATTTATCACAGTGTGATGAGTCCATCTCTTATCATACATAATTTCTCATTGAAGGACGGGACTTCTCCCACGACGAGACCCTTGACGTCCCGACACAAGTAGAGCTGCTGATTAAACAAGCCACGTCACATGAGAACCTGTGCCAGTGTTACATTGGATGGTATATATGTCTTTATCATTTATCATTACAGACTTCTACAATACTGCAACAAATCGTCGTAGCGTTGCTTGAGCATGTAAATGAGCTCAGTAAGACGAGGTCACCTGACATCCTGCACTGCTAATGAATAACTGACGAATTATTTCCTCTTCTCTCCTCAGGTGTCCGTTTTGGTAGAGCTGCTGTCAAGCCTTGTTTTGTTATCTGTGTTATTTAATGATCCATTTGTGTTCTATAACGCCAGAGACAAATCGACTAAACCAACTTAAGAAAGCTGCATGAATAAGACATTTGAACGTATGTCTGCCTTTTATTAAATTAATAATGGAATACATGAACTTATAAATGAGGAAGCTAAATACTTGATCAAAAGTGTAAAGTCTGAAAAATATCTGCATTTCTTTGCCAATAAATTTTAAAGAAGTGTTTTTATGTCTTCAGTTTGTCTGATCTGTTTTGTAGTTTTCAAATTTTTCAGTAAAAAGTGGGTGTAGAGCTATATCCATTATAAGGCTCATTTTAGTCAAACTGAGTTAGATTAACTCTAAATCTAAATTGGGCTGCCACTTGTTTGTGAGACTAATCAGAAAAATAGCATTGGATTTGCTAAGGAGCATAAAGACTAGGCTTTGGAGCGATGAATAAAGGTCATGTGGTCTGATGAGTCCAGATTGACCCTATACCAGAGTGATGGGGCATCAGGGGAAGAAGGGAAGTGCATGAAGCGATGCACCCATCATGCATTGGGGCCACTGTAAAATCCACTGGAGACTGTACAAGACTCTGTGTTATGATCTGCGGTTGCATCAGTTGCTTCTGGGCTCAGCAATGTTGTGGCAATAAAATGAAATCACCCGATGACCTGAATGTACTGAATGACCAAGTTATCACATCTATGGTGTTTTCCCCCCTAAAGGCACTGGTATATTCCACGACTCAAATTGTGAAAAAGATTCTAGAAGAATGAGGGATTATTTTCACACATGAACTGGCCACCACATTGTGTGCTGTAATCAAACTTTTTTTATGGCTTTCACTGTAAAAGCTTAAATCGCTCCTTTATTTGAATCTGAAGCGTATCTAAGGTACACTAGGAGTGAGGCAAGAAATTCACCCTTGTGGGATGCCTGTCCATCTCTGAGGACCATGCACATATCAAAACAAATCAAAACACCACAGCTATATACAATGAGCGAAATGCGGTAAGATGATATACACAGTGCTGATAGGACATGAATAAACTATACCAGCTCAACGAATAACCCGGAGGAAACCCGCCAAGCATGCGGAGAACATACAGACACACACAACCCTGAGGTGGGAATTGAACCCTCGACCTGTAAATTGGCAGTCCTAACCACTACGCCACCATGCTGCCTTCTCTGAATGTAATGTAAAGTGAGTAAAAGTTTGGTAACTGAAGGTGAAAATGTAGGTAAAGCAATAATGAAAAAAGACCATAAATAACATGTTGCACTAGATCTCAGCAGCAGTGTGCACTATGCTGCTTGCCATGTGATCGATATAACGTGGGCCACGCAGTAAGGGGTTCGGTGCGTGACTGCTTATTGGCCAGCAGATGTCAGTAAAGAGCTTAGTGCCAAACTCTTTCACCTCACCTACAAATCTGTTGCTCATACGGAGCGTATAAAGTCCCAGAAAGAGTGACGGGTCCTGCTTTACCACAAAGCAAATGAACTAATTTTAACTAATTAACTACCTATTTTTTTTTTTATTTGTGTAATTTATTTCAAAAAGTGAAACCGGTATTTTCTACATTCATTACAATGTACGTCAGTTAAACCTAACGCAACCAATGTGTTTTATCAACCGCCAGATGGCGCTGTCGTGTTCACACTCTTATCCGGCAGATGGCGCTGTTCGTTACACTCTCATCCGGCAAATGGCACTGTTCTTTCCGGTGTTATTAGGTAAATGCCGCTGTTATTTACACTACCATCCGGTAGATGGCGGCGTCGTGCTAACACGTAAAAAACGAGCTGTCCATCTACAATTCATCGAAGAAGATAGCATCTCGTGGCTGTCGCTATTCTCGCGATATTATATTTTTCAGCATGGCTGCGTCCACGAGTAACAGTAGCGGTGGTAAAGAAAGTGCGAAGACTGCAAATAAGGATGCTGATTCAGAAACAGCAGAGTTTTGTCCTGGTTTTAAAGACGTTGACGCCTTTGTTAAGGTTAGTGGACGTTTCAGTGCTCTGATATTTAGTTTCAGGTCTTGTTCGAGCACGGTGTGTAAAATATACAGCAGCGTGGGGAGCTTTGTGTTTGTTGGGAGAATAAAACACTGAAGCAGATATTTCTGTTGATTTAACGTCATGTATGGGATGCGTGAGAGATTATACAACGATAACATGATAAGGACACGATAAACACTGATCAGTTCTGTATTTGTTTATCAGTGTGACACTGTGTAAGCAAAGTTACTGTTACACCCTAATAAGAGGAATATTTTTCACAAACAGCGCCACCCATCCACTGATTACAATCTATCTATGTGTATCAAAGCGTCTGTTTATGATATAACGTCTAACTATCAGCTGTTGTAACACCTCATAACATAAACATATCCTGAACACCAGGCCATGGTGCCAAAACTTCATCTTCAGCGTTACCGCTTAATGACAGCAAGGCGTTCAAAGCTGCTGTTGCAGAAAATGTAAAAAAAAAACAGCGCCCTGTGTGACACAGTATGTATGTGCTTCCTTTTCACAGCATGGACTCGGCGCTGTCGTGGGCGCTACAAAGGCGTCCGCCGGTTTGCCGCAAGCTGGAGACGAGTATGACTTTTACCGGAGCTTTCCAGGCTTCCAAGATTTCTGTGCGGTGCAAGGAGATCGAATTTTACACTGGTGCGTCCAAACGAGTCATTTTCTTCTAATGACACTCCTCATTTTCTTCTAATGATACTCCTCATCTCAACGCTGGTCCTGAAGTCCCCCGTGTCCTGCAGATTTTTATTAGGGATGGGAATCAGCAGTCACCTTCCGATATAATAATATCACAATACCTAGATGCCGATTCAGTTCTATAAATACTGCGATTTTATACGTATGATTGTATATTTCATTTTCCCACGATTTTGCTATAGATTTTAAACATTGAAGAAAAAGTTTAAAGTTAAAACGTAGCCTATTTGGTATAACATTAGTTTCCTCACTTAAGAACCAAGCGCAGCATTTAAACAATACACACTTACTTCAGATACAAGAGTTTAACATTTAGCTTTAAATTTAATTAAAAAGCAAAAAGATCTGATCCGAGATATAAAAAAATTAAATCCTTCAGGACCAGGGATGAGAAACACTGTCATAGGATATGCATTTGTGTTGGAGCAGCTTTTGGAGCTGCGAGGGTGTATAGGGCTGTGTGTGTATCACATTGTGCACATGACTCCTTAAACTTCGATGTAGAATAACAGGCCTTGGTTGAATGTATCCTGAAGAGATGATCCAAAAATAAAACCATGATTAAGAAAAATCTTTAGGAACATATCTATAGTAGCAGAACGTCGTTTGTTATTCATACACTTGTACTGTTGTTTGAGCTTGAGCTTCATTCTACCCCCTGCAACATGCAAATCTTATTCAGTCACAGTGAGACAAAGAAAGGAATGTTTTGCTTTTAGGTTTTATCTTTCTCCTTTTCCATAACACTGCTGAGTTTACATTTCTGCACTGTATTGACTCGAAATGTGTCTGTTGCTGTAAATAATCACTGTCAGGCCCGGAAGAATTTGGTAAGAGTACAGAAGCTGACTAAATATTTACTCATGAGAGCGTTTTCATGAAGCCTAATCTTTTAATAAACAGGATTGTTGGTCTAATTTTGCAAACAAAACTGGCCAGGCGTTGCCCATGTCAGGTCAAGGGTGTGTCACTGCGACACAGTGATTAATTGCGTCAAAACTATATTAAAAAGGAGCTTTGTTATGATTATACAGGGAGGCAATTACGGCTTGTTTCCAGGTAGATTACAAGTACTGATAGTGATATCGAAATGAGTACTCGGCATCAAGGCATGTATGCTTTGGTACAGCACAGGTTTCTAATATTATATCATGTTTGGTGTATCCATGGTTTTGTCATGTCACTGTGCTGTATTTTATTTGAAATACTTTAAAAATGAGATGCTTGGCTTCGCATTGCCCTGAATGTGTAAAAACTGTAATTTTTTGTGTTGTTTGTTTTTGTTCAGTATGAGTCAGCTAATGCAGCACCACGGCTGCAGATCTCACTTGAGAGACAGGAACAAGCTGACAGGACTGGAGGAGCGTTTTGACATGGTGGTCGATGCCAACGATGCCATCTTGGAGAAAGTGGTATGGACAACTGTTCACCCCCCCCCCCCCTCTCTCTCTCCTTTTTTTATTTTTTTTATTTTATTTTTTTTTACAAATAGAACCTACTAATTTTGTCTCAAACTTCCTCAGGGAATTCTGTTAGACGAGGCCTCCGGAGTGACCCGGTCGCAGCCTGTCATGCCTGCAGGCTATCAGCCTCCCAAAATTGTTGTGTCTAGTTGGAATCGCAAGGTGGGCATATTGGTTTATTGTTTGCATTGTCTTATTACTGCAATTAATAAATAGAAACTCAACAAGCAACATAATGCTTTCTCTCTGCTAGTTCTCATATATGTTCTGGCATCATCATGTTCTGCTTTTACAGTCACCATTAAGGTTGCATTTAACCACAATGGACAGGTTAACAATCACTTATCGGTACATTATTAATAATTAACATGATGCACATTAATTTTTTCTCAGTTTAAGTTTTACTTAAACAACTTGAGTAGCATTGTCAAAGTTTTTGGGACGAAAAAGTACTATAATACAGTTACTCCCCGACTTACGAACATTCGAGTTACGAATTTCCGCAGATACGAATGGACCACGGTTCTTCTTCCAGTTCAATCACGGAAGTAGCTCACGTGTATTGTGCAAAAAATATACAACGCAGTGCACCAGATTCCAATTATAGCAGAGACACCACTCTAAGATTCATTTCCTTAAATGCAATTGTGGTTTTTGGCCACATGATGGCAGTGTGGGGAACCTGTACAGGTTTAATCAAGTGGATTTGTATACTTTACATTGTATATTTGTGTCAAAGGAGTGCAAGACTCACTTTGTCAGACTTAAGAACAAATCGGACTTACAAATGCGTTCCATTCTGGGAGCATGTTGGTAAGTCAAGGACTACCTGCAATAAGATGATTTGTGATACTGCGCACCACCTGAACTGCAAATGCACCCTTTTGTGGTCTGCAAGTAAATAGATCTATGAGTTAGGGAGAAATATTATGCAAAATGAACACTGTTGGTTGATACATTTTTAATTGGTTAAATTCCTAAAGGCAATTAATTCATTAACGAAGAAAAAATTTATGTCGCATCAGAGCATTTTATTTACTTTAATGTTGCGATCTACCCACTGCCGACTTTCAAGTCACACAAGCAGCTCAAATTCTGAGTTCTTGCTCCCAAAACAAACGCAAACATCTTCCTCATCATCATTATATTAAAAACGTTTATTATTTAATCTTGTTTGCTGATATTAATGTCTAATCTAGGTAGAAACTAAGCTAGTTACAGTACAGTACGTCACTGATACCTGCTGGTACTGTTAAGAGTGTTTTTATGGTTACAGTGTAAGCAGTTTTTGTCAAAAAAAAAGGCAAACATCATTACTTGACCTGTAGTTTGTGATCAACATTAGCGTGGCATACTGGTGTAGAAGAGTGACATGACTGAGGTCTGATGCTCATTTAAACAGGGAGGTGACCGCAGTGCAGAGACCTTCCGTCTCCTTCACGCTAAGAACATTCAGCGGCCGCAGATGAAGTTTAAGGAGAAAGTCGACAACAGCAACACGCCATTCATCTCTAAAATCTTCATCAAGCCCAATGCGTTAAAGCCACTGGCTCCATGTGAGTTTGATTTCTTAATTTTTTTATTTTATTTTTAAGATATAATTAATTTTTTTTATTATTAAATGGTGATATAACGTGAGAGATTTAAGGTGGTTGTGGTGGCTGTGTGTACTTACAAGTTCAATGAAGCGAATGTTTGTGTTTTGTGCAGATTTTACCAACAAACACCTGAGGAAAGAGAGGCCAGAGGATTTGGACGTCCCCATCGCACTTGCTGACTTCATCCACCAGCTGAGAACACAAGAGCACATGGAAGACATGTAAATGCTGCTTTACATCCATGTGCTAATGTGTATTTTTACATGTGACTGCTTAGTCCCTTCTGATATAATGGTGTCTTTCAGGTTTTCTCATCCTTACCAGTATGAACTGGACCACCTGATCATGCTAGAGAGTCTCATGAGTAAACCACCTGAACCACAGGTATAAACGGTATCTGATTCGTCTTCAGGAATTTGCTGCATCCTTGATGAATATTTCCTCAAAGCTGATGTTTTTACTTATACAGATGTATAAAGTTCTAGCGGAGACGAATTGCCAGTTTATCAGCAGCTTGGAGGATCTAGCGGCTTTAAACGAGAAGCTGAACCAGACGACGGAATTCGCAGTGGACCTGGAGGTGTGAATGAATGAGTGGTTAATTAGATTACTTTGCACCTACAGATGTGATGAAACAAATATGTTATTGCTTTTCAGTAATGACATTCAGAAAACTCTGAAAAGCAAACCTTGGGTTGCTCTCATAAGTTTTCATCTATTAAACTGGTCAACAAGGGATTTCTTCAGTATCTTCCAAATGTGATATTACATTTATATATACAAATGTATATATATTTTTATTCATTCGTTTTTTTTGTTGTTGTTTTTTTCCCCCCTCCTTTTCACAGCACCATTCCTATAGAAGCTTCTTGGGAATCACGTGCTTGATGCAGATCTCCACCCGAGAAGAGGATTTCATCATCGATACCCTCGAGCTACGGAGCGAGATGTACGTTCTGAACGAGAGCTTCACCAATCCCAGCATTGTGAAGGTGATTCTCATAAGTTACTTCTAATTATTTGTCCAACAATAATACTAAAAATAGTATTATTGTTGGATTTACTGTCCAAATTTGGACACAGTGATCGCTTCGGGCTGATGGATGATCAGTAGGCTTGTATAAGGAAGGCAGAAGAGAATTTTGTACAGAGGAAAATATCTGTGAGATAACCGCGGGAAGCAGATGTGGATCAGAGCAGTTGCCAGTGCTCTGCTAAAGACAGTCAATAATTTCTATGTGTTCTTTATTCCTAAACAGCTGGTTTGATTCTTGTAGGTTTTCCATGGTGCTGACTCGGATATCGAGTGGCTGCAGAAAGACTTCGGGCTCTACGTGGTCAACATGTTCGACACTCACCAAGCTGCTCGCTCACTCAATCTCGGCAGAAACTCCTTAGATCACCTCCTCAAAGTCTTCTGCAACGTGGACTCCAATAAACGCTACCAGCTCGCCGACTGGAGAATACGGTAATGCAGAAACTTATAGCAGACATGCCAAAATTTTTATTTTGTTTATATTTGTATATTAATATTTATATATACGTGTGTGTGTGTGATGTGCCTCTCAGCCCCTTACCAGAGGAGATGATTAAATATGCCCAGGCTGACACTCATTACCTGCTCTATGTGTATGATCGACTCAGAGCAGACCTGTTTGACGCGGCTAACGGACAGCCAGCACTCGTACAGCTAGTCTGGTCCAAAAGCAAGGACCTCTGCCTAAAGGTACAGTTAGTGTCGCACTGTATACTGAGACGAAAAAAGTGGTGCGTTTCGAAAATGGTACTCTTTAAACAATTGATACCTTTACTGTCTAAATGTCTTTTTAACACAAATACAAAAACTTTTACAATTTCTAGCAAAAGTGCACCTTTTAAATCCCTTACATTATATCTTTAATTTAATATTATATTGGTTTGTATAAATTGGTTAAATGTTTATGATGTGTCTGCCATGAAATAGACTGTGAAGCTGATATGGCAGTAAACCCTAATACAAACAAACAAAATTAACACCAACGCTGACATCAGTGACATTTGTGACGTAGTTGGGGATAGACCATGACTGAGGTTGTTACAGGAATCTTTAAATGAATCATGACCAGTGGTAGAAAAGCACAGCACTTTTTCTTTTGTTGATTGGTAATAAGAGGAAACCTTGAGAGGAACCAGACTCAACAGGGAACCCATCCTCAGCCTACTTTTACCCATACTACGACCGACACTTATTGTAATTAACAGTTGTTAGAACACTTGCGATGGGAAATAATGCATATAGTTAATGTCCCAGTGTTGTTGCTGTCCATCGTCACCACTTATGCCTCTTGTCCAATGGTAAAGCGCTCGCCCTATCATCAGGAGATCGCTGGTTCGATCCCCGGGTGATGCTGGATGAGAGGTACTCGGTGCTCCCACATTAATGACGGCTCTACAAGCCAATCAGGGGCGTCTGTGAGCTCGCGCAGGCGGAAGGAGCGGATAGCGCTGTTTCTCCGAGTGTGTTACGCCGCCCCCAACGGTGCGTGAGCGAGCAGTTCGAAAAGATGGTCGGTGACGTCACGTGGATCAGAGGAAACACGTGGGTCGGTCTGCGGCACTCCCGACTGATTGGCAGTAGAAGCTTAATGTGGGAGCCTCCAGTGACTGGGAGGAATTGGACACAACCAAATTAGGGGAGAAAATCGGAAAATTTGGAAAAAAGGGAGAAAAAAAACATTTTTAAATGAGTAATTACACATTATTTTATATTATTTACTTATTGTGTCTCATAAAACACAGGACTAGTCTTGGCAGCTACAGCCAAAATAATGGCAATGTATAAATTGTATTTATTTACTTATTTTTCTGTCTAAATTCTTTGAAGTCAATATTAGCGTTTTTCCAATACACAACACTTTAAACAGCCATTCTGGTGTCTGGTGTTTTTTTTTATTATTGTTATTTAAATTATTATTATTTAAATGATGATGGTTTCTTTCCGCAGAAATACATAAAGCCCATCTTCACAGAGGAATCTTATATGGAACTGTGCAAAAAGCAGAAGAAAAGCTTCAATAGCCAGCAGTTAACCGCTTTCCGTTTCATGTATGCTTGGAGGGATAAATTGGCAAGAGAGGAAGACGAGAGTACTGGGTAACGCACACTTCCTTCGATATTTATTTTCATTCAGTGCCTTTATTCACCTTAAACTCTAATATCACTGAATGATAAAACAGTCTGGCGAGTTCAGATGTACCAAGACAGCCAGAGCATGATTGATTTGTGATTATAGTGGCTTGTAAACTGATTATCACCCTTGCAGGTACATCCTGCCCAACCACATGATGATGAAAATTGCTGAGGAGCTACCCAAGTAAGTTTTCCCTTTTCCTTTTCCAGAATAGCTTTCTTGCAGTGTTAGCGACTAACATTGCATCATCCACTGGGAGAATGTCTGCGTCACAGACTTCGTCATCGTGTCGTCTACCTGTGCAGCTCAGGCAACACACAGGGATCATTATCGGTTGTCTTGCATCAGCACAGTCGACGTCACACATGTCTTCTATCCACAACTAATGAAATAAACCAGTCATGGACCATACTTTCACAGAAACTGTATCAGGAAGCATATATGTGCACTAGCTATTTCCGTTTCTAATTTTTTCTTTCCCGAATCTTTAAATTATTAACGAAAAGGGGACGGTCAGATCTGCTGTCTGAAACTCCTCCTTTAGCAGCAACCTCCTGAACCGTCCATGGGAATTTTACCAAACTTGCATTGTAGGCTTTTAGAAAACATAGATGTGAATTATTTGTTTATCTTTCTTATATATTTTTTTTAACATCTAGTAGCGTCCAGTATACTATAACAGTCCGAGGTTTAGTGATGTGCGTACGCGGTAGTACCAAAAACCGCCACATGGTGGTATCTCTTTTTAGTTGTGGTATACTAAGTGTGTGTTCAGAAGTTGTTTTGCTACGATGCCGCTCTGATTAGCTACCTCCCTGAACTTATTCTTCTCAGTAATACACTGTACATGGGGTGATTGCTGTACACCTATAAGTAATGAATGGTGTGTAGTGGACAGCTGGCGTTTATAGCTGATGTTTAATACTTCTCCTAAACCATTGGTTGGAATTTGACCATCACAGAACCTTTATTAGGAAGCATTGGAAGAAAACATTGCCCATTTTCATTTTTGAAATTTCCGCACGTCTTCCTTGGAAGTTTCATGCACATTATATTTTAAAGAACCTTGTTATGAACATCAACACCGTTTATACTGCAAATTACTTTACTATTGGTATTGTATGTCATGGTGCATGGGCAGGCTGTATTTTGATGCTGTTTATTTGGTTAAAGGGAACCTCAGGGCATCATCGCTTGCTGTAACCCCACCCCGCCACTAGTGCGGCAGCAGATCAACGAACTCCATCAGCTCATCAAGCAAGCGAGGGAGATTCCCCTGCTGAAGGTGAGCCATAGATTCGTAAAATAAAAAAAATCAGATATTATTGTCTATTCAGTGAGAATGACTGGGCTTGTTTTTAAAGTACAAGGAGTGTTCACGTCAAACCGGGACCCATACGGTCCTGACCTCACACACATCTTAAAGGAGATCCTGGGAGGCCAACGTTTCAGACGTGAAGCGGGTAGTCTGATTATGGCGTACTGAGAACAGTTTTTACCTTGATGGTATCCAAGCAGCAGTAGTGCAACACTGAGATTAGTGCAGCAGGGGATTATAAAGAGAAATAAAGCAAGTTTTTACTCTCACACCTGTGTGCTGTTATTCTGCACAATCAAAGTCCCGATTTGACTTCAACACCCTGTGTACTTTTTGTGTAATTTTTTTTAAAAGGCAAATCTGGTTCTGTATTAGGGGTAGGTTTTCCCCTTTAATGAAATAATCTTAGAATGATTTTAGAATGTACAGATTTAAATGATGATCTATCTCCTCAGGCAGAAATTCTTTCAGAAAAGAAGAAATCATTGACTCCTAAACGAAAGGTTTGTTGGACATCTGTTGTATGCACATATGCATGTGAAGTTTATAAGGACAAATATTCATGAGAATAGACAGAACACTAATAACGTGTTGTGGTACAGGCTGAGTCGACGCTGTTTGGGCCTCATGACACCTCGCATGTTTCTGAGAATGACCTTATGGAGCTCTCCTCCCATGGTAGGTCACACATGTTCCTTTGAGCTTAAACATATCATTGCTGTTATTGCAGATTTAATTAATTACATATCTGTAACACCTCCCTGATCTCAGTGTTTATTTAAGGGCAGGCTAATGTATTCTTAATGCCTGTGTAATGAATAATGGAGAAAGAAAAAGAAGTAAGCACCAGTCCACAGGGTTGTTGTGTCTCACACAGTGTGTTCGCTCCATTTCCTAGAACGCTTGGCTTCGTGTTCTTCAATGTCCTTGTTGCTTGGTTGAGGTGTATTGGGAACTCGTAGACGGTACAACTGCGTCTCCGAGGAATTAGTGATATGAGACTCTGGTGGAAATACAGGTCTAAGACATTGGGCTTGGTGCATGCAAGCAAATAAAGTGACAGAACAAGCATGTTTAAATGTTGCAAAGTTTTATGTCTTAAGTTTATTTATTATGTCTTTCGTTTGAAATGTCACACATGCTTCTTTGCAGTTTCGTTTGTGAATCCTGTGATATTCCCTGAAACGTAGCCAAGGGAGTCTTGTGATTAAAAAAAATAATAAAATTCTCCTTCCTTTAATATAAAGATAATTTTACAGTAACAGATATAAAAAATATGTATTTAATTATGTAGTTTTTATATTAATTAGCTCATTTGAATGTACTTAATTCCAATTACATCATTTTAAATAAACATTTTATTTTAGTACATTATGGTTAGGGCATACCTCTGCTGATCCTTGGGATTTATTTTATTTATAATCAAAAAGCAGTCATTTGGCTGTAAACGGTTTGAGAACTCTTGATTTATAAAGTGCTCTAGTTTTATTCCTTTATGCCATAAAGCAGCTTAACATAAATACAAATGTTGATTCGGATCCATAAAGAGCAAGCTAGACTGATTAAACTCAACACCAGTTAGCAGGGTTGTGAAATATTACAGTATAGAGTACAGTACTAGATGAGGACAGATGCATAATACGAGCCTGGTGTAGTTTAGACAGATCGGAATGTCCAGCTGCACGTGTAAGACTAAACAGCTGTTTGTTTTAAAAGTAATGAACTTGTAATTTATGATATTTCTTTAGAAACCCCGACCAAACGTGGAGTCCTTTTCTCAGAGGAAGATGATCCAAATCTTGGCGATAACCTGGAGTCTCTGAATGGCCTCGTAGCTTGTGCAAAAGTCTCCCTCTTTGCAGTAAGACATTTATAAATGCTCTGTTTATTTATTTATTTATTTATTATTTTTTTTAATGTTGGAAAAAAATACTTGAAGCATCCACCAAGCTCAGATACACCTACTGGATGCCACTTCCTGGCCATTAAGAGGGACGCACACGACACACAGTGAACATGATGTCGTCTGATGATCTCTTTGTCTGTCATGTGAAGAAACTATAGAGTGTTTAAGTTTTTTGTGTCACAAGGTAATTAACATGCTCGAGTAGAACAAAGAGAATTACCGGTATGGAGACTCAGTAGGAAGCACGTTAGCATATTCCGGTTAAACAAAAGGATTCCAATGAGCCGTAGGAAGTATAACCACATAAGGAATGAGGAAGTGCAGTGAGGGGGTTGTTTTATGGACATATAGAACAAAGAGAGGTGTAAGAGATAGAGACATGGGAAAGTTAACACAGTGGCAGAAAAGCTTACATCCACTCCTTTATTCATGCTGTTATGCACCAACATGATCTGTAAAATGATGTCGATCATGATTGTGGCACAGTTGCTGGAGTCCGGTCGGCTGGTTTGAGTAATTGCTAATCGACTAAAATTTTCATCTACAACAGTCCCTAGAGTTTGTTCAAAATTCAATTAAATTTTATTTAAATAGCACTTTTAAAATGGTCGTCACAAAGCAGCTTTACAGAATCAAACAAAAATTTGGGAAATGAGTTTGAAAGGTATGAGGAAATGTATATATATCAAAATGATTGTTCCTGATGTGCAAGCTGAGGGCAGCAGAGGCATGGAAAAACTTCCTGAAATGGCAATAGGAAGAAACCTCGAGAGGAACCAGACTCAACAGGGAACCCATCCTCATTTGGGTAATATCAGATAACAGGGGTTGATTTGCAGATATACTGTGTTTTAGGAGGCTGGAAGTTCATTACAATAGGAGAGTAGTTTAAATTTAGTCCACTTTCATTTTTGGAGGCTCAGGAACAAAACTGTTTGTAGGAATTTAAGGCCTGAACTATTGAGCGACTGCAGTCACAAGTTCTCAGAGAACAGCTGTCTGCATGATCCAAGTCCGGGACCATTTTCATAGTAAAGTGGAACCATCCACAGTCACCAGACAGACAGAGCGAGAAAGAGAGAGAGGGGAGCGCCTTCAGACCGAGAGAGAGGGAGGGGAGAGCGACGGACAGAGGGGGGAGAGCGACGGACAGAGGGGGGAGAGCGACGGACAGACCGAGAGAGGGAGAGGAGAGGGGGGGGAAAGACGGGCAG
>JAOVVA010000036.1:6928709-6947519 GCA_028565275.1 Leiocassis micropogon | reverse complement strand
TTTGAACTTGGTGTTATTTGATCTTATTGGTTTAGAAATTGATATTTCAATAAATAGTAAACTTGGCCGATTTCGTTTCATTTTGTTGACAAGTGGGGCTTGAAAATTCGCCCACCCGCTTAAGTGGGGAATGACAGAAAATGTTTTAGAACCACTGGCCTAGTGAGAGGTAAATGCTAGCCTGCAGGTGTTCCTGGTTGTTGTTATTCAGCCAGATCTGCCCATTGCTTATTTATACCCCCAAAACTGTTTGTGGGATTCGATGAAAACTTAAGTGCTTCTTAAGTAGCCATTAAACGCACCAAATTTGCATGTTTTATTGCACTTGTGTTCATGTGCAGCACCAAATGTAATATGAGCTTTAAAAAAGCAACCACGAAACACAATACATCCTAAATAGTTTTTTTAGATATATATTGGTGAAAAAATAATGAATTTAAATGTCTTACCTCAATAGCATTTCCATGATTAATCTTTAAACTTGCATGTTGCAGTTGCTAGAACATGTTATTTGTTCCGTAAAATAAATAAATAAGTATAAAGAATATTTCTGAATGTGATGTTACAGGAGGAAGAGCAAGTCAGTAAATCCTCACACCACACCACCGTGGCCCAGCAGAAAGCCCGCAGCATCATGGAGTCTTTTGAAAATCCTTTCAGAATGGTACGAAGTGTGTAATTGTCATATGCAGTGATGAGCTCTCCTGATGAAAGCATGAACATTGGTATAGCAGAAAGTAATATTCCTGTCCTCTTTTCATAGTATTTGCCTTCGAAGGATATACACATCTCCAAAAACGCCAAATACGACCCTTCAACAAAGATTTATGAGGTAAGTATGAACTGCTGAAATTGATTGAGAAAAACTATAAAGTGCTGAAACCGGTTGGATTTCATGGAATGAACGGAAATGAAACACCATGGTCTGTACAATGCAGACGTTGTCCTCAAACACAGCCTCAGAAAACTGTTCAAAGCGTGACGTCTATGCTCAAAGCTTTCTGACACGTCAGAGCCGTATTTGGAACAAAGGCAAGACCTTTAGAAATCTGCAAACATTGAAAAGAGCCATAAATAACTGCTGAAAATAAGAGAAACCAGGCTTAATAGTGATCCTTGAATGATGTGAGGCTTTTGTCTCCTCTGTTGAGTTTTGATTTTTATGACTGACTCATCAGGCTTAGTCATATCCATCTTAGAGGGTTATGAATTACTATACCGTAGGTTTTGTACTTGGTAGAAATTGCCTCATCTTAGATGAAAATTTCAGTTTCCTGAATGTTTTTAAAAAAGCAGTAATATGTATGAGCCAATTTGTATGAACTTATATTCATGATACAATCAGCACAGTGGCGTAGCGGTTAGCACTGTGGCACCTCAGGTCTGTGTACATGGAGGGTCTTTGCATGTTCACCCCGTGCTTGGTGGGTTTCCGCTGGGTGCTCCAGTTTCCTCCTATAGTCCAAATACATGCAGATCAGGCTAATTGGTGTTCCCTAACTGCCTGAATAGTGTGAATGAGTGTATGGATGTGTGCCCTGCCTGGGATTCAAGGATGTACCCCGCCTTGTGCCTAAAGTTTCCTGGAATAGGCTCTAGCCATCCTGCGACCCTGTAAAGAATAAGCAGTATAGAAGACGAATTGATGAATAATCGAAAATATTAATGGGGCACTACATTCAAAGAGGCAATTCTTCACGTAAATATTTAATCCTTTTCCCCTCCTGCTTGTCTAAAACAGATCAGTAACCGCTGGAAGCTGCAGAGTATTGAGCAGCAGCAGAAGGAGGCTCAGGCTAAACAGCAAGCTAAAGAGCAGGCAAAGAAAGCTAAAGGTATCTTCCCACCATTAGAAGTTTATATATTATATTTCATTATCACTATTCCGTTTTAGCGTGTCTCATCCGTGCTGAATGTAATGTGTACTTTCTTCCAGAGGAGCGTAAGAAAGCCAAACAGAGCTATCAGGAGTCCCTACAGAATGTCTCTACAGTCAGGCAGCAGGTCATGGTAAGCACTTCGAAGCTGTATTTGACCCTGAAATCTAGAAAATATTTTGTTTTGCCCGGATTTACTTTGTTTTTTACTCCAGGCCAATTAGTTTTTTCGCACTGTGTGATTAGGAAGCAAAGCAGGGAGGGCAGAAGAGAGAGAGGGTTGCCAGTGAACCAAGTGAAGAAACTTGCAAACCGAAAAAGAAAGCTCTGAAAACTGACAAATCCAGCAGCGCTGCCTCAGCAACTTCAAAAGCGAGACAGAAGCAAGAGTCTGAAGATCCTCAACAGGCCCCGTCTGCTACCTTCACACCTTACGACTACAGCCAGTCAGATTTCAAATTGTTTGCAGGTACGGTATATTTTTTCAGTACCAGGTCTTGCTTTAACTTTTTCTATACTACGTCACAAGCATGGCCACTTGTAGCATAACCACTCGCTCAACCCATGCCTGCTTGATTGCTTCTTGAAGATCACGTACAGAAATTGAATATTCCACAAAAATTCGCAGTTCTCTCGAATTCCCTAGTTTTAGCCATTTTTGAAAAGAGGTGGACACTACAGCAAAAGATGAGTTTCTTGAATTGCGGCACACCTACTGTTACAGGGCGGGAATAAAGCACAGATGCACGATTGGCTAGTGAGTGTGCACTCTTCCCAAGAGTCCCCGAGATACAGATGGCTGTAGCGAGATTCAAACTCATGATCTCTGGATGACCGAGCAAATGTGTTTCTGTTGTGCCGCTTGGGAATGCATGCATGCAAGCAGCACAGAATAGATTATATCAGAGGGTAATCAGTCATGGCCAGTGATGTGAAGGAAACTAAGCCAAAAAAAAAGTGTAGTAATATTCCAGTCCTGGTGATCATAAAAACTCCAATGCATTGTAGATTTTTAATTGGATTTGTTAGTAAGCAAAGTGTTGGATCTAAAACTTCCTTGTGGGTAGAATAAATCACTTCAGGTCACAATTTTCATCCATTTTTTCTCTTTCTAATATCCTTAAAAATACATAATATAATTTAACTAACAGAAACTACATACTACTTGTCTAATGCTAAGTTAAACACGCATTTAGAGATTTTACTTTGCATGAGTGAACACAATATTATTATTTTTTTGTTCTCCTGACCGGGAATGTCTGAAGTACAAATAGCAGCATGTTCTTCACAAACTCGCTATGACCTTTGTCACACCTACAAACAGTCATGCATCAATTATTTAAAATATATGACACATTATTTTTTTGCACATTCACACTGTCTGCGTTTTTATCTGTTTACATAACCCATTTATTGTTGTCTTTATTTAATCTGTATAGTGCTTGTGTATAGTGTGTTTACTGTGTCTTGTTTATTGTCTGGTTTTATGGCTTTCTTTTTCTTGAAAGTCACCAACAGCCCGTACCAAATTCCTTGGGTGTATTAATGTACTTCCTACTTAAATCCGATTATGATTTACTATCAAAGAAAGCAAGCATGCTTTAGAATAGAATAGAAAGATTTTTACGGTGGCTGAGAAGTACAAAACAAAATAACAAAGCCGAAAGCAAAAAGACAAATTCAAAAACAAAACAACTTAAATTATACAGGAAGGACTGCAGCGTCACAAAACGGAAATTTAAATGCTGCAGTACTTCTTGTATGTCTCTTTCATTCTTAAACTATACCTACCTGAATTGTCGTCGTGTTTTCTGATTTGGTATTTTGTTTTTGGACGTGTCATTGTGTTTTTTAATTTGTTAATTTGTTTTCGGTTTTGTTGTTTTGTTCTCTGGTCTATTTTGTTTTCGGTTTTATTTTGTTTTATCTGGCTTTATTTTGTTTTTGGTTTTGTTATATAGTTTTGTTTTGTTTTTTAAATCGGTTTTGTTATTTTGTTCCCTGGTCTATTTTGTTTTCGGTTTGATTTTGTTTTTGATTATGCTATTTTGTTTTCAGTTTTGTCATTTTGTTCTCGGGTTTATTTTGTTCTCGGGTTTATTTTGTTTTGGGTTTTATTTTGAATAAAGAATAGAAGAACAAAAGAACAATAAAGGAAAATTGTGCTTGAAAAGTACAGTTGAACTAAGGATAGGATTTTCAATTAAAATAAATAAATATACAAACAGATATTAACATTAAACAATTGAGATGGAATATACATATTTACAAATTTATAAAGTTATACAAGGTATAAATAAATAAAAAGTAAATAAAAAATAGAAATATAAAACATATATTAATTACACAATGTGTAAAGTGTAATTGTAAACTTTTAAGTTTAAACTAAGTTTTCATTGTTAATTTTCATTTTCCCGTTTCCATAATATCCACTTATAGTAGTAGTATTTTTTTCAAGCATTCCCTTCATTCATGAGGCAGTTTACCTTTTACACTTGTCAACTGTTTCTTCTGTTTTTTTAGGAAAACCCAAAGACTCCACACATTTCGATCCCAACAGACAGCCGAATGAACCTAGACGGAAGGTAATAAATAATAGGCCTGATCTAAGCTGCTATGTAATGTATAGAACATTTACAAATGTTTATTTTGTTTGATTTGTTGTCAATTAATTTGGTGTGATCACTGACAAATATATGTATTTTTATTTCTTAGAAAAACCTTAAAGGGAATCGACAAAGTGCTGCTGGAGGCCGAAGCATGTCCTACCTCCCTGCAAAATCGGACAGGTAAGGAAATGCACATGTTAACCAGCCTTGCTCCATATTCGTGTAACGAGTTTCATAAATTTGTGCTTTTTCTCTGTTTTTTACACTTGTTTTATTTATTTTCCAGAGGATTTCGTCATAACTGGCCCAAGAGATAAGAATCTCTACAAGACAATGTCTCCTTTATTTCCTTTTTTTTTTTTTTTTTTTAAATGTGGGTCATTTTATCTATATGTTTATATATAGTACATTTGGGGAAATTATACACAATGCTGTATACAAAATTGTGAAAGACCTTTCATTAAAATGAATATTCAAAATATTGCTTTCTTTCTACTGTTAAGTTTTTTGCAACTCACAAAACATGTAGATGATTTCTAATAAATATACAAGAGGGACAAAATGAAAGCTTAATAAATGTAGTTGTGCAATATTTTCACACATTTATTCATTTAAACAGGCAAAGCCAATACATTTCACAAGATTGACTATAGTTGTCAATATATCTATGGCTAAAAACAGGTGTTATTTTTGTGTATTTGAAGTGTCTAATAGCACAGGGTGTCTATGCTGACCCATATCCACCGCCAAAAGATCCTACAATGGGCATGTGAGCATCAGAACTGAACCACTAAGCAATGGAAGTGGCCTGGTCTGATGAATCACATTTCTTTCACATCACGTGAATGTTTAGGAGCGTGTGTATTGCTTATCTGGGGAAGAAAAGCCACCCAGATGGACAGAAGGCAAGTCCAACAGAGGCAGTGTGAGGCCTTGTTACACGCTGTATCTCCTAAACATTGTTGCTAACCAAGTACACGCCTTTATGGAAATGGTATTCCCTATTGGAACTGACCTCTTTCAGCAGAATAATGTTCCCTGCCACACTGCAAACATTGTGCAGAAATGGAGTGAGACAACAACGAAGTTGAGGTATAGACTTGGCCTCTAAATTCTGCAGATCTCAATTCAATTGGGCATCTGTGGGATGTGGGAAAAACATGTCTGATTCATTGAGGCCCTGTCACACAACTTACAGGACTTGAAGGAGTTCTAGTGGGAGTCCATGCTTCAAAGGGTTGGGCTGAAAAGGTAGACCTACTCAAATGCACCAAAAATACTTAACAGCCCCCCTGTGAAACTGTACAGGAAAGTTCAAAAAAAGAGGATGGCTCCCCCCGCCCCCCCATTTTTTCAGTAGCAAGCTGCATTTTTGTCTTAATTTAACAAAAAAAAGTTTTAACAGGAAGGCCTTTTGGTGATGCTCCAAATCATGAAACGTAACTATAAATAGATCAAATGCATTAACGCCCTAAATGTATTAACTCCATATACAGGTCATTTTTGGCAAATTGCTGTTGTATCACACCACCCTTGTCACACCATTCTTTTCCTATTACAGCGTGCTTTGTTGTTTTCTCATTCATTCATTTTCTATACTGCTGATTCAGGGTATACAGAGAGTCTGGGGCCTATCCTATGAGACCTAGGGCACAAGGCCTGGTACACCCTGTCCATGCGGGAATCAAACCCTAGACCCTGGAGGCGTGAAGACCCAGCAGCTACCCAGCTAAGCCGCGTATTTGTGTTTTTTTAACCAAAAAATAAATAAAATAACATGGAAAATCACTTATGCATTGCAGTAAATGGAATATCTGTCATTAAAAAAACTAAAGCATATTTTCTACATTAAAATTCTAATACGTTGTCGCCTTACTTTTCGAATTTATGTCTATATATTTTTCAATTGTATATGTTTGAAAGATTATGCTTTGTGACAAATGCCATTATTAAAAGCGTTATGCAAATAAAAATTGCATTAATACGCTCGTGTTAGACGGACATGTCCCTCAGGGGTAGCCGTAGAAATGTCCGCTCTCGCTTACCGTATTGTTCCTATTTGAATTGAGTGGCACTGTGTTCAGTAAAAGCAGCTGAATAAAACGCGTTTTATTTGGTTTTATTAGGTGTTAGTGCTCCAAAATGAACGTCCAGCCTTCAAACCCCAATAACCCCATTGTATTTTTTGACGTGACGATTGGAGGACAGGTAAGAGCTGTAAATACGCAGCTTTATAGAGCTCACGCTAGCTCACGTGTTATAGCTAACTGACTGTGTGACTGAAAGAGCGCGTGACAATGGGGTTTCTTTATAAAGTATAGAAAATAAAAGTTAAAACTGGTATAATGTTTATATTAGTGCTGGAATTTGCTGCATAGTTCTGGTTTAGCGAGAAACTTTCATGAAAGTATGCTAACGTTAGTTGTTTGCTGCTCGCGTAATGTTTGTAGCTGGATAACAGAGCGACATGAATTAGCTTAGGATGGTGAACGCTTTTAAAATATATGAATTAAAGTTTATTACTTAAAACTATTTAATTATTTGTGGTTATGGCACCGCAAACTAATTGTTTTATGAATTCTATAGACAAAAATAAGCAGTAGAAGGTGTGTGGCTGTGAGGAAAACGGAGTCTTACTAAATATATTCTAAAGTGGTGGTCAGTGGTTGGCCGTTGGGAACAGTGGTGGTCAGTGATTGGCCGTTGGGAACAGTGGTGGTCGGTGATTGGCCGTTGGGAACAGTGGTGGTCAGTGATTGGCCGTTGGGAACAGTGGTGGTCAGTGATTGGTTGCAAGCATAACGCGCTGTCCGGCTTAACGCACTGATGGTGAATCGCGTGAACCTGCTTTCTAAAGTCATTTTAGACAGTTATTAATGTCTGGTGAAAAAATAATCACTAGATTTATAAGTAAGTCTAAAAAAGCCATAGAATCTAGAGACAGAAACTTTTAACTGACACCTTCAGAGGTCTAGTGTAGTCCATGCCTCATCGGCTGATCAGTGTATATGTATATGAATATTTAAAATAATTATTAGAAGCAGAGGTTCTCAATCTTTTTTCATCAAAAATAGTAAACAGCCCCCCCTGTGATTTCTTTAATTACTTTAATTTATAATTTAAAAAAAGCTTGTTGACAGATAGACAAAATGTATTAAAAGCAGGAAGATTATGTCGAAAAATTATGTCTTTTTACTAAAAGTTAATTCTAATAAATTCTACAGCCCGAGTGCTAATCATTTTTGACTCACTCTCGTATATGTTGTTCTTCAGAGCAAGTTAATAGGTCTGTGTTTGTAAACTTTTATGTACAGCAAAACTCATTTAAAGGTAAGAAGTGCTACTTTGTCTACTGCTGTGCGCAGCCATGTTGATTTAATGGCGCCTGAATCTGAGAAAGAATTTAAATTTTTGGGGACATGCTCCCAATCTGGTCGGAGGTTGGAAATTACTGAACTCCAGCCGAATGCAGAGTAAAACACAGTGGGGCATGTGATAGGAAAGCAATCCATGTCAAGGTGGTGTTATGACATGAAGCAGGAGTGTACGTTATGTGTAACACTGTGTGTGTGCGGAAGCAGCAGCAACATGAGCGCCATTGTTCATATACACACCTGTCTTGAGCGTTTAGTGCAACGCTCCCTCACATGTCAGAGTCAAAACGCCCCTGTTTTTCAGGTTTCCAAGTTAAAGCTAATACCACGAATATCTTTGTTTCTTTTTAAGGTGTGTTTGAAGTGGGGAAAAAAATTAATTTACATTTAAAACGACTTCCTATAATGAAAATTTTGCAGACCTTTCTGAAGGTTTGAATCCTATGTGAGAAGTTTCTAAAATGTGATCACTGACTGTGGAAAACCAGTTAGGGTTAGAACTCTACAGAATAGTACGCAAGTATGCCGTTTTAGAGGCAAAGCTATTTTGTTTGTTATTGTGATCTAATGGATAAGCAGGTCCAGAATTTTGATTGGTCAAGCAACAAAGTCTAAGCCACCCACTGATCGAACATGGATGTTTTTGCCTCAGACAAGAAAGTCTGGACGTCCAATGAGTAGAACATGAGTCTAAGCTCTAAAAGTTTGAAAGAGGGAAGTCTTAGATTTCATTGAAATGAATGTAAAAGTAATTCGGTCAAGGACATCCAAACAAGGTTGGACAAGGTAGTCCCTCAAACTCCCTGTGGGTCAAATAAGGAGGAGTGTAAGGGATTAACCTAAACAGATTAGAAGCTAATTCCGTAAATCTTTTTCTCTTATTTTAGATCTCATTATCTCACATCATGTACAGCCTCTAAGCAGTTTTTGGATTAAAGCAGTTTTATTTCACCTCACGTGGCCCAACCTCTAATAATCATCTCAACCTTTCTGCTGTGAGTCAGCCTCAAAGCTTATTATTTTCTCCATTGTTTCCTCTTCGCCACACCTTTCATTTCTGTCAGTTTTTACATACCACGCCATCATAACGTACTGGGACCTTGTCCATATCTGCTTCAGCTTACACACAAGGTAGTTTATGTATCCTTGTGTGGATCATACAAAATGAAAAATTAATTTTAGAGAATTTCTTATTGGATACATACAAAAAGTATTTTTGTGATAGATGATTGTGTGTAAAACCAGTTCAATTTAATTGTGGCACTATTTGGACTAGACAAGTGTGAGCATCCTCGTGTTCTTTATTGGTGATATTTTTATTTTTATTTTATTCATAATTTGAGCTTTGCTTTAGAACAAGGATCCCTAAAGACTCAACAAAAGCTTTAAAGGGCAAAGAAAGGCCTGATTTGTCAGCATTGGAGCATACAGAATGCTCATGCATCGGTAGCTGCTAATAAAAAGAATAACTGAATTAACAAGTGGGATTGGTCAGTAGAGGCAGAAATCACCAGAGATCTTCCATTACGATATCATCACATTACCTAAGTGCTAAGTTAATGTGCGTCACGATTTTTAGGTATCACCATTTTATAAAAATTCCGATTCAATATACATCTCAAATCACCTGCAGGATTATAGAGGAACTGGAACTGCAAAATTTACCTCTTCAAATACAACCATGTATAACTTAAATAAATTTTAATGGTTATACACATACTTTTCATTGAGTAAATAAAAACACTCCTGTTCACACTTCTGCATCAGATTTCTTGGTAAATCTGTTAATGTGGAATGCAGTAAATCAGGCTACATAACCTGGACATGAAGTATGCAAATGTAGTGCAATTTAACAATGAAGTCATCTCTACAGGAGTATGCAATCTGACGGAATTGTTGAAATGAACAGAAGAGCACATAATATGGCATGACAAAATTTATTTTTTTTCTTTAATATTCTGAGAACCCTGCTATTTATTACAAATATTGCATTCAGAGTCTGATAATAAAACCTTTATTTTTTAAATAGATGTGATCCATGTGTGTCTGTGCCTGCTTACCACAGAGAGCGTACACAAGGCACATATTTACATTTGAGTTTACATTTGCATTTGCTCCCTTTTCCCTTCCCCACTCAATTGAAAGTGCTGTATGCATACATGCGATCTAGGTTGTATTGAAAAGAGTTATGCAGCTCTTTTCTAATTTGCGACAGCTGATTACATGACGGTATTGTAAAGGTGTATGTAAAGTTTTATTGGTATTCATTTTATTATTATGGCTCTAGATACACTTTGCATCTATAAGCTTCTTAATAATAATAATAATAATAATCATTGCTGTTAGACCACAGCGTCATTAGAGAGCTTAAAAACAAGCCTGCCAAACTTGTTCCTGTCAACGTGGCGAAATAATGTTCCTCAGGCATCTTGCGCTGTTAATAATTATATAAATTATTAAAAATGTAAAATATAAATTTATAATATGTTTAATATAGGGGAAAACATTTAGTAAAGATCTTATTAACTTGATAGATCAGACAAAACATCCAGCCTGTAAAAGCGATGTAGTTGCTGAAACTGCTAAACTGTTGGTTAGTAATTACACACACTGAGACCTGGCTTTGGTGATGTCTGTCCTGTTTGCCTAGGCGATAAAGTTCTCTAATGTGTTATCACAGTTGCCCTTTACTGTACTGATATTGCCATAGCCCACAATCTGCAAATGAGCACTCAAACAAAGCAGGGGATAAACTCTCCGCCTGTGTTTTTCTAATCGTGTTGTTAAAAAGATTTTTTTAATGAGTTCTATAAATTTGAGTCACTCAATGTAAAATTATATCATTATAAACTGTATCATTATGCTTCTGTATCATATTTGTAAATATGATATTTGTATCATATTTAAACTACAGTCTCTCCTGGAATAGGCCGTATTTGCATGAAAATCACATTTGAAGATTTCCTCTCACTGTACGACAATATTTCTTAAATCCTGTCAAATAATTCTGATTAGAGGTTCCAATTTGGACGCTGATCTGATCAGATGTGTTTGCGTGCTCAAAGCATTGAATGAGGGTGTAACTTTTCTTTTGATGTGAGCAAAGTGGTGCTGCTCGCTTGAAGAAAAAGTATAACAAACAACTATATACATCACCTAAAGTTATCATAATGATTGAAACTATCAGATCAGTTGTTTACATGACTGACATTTACCTATTAAACCGATTATCAGCTCTCTTATTCCGATTTAAAATTATTCCTGATCGGGTCAGAATAATTAGTATATTAATATACGGTATATTAGTGAAATATAACAGATCATAACAGCTATTTTGTATCTGATTATAAACTGCATTGATTAGACTTGGTATCCAGTGCACAGCAGCACAAATTTATAAAAGCGTGAATATGGTCTCCTTTACAGCACAAACAGTAATGCTTCAGATACTCTAGGTTGTTTATTAACAATGTGCATGGACATTATATGTTTAAAAATATGTTAATATGGTGCTGGAAATTAGCTTCGATTAGCTTCTAGCTTCGATTCCCACCTTGGGTCTGTGTTTATGGAGTTGTGTGCAATGGTGCGTTTCCTCCAGGTACTCCAGTTTCCACCCCATTTTCAAGGAAATTTTAGGTCTAGTATGAAATAGAAAAAAATGGTAATAAAAGACACCACTACAACACTGTGCGGTGTAGGATCTTGCTGTCACCTCTTGTCTTTATGCCACACATGTTCAGACTAATAGGAGTTCATGTACAGTCAGTAGGGTTAATTCCTCAGTCTTGTCCCTCATCGACCTTTGTGTTGGCTACAAACTGGCCATTTTCTGAACTTAAATACCAATAAAAGCTCCATGGACAGATGTCATCTGGCAGTGTGCAGAAAGGTCCATGCTTAGTGCTCCTGTACCAGAACGCCACGCCCACCAGTAAACTGTTGGCGCAGGCCGTCCAAAGGAGATTGACAGTCGCGTAAGCCGGGACCGCAAATCCCAGGAGATCACAGACGACGCTCATTAGCAGGTAAGGTGTCCAATTCGCCGCAAAACAAATCACCAGGCTGATCACCAAAGGAGGATGATCCTGTTGGTTTATCATGCGTGTTTCCATCATAGCTCCCAATTCAAGCTTTTCCAAATTTTTTGAGAAAGCTAGATCACTAATCAACAGTGAACTTGTCCTTTGCTTTTCCAGTTTGTTAGCCTGGCAAACCCAGCATGGGAGCTTCCTGCAGTGAGACAGAAGTACAAAGCCTACAATTACGAATAGAGTCAAACTGAAGTAACTGACTTCTGAAGATCCTTGTACAGGACACACAAGAGACTTGACCCCTTGTTTATACTCGATGGTCAGCAGATCTGTCTTACTGTAGCAGGAAGAGTAAAGGATAGCCAGCATCCATATCAGCACCATCGCCACACAGTGGACAGCAGTCCTGCCTAATGACTTATAACCAAAGCCCATATGCTGTTGGACAAAACAGTCTAAGGCTCCTGCCAGAAGGACAGGCAGAGGTAGTAAGGAGTACACCGTGGAGCTGTGTGAAAGGCTGAAGCACACGAATTCATGGGTGCCAGGGTTCTGTTGGAACAGCCACGCCCAGGAGATGCAGCAGATCAGCAGCAGATCAGCTATGTATATAGAGATGCTGCAGACACCAAGGAGTGTTTTGGGAATGCTCCTTAACCAGAAGGACAAGACGAGTGTGTTCAGAGCAACTTTGGCAAAAAGTAGAATCAAGTACTGCAGGGTGGCATCGTGGATGCAGTTCTCATTCTCTTCCTGGAGTACAGCCATCATGATCTCTGTGGAGTGGTGAACCAACATCATGGCAGCAAGTCAGTCCACTTCGGATGTGATCTCTGTTGGAGAGAAGATGCAGGGAAGATGATTAGAGCATGTGAGACCACTCAAGAAAGGATTAAATGTACTACATGGATGAATGTTGAGTCTTATAAACATTTAATCATATACAGCACGGACCCTGCTGCCTTTAAACATCTTTAAACAACAAGCATATTCTGCTCAGGCACATGCAAAAAAATGCTCCGAGTGGCGCAGTGGTAAAGCGCTTGCCCTATCATCCGGAGATCGCTGGTTCGATCAATTTGGAAAAACACACAACTCTCACAACCGGAGGCCTAAAGAGAGCTGATTGGCCGTGCTCTCTCAGGGGGGAGGGATGAGAGGTACTCGGTGCTCCCACATTAATGACGGCTCTACAAGCCAATCAGGGGCGTCTGTGAGCTCGCGCAGGCGGAGGGAGTGGATAGCGCTGTTCCTCCGAGTGTGTTACGCCGCCCCCAACGGTGCGTGAGCGAGCAGTTTGAAAAAAATGGTCGGTGACGCCACGTGGATCGGAGGAAACACGTGGGTCGGTCTGCGGCCCTCCCCACTGATTGGCGGTGGAAGCTTAATGTAGGAGCCTCTAGCGACGGGTTGGAATTGGATACTACTAAATTAGGGGAGAAAATCGGAAAAATTCGGAAAAGGGGGGATAAAGTTTAAAAAAATAATAAAATGGTCCCTCATAATGTGCTGCTTTTTTGTCTTCTGATCAACAGATATTATCCTATAAGATTACTGATTGTTGGAAATCAGAATTCTTTTGTAATAAATGTACTTAATAATACAGTAATCAGATAAACATGCCTAATAAAGTTTGTACAAAAAACACAGGCTGCGCAAGACTGTAGACACAATTTACATAAATTATTTTTAGTCACGCCTTTAATGTAATATTGTGCTGATTTTTAGTAGAGTAGTTTTTTTGAAGGATTTATTATTTTTATAAGAGAGATTGAGAGGTCATTCAGCCAGTGACCAGAATTGGCTGTTTTTCAGCTTGGTCAGTTCTGGACTTGACTGATTCTCTACTGCATGCATTGGCCTCTGGATGCAACAAAAATCATTTAAATCATGTTACTTTTTTTTTTTTTTTTTTTTTTTTAAGTTGCACGTGTTAAAAAGCCCCCCATCAGCCTTTTTCTCCAACATCTGTGTGTGAATTAGTCTCAAATCCTCACGTTACACACACCAGTCTGAAAACACCACAACTGGCTGAAACAAGTTAGAAGAAGAAACTGCTCAATGCGCTCAAGACTTTTGTGGCATTTCAGGCGGTAAAACATCAGTTTCTTTTTAATCCTGCAGGTGACACGATAAACTTTTCAGAAGTGAATTATTTATTAAGTTTGTTTAGACATAATTATTGTGGATAACAGAGATACATGTTTAGGTGGTGGCTGGGGATTCCTATTTCTAGTTTATAGACTCACCTGGCTCACCATTATGAAACAAAATGTGCCAGGGAACTAAAAAGGGATTAAGTTTGTTTGGTGAACAGTTTTAAATCTTAGTAAACATGCAAACAAGGAGATCTAATGCGACCAAACGTACTGTACCACTTTACACAGCTCCACAGGAAATCATATTCTTGTGCAACTGATACCTGGGAAAGACAGTGACTTTGTGCTGTGCTTAAAACATTATCCTCAGGATTCTGTAAGTCTTAACCACATATGTTCACATTCACACGCACACGACTTTGCGAGTGGACACATGTAGCTGTGTATCCTTGTTCAGGAAATAACCTGAATATAACAACGTCTGATGATACATTTTTTTTTCTGTCTTTCACGCTGTTATTTCTTGAGAAACAAAAGATCATATCAGAGAGATTTCTTGTTTAACAAGAAATTAAGAATTCCTAAGATCTTTGAAGGGATGATTTCCTGCACACCATATTTCACAATGATATTGCTTAATTAGGACAAAGTCTGGCATTTCATTCAGTCATGCAAAAAAGGAATTGTTTTATATTCTAATTAGTAAGCTTGTTATTTTAATTATAAATAAAAAAAAATTTTACAGTGGTATTTTTAGTGTCACTTCCCAAAGTACTTTCCTAACAGCATTTATTCCTACATTTTCTTAGACAAATGGAGTCAGGAAAACTATTCACTCCCACATAGTGCATAGCAGACATTACCTTGATCGTTCAGCTTGTTTTGCCGTTGTTCTCCCGCTGAAGATATAGACGTTGGTACCCCATCAATAATACAGTGTGTTTATGGAAGCGAGTGAAGTGTTCCTCAACCGAGCAGGAGAGCGAGTTGCTTAGCACAGACGCTCCTCCTTTAGCTCTACCACGCCTATTCCACCTGTAATCTGAAGCGCACAGCTGCTTCTCACCACACCTGTCATTGTCTGGCTTTCTCTGGGTCCTAAAGAAACACTCCCATTCAGGTTTCTCTAGACATACTTGAATTGATTTTTTGTTATTTTTGTTGCTGACTTTTGATAAAAATGACCAAAAAGTAATTATAAGAATGAAGTTGTTTGCATTAAAAGATGGAGAAACCAGACCATCCCCAAGACTTTATTACAAAAATGTTTTATTGCTTTTGTTTGTAGTGAATACAAGATCTTACAAAATGATTTAGATGTTGCCTGTGGTGAGGATTAGAGAGCGCACTATTTAATGCAAAAAAGTAGTGAAATGATGTCTGTAAAAAAAAAAATTGAGAAGTTAGAGCAAGAGTATCTGATGAGACTACTGCGTATAAACATATAAATAAATTTAAATATAATGCAATTTTTAATACTGTTTTTCTTACTTTTATATTTTCTATTTATACGTATTTTCTTTATTCTTTAGGAGCTAACCAATATTATAGAAGAAAAATACAGCAAATATTAACAGATTACATAAAAACATGCTTTTTGGGTGTGTAACAGGTGTTTAAGGGAAAATGTAGTTCAGAGCATGACTGAAACTAGTCCTGAAATTAATACCCCCCTGGGTGTAGATTGCTTCTCATATTCAAGTTGATCAAACAAAGCAAATTTGAGTCCTCAAGTGTGAAATACTCTGCAAAATGTTTTACATAAATCGTCAGGGTAAATTTGGCATTGTTATTGACGATCAGTTAAGTGTAAATCTTAGGATACAGGCTTAGAAATGTTAATGCTGCAATTCTATGAAAAGTCCAACCTTACCATGAGAATAAACTAGGCAAAATTCACAGGGATCTAACCAAACTGATGCACAAAATACTACAGATGTTTACTCGTGAATTGAGCAGTAAATTCAATTTAATGCTGAGCATCAAAATTGATGAAAACTACAAAATAAAAACATACAACGGAAAGAGAGAGGAAAGGACCAGAATAAAATGTCAACAATAACGCATTAAAATATGATTATATTGAAATAGTTATCACTATTTAGTTTGGTTAACCCTGTATATTCATTATTTGTGTATTTCCTGTAAGCTGGTAGAGATCAACACTGACATCACAGGCTAGTGGTGCTACGTTGATATTTAATGAAATAAAATATTTTAAAATATAAGTTTTCTTTGGTCTTCAGCATAATATGTTCATATGCACAATACAATCCAGTGTTAAGTAAGATTGGGTACATCCTGATTCAATAATTCCAGATTTTGTTACAGTTTTAAACAATCTTGGCAAATACTGAATTCCATAGGATTATAGAGGAACTGCAACATTTTACCACCTCATATTCGAACATTAAAAAAATATATTTTTTGGTCAGTGTGGCCACCCCACACCCCCAGTGTTAAAGTAGTGGAGATGGAGATGAACTCCACAATGCAATATATACAACATGGTTGCAACTATGAAGCAAGGGTAAAATTTCACTGATAACACTATCAGCGAGTAGTCCAATGGTATTGTTATCCAAGGTCAAAATAGACCAACATGCTGCTTAAACTATTAAAAATAAAAACAATCCTCTTAGAAAGTACATAATGGACACTGCCGAAGAGAAATTGAAGACTTGAATGCATTCAGGGTGGATTTTTCTTTATTGATCTAAAATAGGAATTTAAAAGTATAGTCTCTGTTTACTTTAAATTAAAGCTGTGAATTATGAAGTTCATATGATAGTCATTTCAGTGATGGATTTATTAACGATGATGTGTATGAAGGAAGGCAGCTTAGTGTTTAGCACTTCCGGGTTCAGTTCCTGGCCAGGTTAGATTCTCGCCACTGTTTGCAATTGCCCGTAGTGTGTGTATGTGTGTGTGCCCTGCGTTGGATTTGCACCCTGTCCAGGATGCACCACACCGTGCCCCAAGTCTCCTGGAATAGGCTCCAGGCCCCCTGCGACTCTGCTTACAGGATAAAGCAGTATAGACAATGAGTAAATGTGAGTGAGTGTATGA
The DNA here is from genome assembly GCA_028565275.1 of Leiocassis micropogon. NCBI lineage: Eukaryota > Metazoa > Chordata > Actinopteri > Siluriformes > Bagridae > Leiocassis > Leiocassis micropogon. The sequence continues at coordinate 6,930,457 of JAOVVA010000036.1, read as the reverse complement.
GGGAGCTTGGAAATTCCAAATGCACAACACATTTTCCTCCTTTCATCATGATATACAGGCACTTCACTGGCATTGTCTACTGTACAGCTGTACCACAAACAAGGACAACATAATAAATACACAGTGTACTCTCTATCATGTGCACGATTATTCCTGACTATGCTCTCACCTAAAGGCTTGTTGTACACTAGGTAGTCCACTTGGACTAACACGGCTTAACAGAAAACCTGCTTGTCAGTTGCTGGTCAGACCCCGATGTTGACATTTTGCTTCACGGCATGTTTTAGGATTACAGCTATACAATGTTTGGAGTAGTTAGTTTAATTAATAAGTGTGATGGGGACACTTTTACTAGCATGCACTAACACCAGCCCGTAGTTCAAGAGTCATAAACCCTAATTAAACTGCACACCTATATGTTGGATATGGAGTGGAACTGGGATAAAATGGCACTTTTATTTAATCAAGGGGAGGCGTAAGCAAACCTTTTTTCCTGGGAGATTGTTTAGCCCGTATCAGTCCGTGTGACATAGTACATGACCTTAGATACTCCTGTGTTTATCCTGTAATGCATACATACACACCCTTGGTTATGTTTATCAGCATTAGTACTGCACAAGTTTCTTTGTTTATCGACTCCGCATTTAAGTTTTTAAAGAATTTCAGCTCAGTGGTTCTCGGGTGTGATGTTCTGCTTTCATGTTTTTGCACTCAATACTGTTACTGAAGCCTTTCTTGATGCCTATAAGTAGAGAAGTTAGGGGGGGGTGGGTCAAATCCACATCACCCTTAACGTTGCATAAGAGTGAGTGACAGTGGTTTAGGGTTTCAGCTCTTATTGAATCTGCAGGTGTTAAAACTGTTTCTTGGTATGAACAGAAGCATAATTAAGCCACAGGTAATTGTGTTTAGGTTTGCTGTGTGCAAGCCTGAGCAAGATTGAAGCAAATATTTAGTAACAGAAGGTTTATAAAAGATGTGCAAGAGGTTTCTCTATACCAATACAGTACTGTGAAGGCGGCGAGGTGAGCACAACGTTTTGGCTGAAGCTCTATGCCACTTGGTTTTGTTTTCTTGTTTATCTTGTAGACATTTGTATTTATGAAAGTTAATCTAAAATTGACATTTTGTGATATGTCCTCAGAAGAATTCTGGCCACAATCATTTTGATTAAATGGTGAGAAACCCAAAGAAATAATGACAAAACAAACAGGCCAATTCTCAGGTTTCTGAGGAACTTGACCCTGCTCTGGCCAAAGCCTGATGACCACTAACATTATTGTAAGTAATAGCCCTAAAGCTGGGTCCTCTGGCCGAGACTTTTCACAAGCACTCAGCAAAGCACCAGGCTGCTAGCAAGTGGCTAGACAAAGCGGATGCTAGGATAGCAGCGATGGAAAGTGCTACCGCTACACTACAGCCTAGGATTAGTGAGTTGGAGTAACACCGTGGTTCTCAAAGTGTGGGGCGCGCCCCACTAGTGGGGAATACAGACATGACGGGTGGGGCGCAATGAACGGGAGGGAATTAGTGGAAAATAAAAGGAAAGTACCTATTCTAATTCATGCTTTATTGACAATAAAGATCAAAGATCGGACACTCGAAACTAAACAATCACACGCAAAGAAATGGATCATTAATACAAGTAAATTAAAATAACATTGGAGAAAAAGTGGAACCATAGTGCAACAATAACGGTTTAACGTCGGCATGTTAATTGCAGAGGAACAATATATATAAGGAAACAT
>JAOVVA010000036.1:6917162-6928609 GCA_028565275.1 Leiocassis micropogon | reverse complement strand
ACAGAAACGACTAGGTTTGAGAGGAAATCTGCAAATTCACTAAGAAATTCAGAATACGGCCCTGGAGGTCTGTAAATAATGATTATCGGGATCGACTAAGCTGACTTAATATTTGTAGCTACACTTGTTATGTTACTATAGAGAACTTCAAATGAATTTAGTTTGTGTCCGTGTTTTTGTTTGATAGTCAAATTATCATTGTAAATAACTGCGACGCCTCCTCCTCTACACACATTACCACATCTCCCATACAGTCCTGACCTCGCCATTCAAGCCATTTATACATGTTTGGGCCATTACAGGCGTTCTTGGGAGGCCAGCTTTTCAGCCCTGAAGCAGCCTTTCTGGACATGGCTCTGCCGTGCTGAGAAAAATTTAACCTTGATGGTATACAAGGATGGGTGAAATGCTAAGATGCAAATGCATTAGTGTAGCAGGGAATTATAAAGAGAAATAAAGGTACTTTTTGTGTGTGTGTGTCTCTCCTCCACAATCAAAGAGTCCCACTTTGACTTGACTTAGTAATTAGTATTAGTACAATTAAATGAATGCCTGTAAACTATGGTTTAATATATTTCATTAAAGAGTTTATTGATGTATTATTATTGTAAATTGACGTAGGCATTTTTTTAAGGATTATGACGTGATTGTGCTGAGTGGGCGGAGTTTAAAGTTTTAGATAACGTGGTGGTGGGGAGCACAAAAAAAAAATAGTAGTAATGTTACTACTACAATTTAATAGAGTAAATGTTATGGAGGCTGCAAAGATTTTTCTTCCATTAGCATCTTGCTTTAACAGGCAGATGCCCAGAATTAAAGATGCCCAGATGCCCATTACCCACTACAGATGAATTTGGATATAAATTAAACATGCATGTTGTTAGGAAATTGTTTCATTCGGTGGCTTTTGGAAAGACAAACTTGCTGCCTGAATGTCAGCTCTCACCCTCTAGTGTTCAGATCAATTCAACGCACCACAGTTAACTAATAGAGTGTGTGTGTGTGTGTGTGTGTGTTTGTGTGTGTGTGTGTGTGTTTGTGTTAGTCATGAACGTCTGACTTCTAAATCCATAATGTTCTCTCTCACACAGGGAGATGGCACGGGAATCTGCAGCATCTACAGAGGTCCATTTGCGGATGAGAACTTTAAAATGAAACATTCTGCCCCAGGCTTGCTGTCTCTGGTAGGGGATCATTAAGATTGACACCCTGTGTTATCATATAGATCAGGTCCACTGGGTCACCTAAGGCTGGGTCATCTAAGACATTCAGATGTTTTTCAAATGTTAAACAGAAAATCTCACTGCTGATTGCAGCAGATCATTTTATGCTGTTGTTTAAAAACTTTTTAATATTGAGGTTGACATATTCATAATGTATAATGAATGAAAGATCAAGAGTTAATGTTGCTATATAATGTTGCCTCTATATAGAGATGTGTGTAATTAAAAAAAAAAAAAAAAAAGAAGTGCTAGCTGCCGGCCTAATTAAGCTTACTGTGGTTGGCAGAGATGTTAATTCAGCTGACATCATACATCACGTAAAAAAAATTACTATTATGTCATGTTGAATATAAAATAATACACACTCTCAAACCAGTTTGTGTTCAGATGAAGTATTACTATAAGAAAAAATACAGTATGATCTCTCTGATGCGGTTGTTTCTGTGGCTGTTTTAAGAAACTGCTCATCTTATGGGATTTTAATGCACAATATCACTAGTGTTTACACCGACTGATGAGACAGTGTAGACAATGATTGCATAATGTATTATGCTGTATAAGAGAATGTTCAACTATATGTTTTACTCACAGAGCTTTAAAAAGCTTGATCTTGCTAAGTGTTTGCCTTGTGTGCATGTCGTTGAACATGTACAGAGTTGTCAAGGTGTGGAACATGTACAGTAATCCTCTAGCTACACTATTGCCAAAAGTAATCACTCACCCATCCAACTGTGTAATAAGTCCAGTCATTTCCTCACCACTAAAAATTCCACAGTCAACTGTTGGTGGTATTATCACAAAGTGAAAGCGATTGGGAACGACAGCAACTCAGCCACATAGTGGGTAGACATACATGGGTAGTCCCATGTAAAATCACAGAGCGGGGTCATGTTTGGGTTTAACGGTTACCAGGAGAACAGTAGTTATCTGATTGCATTGGGACGGGTGTTGAGTTTGCTGGAGGGTGGATTATGATGTGGGGTTATTTTACAGGAGTTTGGCGCGGCCCCTTAGTTGCATGCTTAATGCTTCAGCATACCAAAACATTTGGACAATTTCATGCTCCCAACTTTGTGCGAACAGTTTGGGGACGGCCCCTTCCTGTTACTACATGACTGCGCACCAATGTACAAAGCAAGGTCCATGAAGACATGGATGAGCAAGTTTGGTGTGGAAGAACTTGACTGGCCTGCACAGAGTCCTAACCTCAACCCGATAGAACACCTTTGGGATGAATTATAGCGAACACCGCGAGCCAGGCCTTCTTGTTCAACATCAGTGCCTGACCTCACGAATGCGCCTCTGGAAGAATGGTCAAAATTCATATGAACACACTCGTAAACCTTGTGGAAAGCCTTCCTAGTTGAAGCTGTTATAGTCGGCAACTTATTAAACCCTATGGATTAAGAATTGGATGTTACTTAAGTTCATATGCATGTGAAGGCAGGCGAGTAAATACTTTTGGCAATATAGTGTATGTCTTTCTTTAATAAATAGGTTTAAAATTTAATCATGGGTGCATTTAAAAGAGTTTAGTAGCTAATGTACAGTGACTGGCCCAAAAAAGTGATCATTTCAGAAGGGTCAAAGTATTGCATTGCATCAAGCAAAGAAAATAACCAAGATTCAATTTGCTAGAGAGCATAAAAATAGGATTTTGGAGCAATGGAAAAAGGTGATGTCGTCTGATGAGTCTAAATTGACCCTATCCCAGAGCGATGGACGCATCAGGGTAAGAAGGGAAGCGCATGAACCCATCATGAATAGTACCCACTCTACAAGTTTCTGAAGGCAGTGTTCTGATCAGTTGGTCAGGTGCAGGGATATTTCTGGGCTCAAGTTGTGAAAAAGAATCTGGGAACATGAATCATTTTCACACATGAACTGACCACCACATTGCGTCCTGTAATTAAAACTGAAGACAGTTACAATTTACATTAACGGCATTTGGCAGACGCCCTTATCCACAACAACTCAGGTTGGAGTTAAGGGCCCAACAGTGGCAACATCATGGTGCTGGATTTTGACCCAGGGCCCTTCCAATCAGTAGTCCAAGACCTTATCCACTGAGCTACGCCTGCCAGTTTAACCAAATAAGCCTTTTTTTTTTTTTTTTTTGGTCAGGCGGTATATCTTATCCATATCTGCCCTGGCTAACCTAGTGTTTATTTCCTGACTCTGCATCTACACTTTGTATTTCTGTTCCTCCTGTGCAGTATGTAAATGAGCTAACGAGCCAGGAGAGTGTATGAAGTCAGAGAGCTGTCAACAAACTGAGTAGCATTGCCAGAGATTTCTTTCTATTATGAGAGTTATACTTTTTCTGCCACACACATTCTTAGCTATAGTTTTTTAGAATAATTTAATGATGTATCTTGCTGGAGTGATTTTTTTTTTCCTCTCCGTTTCTTTTCCTTGTACTAACATGATGCAAACAGTTTGTATTCATTGCCTGCCTGAGATCTCGCACAAGCCAGACTCCCCTAAAGGATACATTGATCAATTACATAATAAATATGTATATTTGTGCAAGGTAAACTGGAATTTTTAAGTATATGTAAACTTTCTAAGTAAACTGTATGTAAAAATACTCGAAGTGTGAAAATGATCAGTGCAGAACGTGAGAGATGCTGAAATCTCACTATCGAACAAGTCAGGCGAGTGTTATATAAGGAGCTCAACTTGATGCGGACTACCCAGTTATTTTCAGATAACAATACATCCCACAGCGATTTATCGGTCTTGTACCACAGCCTTTTGCAAACAGTTTCCATTTTTATTAATCACAACAATATGTCATATCTTTGTCCATTAATATTTAGGTTATGTTGTGGAACATCCAGGAAATAAGTTGGCTATTGCTATTACTTACATTCATAGCAGTCTGCCTCATAGCAGTTCCTCACCAGACTGCCCCTTTTGTCTCTTAATTAAATAAGAAAAAATTTTGTTTAAAAAAAAGTGCATTTAACATCCACCTCTTTTATTTCCCCGCAGGCAAATAGTGGCCCAGGAACAAACGGCTGCCAGTTTTTCATCACCTGTACAAAATGCGACTGGTTAGATGGGAAACACGTAGTGTTCGGTGAGTGCAAGTGAATTAAACTGCAACGTCCTGGTGAAAATCTAATTGGTATTTATCAGTATTTATAAGTGTATCCACACACAATTTTCTCCAAGACGCATTAAAATTCTGAAAAAATCTGGAACTCTGAGATATCTGAATATCTGTTCTTATGATTTTGCTTTATTTTCCATTTCAGGCAAAGTGGTGGACGGTTTGCTGATCATGAGAAAAATCGAGGTGAGCTCCTGAATTAAAATCATAAAACGACCCCTCTCCAGATTGCATTCTGTTAGTTGTAGTATTTGTACTACAAGGTAACTGATGCTGCCGTTTTAAAATGCAGCTTGTCTGATAAAGCAATCATACTGTGAGATTCGACACGATCACAATAACTTGAAAGTGTTTTTTGTGCAGTGCATGATGTCACTCGATGAGCAGCATGGGTTTGAAGCATTAGTCATTTTCTCTGGACAGGGATGAATGACTGTGTGCTTTATTTAGATGATATTTACAATTATATCATGCCATAACATTGCATTTTCACTTCCTGAACAGAATCTGGCAGTTTTAGTAGTATCAATTCCTTTAATTTTACACCAAGTACAAGTGTAAATTCATGTGTACATACCGTATATTTTTACTAATCTCGTCAGCTAGATGAAAAAATGTAGCTGTTTTACTAGTTATTCATTGTAGAGTTTGCAAACAGACCTACTCAAATAGCACCTATATTATTATACTATATATTACCAAGTGGTCATTTAAAAAAAATAATGACTCAAGTGAGTAGCTCAGTTTGCAGATCACAACATGGTGTTTATGTGCAGTGCATGATGTCATTCAGTGAGCAGCATGGGTTTGATAGGTTAGTCATTTTCTCTGGACAGTGATGAGTGACTGTGCCAGCTATATTTAGATGATATTTACAATTATATACAGTATAATATATCACCTGGCTAAGAATGTGCTCCTGGAGGAGTCTTCATAAATCCTGTTGGAACACATTCTTACCAGTTAAAAGTATGAACATACCTTCTACTTCCATGGTCTTTCCTGAGTTTTCTCCTTTGAACAGTTAATAATTAGCTACTGCTAATAATGTCTGCACTGTGAGATATGACACCATTCTATGGGAACCAGCATTAACCTTTTCAGCAATTTGAGCTATCGGACTGCTTTCACACCCCATGTGCATCAGTGAGCTGCTCTGACCCGGTCATCTAGCCATCACAATTTGCCACAGTAGCTACAGTTACAATATCTCTTTACAATGGCACCTGGAAGTGGGTGGGATACATTACACAGAAAGTGAACATTTTGACCTACTCAATATTAGACAATTGGTCATAAATTTATATCTGATCTTTATAACCATAAATGGATTTTCTGGTGCTAATCCATGTTAGATAATGAAAATCAATACCTCTAAATTATTGCCTGTTAATGTGATGACTTGTTAGCATGCTGTTTTACTGATATTTTAGACGTATTTTAGAAGATGGTGGGTGTTCCTTTGTCCCTCATTTTGTTGCGAGATGATGTTGTTGGTCTTTCGGCTGCTCCCAGCAAGGGACTACATGCCATATATTGTACTTTTTCTGTTACATAAAACGATGGCACTATAAATTTTAATACCTGTAATGTCTATAATGTCCAGTGTCTAGTTGGTTTTGGAGTTCACTATACACCGATCAGGTATGAAATTGTGACCACTGACGGGTAAAGCGAATAACACTGATCACCAATACACCATTAAACTGACGACAGGATCATGGACACCCAAGACTCACCCATGCCTCTGTGGGCCAAAGGCCAGCCCATGTGGTCTAATCCCACAGAAAAGCCAATGCTAAGATAGAAAGGTGTCAGAACACTCTGTGCATGGCAGGTTGTGATGCACTGGGTCCAGCAGGAAAAGAGTTCATGGATGTTGACCCATCCTTCAAATTCCCCAGAGCTCAATCCAAGTGAGCATTCATGGAATGCGCCAGACAAACAAGTACAATACATGGAGGCCCCACCCCACAACCCACGGCACCCAAAGGATCAGCCGCGAACACCACAATACAGCCCCCGAGGTCTTGTAGAGTCACGCCCTGAGGGGCCAGAGCCGCCCAGGCAGCACAAGAGTAACCCACACAATACTGGGCTTAGTGATAAGATCAGCCTTTATGAGTCGTGTTGTAATGTTATTCCTGATTAGTGTATACTATGCTGTGTGCAAGTTCAGTTCTGTTGATGGGCTTTGGTCACATACTAAATCAATCTAAGATTGGAAAATATTTTTTTGTGCATCATAATCTTGTAAAAGACTTAATTTATTTTTCTCTCTTTAACCATGTGTTGCAGAATGTGCCTACAGGACCGAACAACAAACCCAAACTACCCATAGTCGTCGCCCAGTGTGGAGAAATGTGATGTCTTTTTTTAAACAGCTTTATTGTTTTCACATGTTTGTAGTGGTTAATTATATTCATCTTACTCCAAGAAAAACCAATTTAAGTAAAGATCTTTTGTCTTTTATTTTGAAATTATTGTGATCTCGACATCACTATGCTCCACAGAACCTTTCTCACAAATTCTGACATGAAAAACTGTGATGGCCTTCTATAAATTGCAAAAGCTGGTATCACAAACATGGTTGAGACAATATACAGAAGACAAGTTTCTCCCGTTTCTCTTGAGGCATAAGGAGAATACATTCATTGTCCATCTTTTGGATCACTTTACAGTTAACTATTCACAAAGCTGTCTAACTGCATTCTCTGCCAAGTATCCTGAATAAATTTCAGCTTTTTTTGTAAAGAAACTTGTTTCATTCATTCTTCGACTTTCTCAACTAAGTAATGCATTGGTGGTCATCTCATTTAATCCAGTAAATAAAATTACATTTCAGCCATAAATCGCCCAATCGTCACAACTTTGGTGTGGAAACCAAACCGAGCCATTATCCTAAGACGTGCCATTTAATGCCAGTTCCTGTGTAATGAAATTTCTATTGTCTCTGCTTCTTCCCCAAATCCACATCCTAACCTATCCAAAACCCTGCTTCTCTACCCACCATCATGGCTCAGACCCCCATCCCTTCCACACAAAAGAGCCCTTTCAGCAGAAGTGCTGGAAGAGCTCTGGTCTCGGCAGGAGGTTTCTGAGGGTCAATGTTAAAGGCCTTCTTTGTGCCGAGCTGTTAACAACAAGTTCTTCACACGTCGTCCAGCCACTCGGCTGCAGCGCCAGCACAACATTTACATGACAAAAGTGGAGGAGGTTGTGTGAGACTGTCTCACACTCGGCCATGACTTGGTCTCTTCGAGTGTTCCCGTTTAAAATGCAGTAGGCGACGTGGTTTTAAAAAGCCTTGGTTCTACACTGAAATTGTAAATTCTGTTAAAAGGTTAAAAGGAGACATGATGGTTCATAGAGTGCAACAGTGCAGTGTCTGGCTTCTTTGATAAACCTGTTTCAATCTGCACTTTTGTTTACTATTAGGGTCTGTTAACTAATTAAATTTAAACTAAAAGCACAACACAGTATTGTTTTATTTTAATAATAAAAAAAAGTAAAATACGGTATCTCAAGTGGATTTGTCAGTATACCTTTAAAAGCATCCATTATCAAAAAACAGCTTGGAGGTTTGTGATAGCACATTACTCAATGTTGTAGCTGATATTATTATTATTGGTACTATTAGTAGTAGTATACTGTTTTATTTGAACTTGACCAGCCAGTTAAACGGGAGTATCTGGTCTTGAGTATCTCTCAGTGAAAGCACACAGAGCTGTATAAAGACAACAGACGAGTGTAAATGATCTGCTGTGGTGATAACGTTTACACCAATTTATCAGATGTAAAATCAAAACCATTTCCCTTTTAAATATATTGTTTTTTAAACTGGCTTTTCTCACGTAGGAAAACATAAAGTAATTAACTGATTACACAACATTTAAACTGGGCTTTCTAGCCCGCGTGTGTAAAAATGGAAAGCATTTGTGTTGATTTCTTTCCGTCTCCATTTTAACAACATGCCTTCGCTTACTTCTTTCACAACGAGCCAATCACGGGGACATTTTCACAGACATACATGACTGACATCAAAGCTATCCAATCAGCGCGAGGAGATTGTGCAACGTAAGATGAAGGCCAAAGCGTCAGCCAATCCGGTGACAGCATGGGACGTTCGGTCAGGAATATCCTCCAGTATCTTTTCTCACTCCGTCCAGTTCGATCGGCAACGGGAGCGGAGAAAGGAAAGCAGAGAGCCCGAAGGCAGTAGCCCCCACCACCGCCGGCCCAGGTTACCATCTAGCACCGGGAGAGAACACACTAGAGAGCCACCGCCGGCTTTACCAACAAGAAACCACCATGAGCAGCGAGGCCGAAACACAGCAGCCGCCGCAGCCTGCCGCCGACGTGGAGAGCCCATCCAGCCCGGCAGCCGCAGCTACCGCGGGGGATAAGAAGGTCATCGGTGAGTGAGCTAGCCTCAGTGGCTGCTTTATTAAACACCGTGTGGAGAATGTAGTGAACGCTCTCCGAGGCCAGCGGCGTTTAGGATGTACTCCTCCTGCTTATTCTACAGCCTTGTTTCCTCAGCTGAGTATCGCTAATTACCTGAGGAGAAACACGGACAGGGGTTGTGTGTCGGAAGTTTTTCGGCACTGAACTGTGTAGCAACTACTGCTCTCTGGGGAAAATATAATAATGAAAAAAAAAAAAAGTTGAATAGTAAAGTTTAAGTCAACACAATATTTGCCTAACGAAAGTAAGTTAACGCTGATTTACTTAGCGGGATCCTTGTACAGTCGAGGTGACGGCCAATTATCACGAAATAACCAACTAGCCACGCACGCGCTCTGTTGCGTTTTTGTCGCGTGTCAGTATTCGTACATCGCTTCAAGACTGAGGAGTTAGCCGACATGCTAACTAGCCAGTAGCTAAACTTAGGCCTGTGTGCGCGTGTTGTGTGCGCCGGCTGGTTATTATTATTTATTCGACACCAGAATCTAAAATCCTGCGTAAAACTATTTGTATTTCTGCGCAGAGAATGAACTCGCTGTACTGTACGTCAGCTGGACCAGACATGGCGATGTATGTTAGTTAGCTTAGCATAGAAGCGATTTTGGCCTTGATAGTGACCCACTGTACCCGTGTACTCAGAGCCGCTTACTGGTGGCTACTGGTCGGGTGGTTTGCATGAGGGCTATCGGTAAATTATTATAATTTATATATTTTGTAGTAATAAGGCTGTTTTTTAAAAAAAAAAATCATGAATTTCAAATTCTGACATGAGCTGATGTACTCTTTGTTCGCGACAGTCCGTGTATGATTAGCCTTCTGGCCTACGTGTGTGCGTATTAAATGAAAGGGCAGTTTAACAGGACGGCTTTAACAGTGGAATAACAAATATTTCGTTTCCGTTTTTTTACTAAATTGCAGCCATATTCGTGAGACCAAACCGGTTAATCGTCTCTTGGTTAGACGTTTAACTTAGCATTCCCAAAATGTCCGCCGCTCTGTCGGGATGCGGACATTTCCATTGTCTGAGCGCACAGCATTTGGGGGCGATTTAGAGGAACTGCACCAAAACTCCATGCTCCGACCTCAAACTCTTATGCGTAATCTAAAAGCACTGAATTACTTCGTGAATGTGTACCTGAGGTAAATGTATCTGGCTGTTTGCTTACTGGCTCGAGTCCGACCACATGGTTGAGGCTAACTGCTAGACGCACATCAGGACGAGCTAGTTAGCACCCTAGCTTACCCTCCTTACACGCTTAGCCAATTGTGCTTCTCCTACTAACCCGAGGGTACAGAGACGATCTGAGGAATTTACCCGGTTTTTAAAATATGCCTTATGATTCTGTTCAGTGTAGTAGTTTCTCATGAGGCTGTTAGTATATAGTGCACCACGTGTGACCCAAGTGTGGCTTCCTGCTTTCAGCCCTCACCATGTCATTTCCTTGAACTAATGAATCGACGTTGATTCAGATCCAGTGGCCTTAAGTGACTCGCAATATGAGAATTGTTTATCCAGGATGTGTCGTGGTGTATAAACTCTTCTCTGAAATCAGCAGCTCGTTTTAAACAGCACTCTTATATTGACTCATTTACAGGACAGGTTTGGAAGTTAAAGTCTGTGATATGAGCAGCTGGTTATGCCGACCCGACAGGTTTACATCAGTGTCTATAAACAGCACGACAGTTGGAGGCTGTAAATAGATTCCTCCTTAAGTTTGGAAATGGTTTAGGGCTTCCTGGTGCCTTTTTTCCGTCCGTAGCTATGTTGTCTGTAATTTAAATAAAACGCTCCTGTGTTTAACTGCAAGTGTAACTTATTGAATGCTGCAAAGCTCGTAGTTCTTATGTGTGCTGTTTTGTTTATTCCACCTTTTTAGCAACAAAGGTCCTGGGGACAGTGAAGTGGTTCAATGTAAGAAATGGCTATGGTTTCATCAACAGGTAAACATTTACATTACGTTTACAACGTTTAGCAGACGCCCTTATCCAGACCAATTTGCTTATCTAAATCCTGTTAAGTTTATATTGTATTTCTGATATTTGCTTGTTCTCATCGATTAACAGGAATGACACAAAAGAAGACGTCTTTGTACATCAGGTAAGCATTTTACGTGTGATGGCTTTGTTTCGTACTGTTACATAAATTGACACAATGAGTTTTACATTAAAACACTTGATGTAATCGCTCATTTATTTCTCTTGGTTGTCTCCAGACTGCGATAAAGAAGAACAACCCAAGGAAATATCTGCGCAGTGTCGGGGATGGAGAGACTGTGGAGTTTGATGTGGTTGAAGGAGAAAAGGTGAGCTTTTGCTAATCCTGTCCCATTGGCTTAAAAACATGAGCAATATCACTTGAGGGAGAGTGCTAATATTCTGCACAACCACAAGTGTAATATTGCACTTAATATATACAACAGTTTCACAAACACCACTTGTCAAAAGATTTTTGTTTAGTAAACGTTATTTTGCTCTGCCAACATGCATCCGTTCACAGCTGGCAGAACTAACTTTTAACAGGAATAAAATTTCTTACCAGTTTCTTTGAATTCTTACCAGTACTATGTAGCCAAGTGATGAGAGTACAAAACATGGAGTTAATGGGCAGTTGTGTTAAGTCTTTCCTCACACCAAGAGTT
>JAOVVA010000036.1:6857781-6913507 GCA_028565275.1 Leiocassis micropogon | reverse complement strand
TTCTGCATTTATCCTTAAATAAGGGGAACTTGTTTGACACCTGTTTTTCACAGAATAATTTACCTCTCCAATTGAACACATTGAGCACTGCTATTTTTTTTTAAAAGACTAATATTTGGTTTTTATTCACTTACATTAAACTAATAATCCATTTAAGCACATTTTTCTTCATGTTGTGATTCAGAATAGAACGTGCAGGGTGTTCAATGCATTTATGTGATTTAAATTAAAAGTTATTATAAGGATATGGAGCTTTACTCACTTTTCAACACACTGCTATTATTTTGAACACCCCTGTAGGTTGTAGAGATCCCAATCATTTGCTATTTATGCTCTGTAAAGCTTTCATAACTGCTCTAATCCAAGGTGCTGTTAGTTGGCGGTTTTTGAGTTGGTAACTCTAAATTAACTTCTCTGCAATTTTGGTCTTGCTTTCCTGGGATGGTTTACGAGAGACTGTTTCATCATGGAGCTTGATGGGTTCCGCAAACCCAAATGTCATTTCTAATGTGAACTCACCATCTTTGTTAGGAGAACTCTCTCCTTGCTTAGACCAGCGTAGAGCAGTGACCCAGCGAGCTCTGTCCAGCCTACAAAACACAGATCCGTGCATGAATCAGAAATAGCTGCACCCTTAAAATTATGCTTTAGCGCTGCCTGACAGTGATCATGTCAAATTTTTTTTTTAATCTCAGATACACAACATGATGCAACAAGACTAGTGAAATAGCATTAGGTTACTGATTTTATGTGTCAACAGTATGATTAATTCTAAAATAATTTGCACCTGCATGCTGCTGCAGCTTTGCATACATTTCATTTATAGGACTGGGGGAAGGAGGAGAGTGTAGATACAGTATAGGTAAAAAGAAAAAACGATAACTTGTTGAAACCTAACTGTACAGCTCTGGGGAAACAAATTAAAAGACCACTGCAAAATGATCACATTTTTACACTGCCCTGTTATAGGTGTATTTTTTTAATTAAAAATTTAAATACAAATATTCTTATTCAGAGCATTGAAGTAAAGAAAATGACAACATTTCAAGCTCATTACTTTTAAACAATATCATATTTAGTTAAAGAAAATCTGTATTAGTTGGAATAACCCTGATTTGCAATGTTAGCGTTCATGTGTTCTGGTGGCTTCCATTGTTTTGGGGAAATCTTTTTGGGAAAATTCAAACAACTCAGCTTTGTTTGATGTATAGTGACCATCCATGTTCCTCTTGTCATTCCAGAGGTTTTCAGTGGGGTTCAGATATGGAGCATTGTCCTGTTGGAAAAACCGATCCTCAGATCTGGGGAAGCAAATGTTCTTCCAGGATAACCCTGTACATGGCTTGATTCACTCTTTTTTCACAAAGACAAATCTGCCCGATTCCAGCCTTGCTGAAACACCCCGAGCATTACCAATCCTGCTCTACATTTTACAATTGGCGCAAGACACTGCGGATTGTAAGGCCTCTCCTGGTCTCTGTATAACCATAAGACGACCAGGTTTTGGCCAAAGCTGAGAACTGGACTTGTTAGAGAAGGTCACCTTACTCTAAGTCTCTACTGTACGATTCCCGTGATCTTTTTTTAAATCTCAGCCTGGCTCTTCTTTGCCGGTAATTGATGAAGGGGTTTTTCTGGCTTCAACCCCACCACTAGAAGCCTGTTTTGAACCTTCCTCACTGTGCACTTTAACCCAGCTTCAGTTTGAAAGTCACTTGATGTCATCCTACAGTTGAGTGACATTCGAATGCGTTTGCGGTCATTCCGGTCAGTAGAGATTTTGTTTTCACCCTCTGCAAGTCTGTACCTTTGTTGTCCACAGTCTCTGCTGCTTGACCTTGTTTTTGTGTGCTGTTGTCTTTGAAATTTTAAGGAACCTGATGCTCACAATATGTCTGTGCCAGTAAAGCCACAATTGAACCCTTCTTTTCCCCAAAAAGGTGAAACTCTTTTGGCATAGGCTAGGGTCCTTTCTAAAGTTCAAATTACCATTGAGGTAGTACTAGCACTGTTTATTTCATCCAGCTGGTCACAGAGCAAAAATAAAGTGATGATCACAGAAGTCGACTTTATACCTTCTTAAAAAAAGATTTGTCTTAGGTGATCACCTAATTAGTACCTGAAAGCAGAATGATGTATGCTTGTGTTGAAATTTAATAGACACTGGAATGGAATGGTTACCATACTTGTAGGGATGCTGATTTAAGCAAAAAAAAAAAATGCAGCCTCCCCTCATTTTTGCCCAGAATAAGTTGCACGCACATGCTCTCACTCACACACAGTGTTCACCTCCGCCAGCAGATGGCCTTGCAGACATGTATCGAGTCTTACTTGTTTTCAGCCACCAGAGCCATGTGCTCGCAGCGCCCCTCACTGTTGGGTTTCAATCCCAGCCTCAGGTAGGGCCTGTCAGCCTGTGCCTCCTCAGCTTCCACGTTCTCTAGAGTGGCGTAGTCAAACACCACGTAGCTTTCTTCACTGCACACACAGAATTAGACCCATCATTGACATATACTGTACAAACAATGATGTATACAAACCCCATACAAAACTCATGTGAGAGTACTGCAATTCACATTGACCTACATTTATTTGCACAGAGAAGTCTGTCCTATAATTTATTGCAATTTAGACAATTTTAACACTGGATGAATAATTGGATGATTTAGTTTATTTAAGCTAAATAACCATGGTAATCATTTTATTCATGATAGTACATAACCACCATGATAAGAGCATTGCATGGACTGGATTGCTGGAGTTTGACTGATGACTGAAGTCCTCTGCCTGACACGAACACCACATGTTTAAGAGTTGTGTAGGAATGTAAGCCATGCTCTGCAAAAATCAAGTGTCCTTTACCCTACTGTGAGCTTTGTCTTTCTTTATAGACGTCTCCAGCTTGTAACTTCCTGTAATTTACACAAATAATGGACAGCCTGAGGCAGAAACAGAGACAGAAACAGCCCAGCCACAGACAGTCTCACTCTCTCTCTTTCTACCTGCCCGACTGCCTCCGTTTCTGCCGAACACCACTTTCTCTACCCGTGTTCATCAGATCCCACCACTGTCTCTTCGTCCTTTTCTGCCCGAGAACGTCTTTTTAGCTGTCCCATTCGCTCTCATTCCGTTTGTCTTTTCCACATCTACTTTTCTCTATCCATATTTCAGTCACCATTTCTGCCTCACTCAAAAAATGGCTGCTGCCTTCCTGCCATAACTGATATGGCAGTTAGAAAAAACCATGCTAAATCAGTAAAGTGCATTTGTGTTCATTACTAGGTGTTCTTACAATTTATCTTTAAAGTGGAAAAGAAACCTTGACTATATCATTTACCCCAAATATCCTTCAAGCTTGAAAGCAGTTCTGCGATAAAGATTGATATGTCTGTACTGTGTACCCACTCGAGATATTTTAAAAGGTGCAGGGGAGATAGCTGCTTTACTGCAAATGTCTCTCCAACACAATAAATAAATAAACAAATAAATATTTGTTAAGGATGAAATTCTTAATTCTTAAGAAATCCACTGTAATCAGTGTTTATGAATGGATAGCTGTATGTAATGTGGGGGTGGGGTAGTAAAAAATGGGTAGACCTGCCTTTTTTTCCTGGTGACAATGAGCACATCGTTAAACAGGAAGAGATAATAGCTCTTATGGCTGAAGGCCTTCTTTAAGATCCCGAGCTCCTCCGTGTACACAGCTAGCTCACCTCTCTTAAGCAGCCAGCGAGAGGATGAGATTAATGGGAATGGCTAAAGCAAAAGAACAGGAACCAGCAACTCTCGGTGAGATCATTGTTCTTGGTTACATCACAATCAATGTTTGTAATTATAGTCATGTTCTCAATTACTAATACACTTGCTCTTAATGATTTATAAATCTACAGATGAATTTACAAAGAGTCACTACGCTGGTTTTGTGACCATAACTTCCACAAATAAATATGAAAGGAACATGATTTAAAATAGTTTAGATATGGCTGAAGTGCACAAGCAGAGACCTTAATCTTTCCAAAATCCATCTGTTTCTGGATGGTGTACATCTGCTCGGTGCGCTCCATCCTCCTGGCGCCATCGTTACAGCTCTTTACCAGCTGAGAAGGAAACAAGCAATCAAATTACTCTAAAACACACTTTGCATTGATTTTATCAGTGACTTTAATCGCTTTTGGCTTGCATTTACAGAACTTTTTTAAACACTTTTAACTGTGTGTGTGTGTGTAGAACTGTGCAAACGTTTTAGGTGGGTATGGGGGAAAAAATGCTGTGAAAGTAAGAATGCGTTCAAAAATAGAAGTGTTATTAGTTTATGCTCAACAGTTAACAAAATTGAAAGTGAATGAAGAATCATTATTTGGTGTTACTGCCCTTTGCCTACAAAACCAGAATTGCCATCAATTCTTCCATCCCAGTTCCTATAATTTTGTGGATAAGGTTGAGTTGCTTTGCCTTCTTTCCATGTCGGAGGAATGGCTTTTGGGCTGCAATGCCTCCATGAAGACCACTTCGAGCCAGAATTCTCAGAATAGTAGATGGGCATACCTGGGTCACAGTGGTTTCTGCCAGTTCGTTTGCTGATGGCACTGCTGATCATCTTCCCTTGTCAAAGGAAATTAGCATGATGCGTCTTCCATCTGCTGGATGGAATCGTCTTCTACAACCTCTCTGCAGTAGCAGAGTTTGGCTGTTCCTAACCAAGTTTTAAGCCTCCTACGCGGCTGTGTCTGTTTCAGTTAGCAACAGTATTTCAATCTACATGTGAAATTGATGATCATCAGCACATGTGTGATATAATTGGGTCATCAATTCAATTCAACTCCAATTTATGTATATAGCACTTTTAACACAGGTCATCGTCACGAAGAAGCTTTACAGAATTAAAAAGAACATATACATGTATAAATCAAAATGATCAGATTGTCCCTGATGAGTATGCCCAGGGCAACGGTGGCAAGATAAAATAAATAAATTAATTAAAAAAAAATTTAAAATAAAAAAAGATGGGAAAATAGGAAGAAACCTGGAGAAGAACCAGATTCAACAGGGCACCCATCCTCATTTGGGTGACACTGGATAGCGGGAATTGATTTGCAGTCATACTGTGTTTGAGGATCCCGACTGATCCTTCAAAATTTCTGATGTTGTGCAAGTATATAATTGATGCTGGTTTGAAGCCAATGGATAGTCACACCACATATTGATTTGATTTAGATTTTTCTTCTGTTTGCTTATTTTGTAAATTGATACAAAATATAAATGTATAGATATAATAAATATATATAATTTTTAAAGTATTTTTACTTTACACCTGTCTAAAACTTTTTAGTGTGCATTCATGCGTGCATGCACCATACTGTGCAAAAGTTTGAACACACCTTCTAATTTACTATTTGGTTTAGTGATTTATTTTTCTACATTCTAGAACACTGCTGGAGATTTCAAAATAATGAAATAAAGTATTATGTAAGTCAGTAACAACAACTACAAGTCAGTTGTTATTTTAAGACACAAACGTCAGCTGTTCTGGAACAGTTCCTGCAAGAACAGTGTGGTCAAGTGTGTTTGCAAAACCCATCCAGCACCGTGGATGAAACCGGCTCTCATGAAGACCATCCCAGAAAAGCAAGACTAAAACTTACCCCTGCTGGAGAGGAGAAGTTCATTTAGAGTTACCAGCCTCAGAAATCACCAATTAACAGAACTTGCTTTACAAAGCAAAAGTAGCAGACAGATCTCTATCACCTGTTTAAAGGAGATTGTTGCATATTCTAGATGCCTTTATCACTGTTTTTACAATGTAGAAAGAAATAAAAATCAGAAAACACTATGGACTTAGAAAGTGTCCAAACTCTTGACTGGTAGTGTCTATAGAATTGAGCCGTCAGTCTGACCTAGACAGACCATAATTCACACATCATTAGTCAAACAGCAAATACAAGCTCAAAACACTTTGTCACACCTTACTGATCGCCTTTAGCGCCCAGCGTGCCGAATAGTACTCAGTTGTTTGCTTGGTTGTCTTCTGACAGATGGTCTGGATAAGTATATAGAGAAAGAAGAAACTTCAGTCCTACTACAGACTAATAATACAGTTTTTCTGTGCAGGTAAATTCTAATAAAAGAGAAAATGTATGTGTGTGTAAGTTCCTCACATCCATCAACAGGGGCAGACGGGTGACTCTCTGCATGGGCAGAATGAGGAAGGAGATCATGGGTAATCCTCCACATTCAGGATTGCTCTCGATTTGTTTAAGCACCTCCTTGAACACAGTATTAGATGCACTGAAAGACACAAACACAGGTCTCTTATGGGCCGACACTCTTAAATTTCAATTGTTTCTCCTTTGCCTGTTAATTTTATTGTTATTTTCATTATTTGTTAATACAGACAGGTCAAATTTTTAAGCCCTAGGCAATTTCTGAGCTTTATCACCATTCATCTTATGCAGTGATACTAGAGCAAGTAGATGAGAGCATAGGGAATAAGAGATTAGCACTAAAGCTGTAAACATTTTTGGATGGGGTAGCAGCAATTTAGAGTTTTGGGGAGGTGGAGGTAAACAGGAGAACCAAAAATAAAATAAAAATGGGATTTGGCCAAAAGCAAGCATCTAATAATGATGTCGCCATGTTGAATATCTTTCTTTCATATATTATAAACGTATAAAAAGTTTTTTTTTTTTTTTTTGTGGAAACAATGAACATCTGCATAACCTCCACCACTGCCAAGATGTCATGTCAAAGACAAGTCTTTTAAACCTAATGATATTATTCCAATTTCTTAATGTTAAAATGTTCACAGATTATAAAACCAAATGTATTAATCATTCTAAAGGTTGCTACTCGCCCTGTTTCCACGCGCATCCTTACAGTAGTTTCTGCAGTGTTCTCTGCTGGAAGGTCTCGTTGGAGCAATACACAATGTATGGCTCAAAGTAATTTGTGGCATGGTCCTGGACTATGTCACTGATGTCCTTAATGACAGGATTCATTTGATGACGCCTTTCAAGATCTTCAAAAAATCTGCAGGAAAAAATTATATTAACAGACCTTAGCAATGCAATCTTATAAAATAAAAAAAGCCCTGTCTTTTATTAAAATTCTTTTGCACCAATTTATTCAAACATTTTTTGAATAAGAAGAATTCTGCTTTGTGAGCTACTTTACTGTAATCTTGCACTGTATGTACAGTGTCTTTTCTCAAGGTATGCCTTTTCATTTTTCCCGCCCATATCACAACTCCCAGGCTGAAAATAAAACAACTTGAACAGAGTCCCTCCCATGTCCCTATATAGCCTGTTCTGAATAACCTTGCTTTGTTCTTAAAGGCATACTTAACCAGCTGAGCATAACTTAAGTTGGACACATTTCATATCATTCCACCTAACTGCAGGACAGCAGTGCGGTATTTTTGGTGTGCTAATGAAAATCTGTCAATTTTCTCAGGCAAAGGCAAAAAGAAATGTGCAAGAAGACCCTCATTTTCGGAAACTTGATCCTTACAGTGGTGCAGCGGAAAAACCAGTTTTACAAACATGTCTCGACAAATCATTTCTTCAGAAGAACCTTACAGATGTCATAATAATATCTGTTAGAAGGCAAGCTAGAAACACTGGAAAGCTTTAATGAAAACAGTTTTACCCACTGCATCATGATATCATTCTGTTTGCTTTTCCTCTCCAGTTTTCACATCTGTTTGCAGTCATGCACTTTTTTTGACATGTCGCTGATTTCTGAATATATATATATATATAAAAAGCTGTTAAACTACAGCAAGCCTTACTATGGGATTAAAATTAAAGCATACACATTCACTTCTAAAGCAGTCAAAATGCAAGTACAGTGGAACCTTGGATTACGAGCATAATTCGGTCCAGATGCGGGCTCGTGTTCCAAAACCCAAAGTGAATTTTCCCATAGGAAATAATGGAAACTCAAATTATTCGTTCCATAGCCCAAAAAACAAAATACATAAAAATAATTAACACAAAATATTAAGTAAAAAAAAAACAAATTAACCTGCATGTTACCTTTAAAAAAAAAAAAAAGTAAAAATAAATCCTGACAGATAATTGTTTCCGATTGTGCGCACAGGCATGTGTGTATGTGTGTGTGTGAATCTAAAGTAAGCTCCCCTCTCCCCCTTCTCGTCTTACACAGATACCCTTCCTCCACTCTTTTCACACACATGCGCACACACAACAGAAACACTGTTTTATCGGAAAAATAATCAGGAAAATCTCTCTAATGACACTCGATTGAGCGACACACTAACGGAATCACTGCTGAAAAGTAAAAATAAAACAAACTAACCTGCACTTTACCTTTGAAAAGAATCACGACAGAGCAGTGTTTCTGTGTAGAGCAGAGAGAAAGAGTGTGTGTGTGTGTCTGTGAAGGCGAAAGTAGGAGGGGTCTGTGTGTGTGTGTGTGTGGTGCACAGTGTCCACTGACGCGTGCGCGCACACACAGACACAAAGAGCAGGCTGAGACTTGAGCAGAGAGAGAAAATGGATCTTTAACCTCTCTAATGAGATTTGCTTTTGCCTTACACATCATGAGCAGCAGTTAGAAAAGATGAGGTGGTGAGAATAAGCCAAGGTCAACATACAAGAAAAAAAAAACCTCAGTGTGTGTAAATGCCATATAGATCAGAAAGGTCAGGAAAAAAATAGCAACAAAATGTTTCAACCAGATGTCATCGTAACTCAAGTAATCACTTTTTCACAAAAAACACAGAAAATCAAGAACCTGATGGTGCAGCGAACACACGCTCACCTGTCCATTCTGTCTGTGAAAATCTCAGAGCAGCAGCGGTTTTTGGAATTCTCAAACCAGCCCATCTGCTCCAACAATTGTAGCACACTCAAAGTCACTGAAATCACACTGTCCCTCATGCTGATGTCCCTCATGCTCCTGACCTGTATCTGTGTCTATACTGTGTATGAGGCAAAAATTATGGATGATACTGGCCCTGAGAATGCATAGAAATGCATCTCAAATAGTGTCTTTGAAACAACCTATTTGGTGAAGTGTGGAAGTTGTGGAGTTGTATTTTCAATGTTGTACCGCTTGCTGATGGTGTGTACTGTCGCAATATTGGAGAAAAGATGGTGATGTTCGGTTGTGGTCAAAGTCTTCCTCAAAGCCTCGCTGGTTTTGAAATGTCGTACCAGGATGCCCAGACTGTGCAGGTAAGAGTACTCGGATGTCATAATCTCAAAAATGGCCTAGATGAATACACAGACAGATGCAGGTTGGAAAGACTGAGACAAACATGCGGACAACTGCATTCAATGGTAGCTCGACAGTTAGGTTGACAATACCATTGTAGAAGGACGTCTTTTTTTTGTTTTGTTTTTTTTAAACACTGCCCATCTTTTTCTCTAGTCTATTGGCTGTATGAATAATCCTCTGAATTCAAGCATTTAGAAACATCTAGAACAAATTTTGAGTCTGGATCTTAATTCTGGAATATTTAAACATAATCTTTTACATGTTTTAAGATTAAAGTTGACTATATTACCTTTAATGGAGTTGGAGGTTACCCTCACTATTGAACGTATTACTATACTGTACATTATATCCATAGAAATTATTAAAAGTTTGAATGCATGGAGCACAGTCAAAATCAAGTGTTATTTTACATGTATCCCATAAATAGATTCTCTTTAAAATGCTCATTCAAAGGAAACCACATGTGTACAAAATATATGAAAACACTACAAGCACCTGACTTCATACTGTACATAACATGGTGTGTCACAAATAGGATAACAGGGTGTGGCTGTACTGTGTGTGTGTACAAGGTGGACCTTGATATGTACACAGCAGTGAGTCTTCACTCAGAAACCAGACATTGAATTGCCACAAGCCAAGCCAACATTTTAACCTCATCACATGTGAAAGTCCCTGCTATTCGGTCAGGTCAATAAAACTGTTTCGTTAGTACTGACAATATTAATGTACTAATATCAACAGCCAATATGCTATCAAAAAACTGAAATAAAAACCTTTTTAACGTCTTTCATTGTCAGTTTGTTTTCAAACAGAATTAAAACTAGGTCTTAACTCTGTTTTTACCTATTTATTTTTAAACTTTCATTTTCAATGAAGGGCGCAGCTAGCTACATGCCTATAGTAGTGCATTATGACCTCATGCGTTTAAAGGCTTTCTGTTCAAGGATAGAAAATGGCTACGACTAGCTTCTTGTGCATTCCATTATGCCTTGAAAAGCAAAACAGAAAGCTGCTGCTGGAATGAAGTTGTTAGTGACACTATGGCACAAACCTGATAGTCCCAACTTCTGACAGTTATTCTGCATTACAAAATGCCTGTTTGGCTTTCCTGACCTCTATCCCAATAAATCAACAACAGGATGCCTTTGATCATTA
The DNA here is from genome assembly GCA_028565275.1 of Leiocassis micropogon. Lineage (NCBI taxonomy): Eukaryota > Metazoa > Chordata > Actinopteri > Siluriformes > Bagridae > Leiocassis > Leiocassis micropogon. The sequence goes on along the minus strand of JAOVVA010000036.1, from coordinate 6,903,109 downwards.
GATCAAGAAACAATATCATGACCAGCATACTGGTACAGAACCAACAAGATGTTCTGTACTAGTATGTTCCACTGCAGGAATGGGAAAACAGTCCGCAGAAGACCACAGGCTTCGTGTAATAGATCCATCAAACAGTAGTATAAATATCTTAGAAACAATTGGGACTTTGAAACATTGTAAAATACAGAACGCATTACTCTTTTAAGGTGAAAATGTTTTATAGCAAATGTTTCCCTGTGAATTTCAACGATACATTTTTTTCTACATTTTTTACCTCTTGCCGTTTGCGCTCCTCAGGTGTAATAGACTCTAGAATGCCCATCTCCTTAACCTGTTGGTTTCACATAAAAAAAATTAATTAATAAAAAACATGGAATTACAAAGTACAATGTACACTTGTTTAAGTAAAGTCAGGATTCAAGTTATTGCTCAAGAGCTACAAAGTAAAAATAACTTCAGCCACATCAGGAGGTTTGAGAATATTTGCGGAATTACCCTAAAGGTTATAACAGCTGAAAAACATGAGTGTCTTTAGAGTCATAACACAAATCCAGGCTCTTCCAGACCTTACCAAATGTATGCCTGTTTTAAGCTGACAATCATCAACCACCTAAGCCACAGATCTATGACGTCCATTACTGTGCTTTTACATTTTTCTTTTACTCAGTTGTTCTTGCCCTCATGCTCTGGTCTCTTCTTTACCTGGGGAAGTTGGCTCCAGGTGATGTATGCTGCCTTGTAGTTTTTCACAACAATGCCCTGGTCCTCCTCTGGCATCTGGCTGAAATCATCATCATCAGGTCCCAGGCTGTTTGACTGGAGACCTCTTTCCTTGATCTCCTGGTATAACCGTGGATCTGTGGCAAGACAACAGTGATCGTGGATCAGGTTATCTCCACTTGCTTATAACTAATATTAATAATAAAGGAGGAATACTAAAGGGCAAAAAATAAATGATATATATTATTTTTAAAAAGTTTAAACTTGTGGTTTAAAAATCAGGCAATCTGAACATAATGATCTAACTTTAATGCCTAAGCATCTATGAGCACATCCCCCTTTTGAATGAACTGCAGAATGCAATGAATGTCAAAATCACAACCATTCCTGCACTGTTTAGTCTCATACCATCCTTAAAGGATCCACCAGTCTTCTGGTTCCTTTTTCTACCCAAGGTTCTCTGAGAAAGAGAGAGAGAACAGAAATGAGGTGAAACATGATCTTATCCCTGTGGAATGTAATGAGCTGCTTGGTGTGACAACTGCTCATGGGAGATTTCAATAACATCTGGCACAGGTTTACATGGCCAGTCGTTAAAATCCATTTAAAATATGGATGGATGCACAACAAATACCTACTGAACATGATTTATTGTATTTAGCAGTCCAGCTGCTGTGACACAATCAAGCATTCCTCTCTCTCACAAAGTCAATCATTGACTCAGCACCATAAATTTTCCATGACAAACTGATTATTCTCATGTGTTTTAAGTCACTCTATTGGATCAGTGCTCAGTGAATCACTGTTTTATTCTGCAACATGACTGGAATCAATCAGTTTTGTGTGCCTATTTTCATGAGTAGTGTGTATACTGCTAAAAACTAAGATAAACAGGACAGTTATTTGTTTACTTAAAACATTGGAGCTTTTGATTAAATTAAAACCAAAATGCAAATTTAGGTCAAGAGGAAAACAAATAAGTTTAAACCATCTAACCATCCAAGCTATAAGTTGTAAAAGAGTGATTCTTGCTTTCACAACCTGTATATGCATTAAAAGTCATATTCAAAGTTGGTCACTTAAGACCGAAAATCCCCCCTACATTTACGCAGAGAAAGTTCAGCCAATTTAGAGACTGGTTACACACACACACTTACACACACACACTTAAATCAAGGGCTCTGAGAATATGCAAATGACCAGCATCACTTCCTTTAAACACAAACAGCTTACCTTTAAGGATTCAAATAAATAAATAAATGAAATAAACTTCTAATAGTTTCTTGACCCAAGATGTGTTTACACACAAGATGCCATCTCCTGAAAAGACTTCTAACCGAAGAAAAAAAGCAATGTGCATTTATAAGGGATAATAAGTAGTAAGGACACATTTAATATTAACCTCCAGTAGTATTAAGAGTATTTACAGACCAAAATATAAAGTATATTGTAAAGTTGAGCTAAAAATTAGACAGTGGTAAGATAAGATGAGAAATCTTGAGCGAAATTGCAGTACTGCTCCTCACTCGAACTGACTTGAGGTCAAAGATCAACAGTACCTAAGACACACCTCTATTTTAGTTAAATGCATGAATCTCTTCTGCATAGCGCCCAGTCATATGCAACTATGGTACAAAATCTTCACAACATACACGCACAAAACTAAACTCACCATTAGATGCTAAAAAACATTATTAAAAAACAGATCATAGCTTTTTACATGAAAAAACAATTAGGCTCACTTTGCGTCCTGGGCTGGGAATTACTGGGCTAGGTGATTTCTCCTTCTCCTTCTCCTCACTAACAGGCTGGAGCAGGTCCTGTTTCCATATTACTTCTGCATCGAGGCTGGTGACGGCAGCTCGGTACGACTTGTTCCTGCGGTTCCGGCGCAAGCCACCATCATCACTGTCATAGTCATCCCAGGACACTTCAGGATCATGAGAGAAACGCTGGATGTTCTTTTGGACCTCACGTGCCACCGGCAGCGTGACCACCGTGGTGTGGTGGCGGTTCTTTGGTCGACTGGTGAGGGCCAGGTTTTTGGGGATGAGCTGCTGGGTTCCCAGCTTCCGAGCAGCTTCACTCTGAGTGCTGAGGATTACAGGAGTCCGTGAAGGCTGCTCAGGTACAGTGAGGTCTCTGCTTGAGGGTGAACTATCAGCCTGGCTCTCCAGATGAAGCTGGGAGGAAAGCATGTTGTCCAGAAGGAGAGGCGACTTGTCTCCCTTGGACGGCTGGGACTGTCGGTGTGACATGGTGGACCTGTTTTACTTTGGAAGGGAAGCGCTGAAGAGTTTTTGCTGCAATGGTTACATCTGCTCAGGGCTGTCAGCAGGCCACTGTCTTAACCTGCATGTCGGAACAGAGAAGGGTGGGGTGGGATTGGATTGATGGTGGGCAACAAGACTTCTAAGTCAAAATGCAATCAAACCTGTTTTGAAGCCGGTTCTAACTGTTTTTTACTGAGCTGCATTGTTCAAATAATCTTAATCTAGCCTGACAATACATGCAGATAAAAAATATAATAGAAAACAGAGCAGGCACTCCATCCTTCGGGAGCATGTGAAGCTCCTGAAATCTGGGGCCAGTTTCACAACATCTATAATACTTAACAAGTTGGATAAGTTAAAGAATAAATAAATCAGAAACAGGTCTTAAACAGGTTTGATGGAGTTCTGAAATGAAATTAAATCATAGATGCAATGCAGCAACTAGACCGCGTCAAGGTCTACTCAATACAATAAATAAAAATAAAGATTTGAAGCTAAAAGCTGAATTCAAACACCACAACTGGGGTTAAACTGACACTAAACACAAGATTTATTTAGAATTAGTGTACTTATCAACAACCCTGAGTGAAAGAATAATAAGTGAGCTTGAATCAAGTGTGCATAAGCAAGAAAAATCCAACTGATCACAACAATGCACATGGACCATACTGTTATCCTGGTCACTTTCAAACAGCATTGCGTGTCACCAAGTCTAGTACTAGTACTAAGCCTCCTAGTTTGGACAGATTTAAAAAACAAACAAACAAACAAACAAACACGAACATTCTTCCATAAAGTAGAAATATCTGTATACGTTTACACATTTCCTGACCAAAATGAAGTGGTAGTTGATAGACAGTTGAAGGACAGCACTGTGAAACTTTTTGTTTTGTTTTGTCTTTTTTTTTTCTTCCCTTGTAGCATAAATGTTGCGACATTAGCGTCAAACTTTTCCTCAGGTGTGTTTATACACAGACTCGCTTCAGCACAAACAACAAAATAACCTCACAAATGTCTTCAGAAACCTCCCAAGAGCAAATATCCTCAATTATTTCGACGTTTAAGCTACAAGTTAATAACAATAAAATAAAATAACTATGATAAAAGTTTACCTTTAACACTGAAAGACATTCAACCGACGAGCGAACTCAGGGTTTCCCGGATGTACGAACACAGGTGTGAAGGCCACGCCCACAACCCGGCGCGTGAGGACGCTCACGTTACTCAAAAGCTTCATCATCCAAGAATTAAACATGTTCCTAAACGAACTTACTTTACACAACTTTATCTGCCTTAAAATGTCAACATGATTTGTTCTCCAACCCTGCGATATTCTGTTGCTTTCTTTGCTCCAAGGAATCTGAAGGTCATTAGTATAATTATTACCACACTTTAAAGCTGCCGAAAGACGAACAACAACTTTAAGGCTGTTCATTGTAGAGAAGCTCGCATAGCGCCATCTGGCGGTCAAATAGCCTATAGGTTCTTTGGTGAAAAAAAAAACCCTCTACTTCTGTTTTACGGTAGAAAGGGGTATTTCAAGGTTTCTAGCTATTTATCGCTAAGACAGTTCATCCTCAGAATGACAAACAATCCTGCCTCTTTGAATTTTTTATTTATCTATTATCTTTCTGTAATTTTCAAGTCTAGGTGTGCTTAAAGGTGGTTATATTCCAGTCTGAAAACATATAACAACAATAAACTTTGGTGTATACATTTTATTATAAACCTATGGCTGTGTATTCACTTTTGCACACACACATTCTGTCATCAGAAGTGAAACTTCATCCTCGTAAGGCTGTTTTCAGGGTCTGATTGAGGTAGATCAGGACTATAGGGAGGATGCTTAAGCACCTCAAAACAAAAGTTTTTGCAGAGTGTCGACAGTGTGGGCAGGAACAGATGTGCATCAGTACGGATGTGCATTGGCATCTTACTTGGATAGCAGTCCTCTACGTTTAATCCAAAGTTTAGGCTTCAGCTCTTCGTTAAGCATCTCACTGTAACAAACACTGTTAATTGTTTAACTTTTTCCTGATAATGTTCCAATACTGGCTCAAGAGAATACCTGTAAAAACTGTAAGCATCAATTTTCCAGATGACGGTTGACTTTTGAACTTTTTCCTGAGTATGAGTTGATTGAGGATGTTTCCGTTCCATACGCCCCCGTTTACTCTCAGGCTTGTAGTGATGAATCCATGTCTTGTTTCAGTAATGATTCTCTTTAAGAAACTTTCACCTTCCTTAGAGAATCAAAATTCCAAATTTTGCTTCTAGATATAAAAATGCCTCAGTTTATACTCTTACATGAGTTGTTTTGCACCAGGAACCACAAAAAAATGAATTGCTATATGCTGCTCTTCTTTTGTTCAAATCACAAGTGAAGCATCCATTTCTCCTCACAACACAGTTACAAATGAACTGATGTAACACGTTCACATCTGCACAGCAGTGACCAAGGGGACAGTAGCCTTGAACGGAAAGCTCTAATAAGACAGCCAGCAGAGGTTTTAATATAACTAGAGTGTGGATATTTTTTGACTCACCCATGTCTGTATATATTCTGCTTAAGTGCAAGATAAAGGGAATTTTTTTTTAATCTCTGCTCATATATTAATTGTCAATAACCAGGTTATACCTTGTCTTGGGTGTGACACCGGGTGTGAAGTGAGAATACACCTAGGATGGGATGGCAATCTATCACAGGACTCCATTCACAGACAAAAATGCAGTCAGAGTGTTGTACAGAAAATCCATGCAGAGTGACTAGAACTTTGGAGCTATGAAACACTGCACTACCATGCCACCTAACTAAAAAAAGAAGATTAATTGCATAACTAAAAATATACAATCTAATTATTGTAGACATGCCTTTTATTACATAATAGGGAATTTCCAAGCAGGACATTTTGATAAATTCAAAGCCGGCACCATGAATTTCCAAGAAATCAAATGATTTTATTTTTCTACATATGCCCGTCTGATGATGGTGGTTTACATTAATAAATCATTGCAAACAAAGGACGAGGAAGAACCTTGATGAAGCTTAACGGAAATCTGAACCTTGATGAAGCAACGAAAGGGCAGCAGAATCTTTTTCCTCAAAATAACTATTTACATTATTCATAAATAGAAAATCTTCTAATGGCAATTGTTTGTGTATAACTTTTTTTAAACATCAATATGGCATCAAATGAAGTTAAACCAAATATTGCATGCATTGCACATAATTGTATGAGAAAGACAATATTTTTTTACACTTGAAAAAAATATACACTCTAAAATTAAAATACACCACATTTAACTATCACACATTTTATGACACAGAACAGACATCACATATTTACACAGACATTCAGAAAGACACGTCCGGCACTTTTTCCAAGGTCCAAGGGATGGTCTACTGTTATGAGAAAATGTAGTGAGAAGAAAGTGTGCTAATCAAAATGGATGTACAACGTCATCATAATCATCCACTTAAAAAAAAATTAAAGTGAATGTAGAGTGGTAACAGAATAAAGTATAATCATATTCATTTAATCTGCCCATGTGTTTAAATACAATCTTCTCCTAGAGTACATCTTGTGGGGTTTTTTTTTATCTTGAATTAATTTTCTGTTCATTATTGAAATTGTAAATATGGTCAATGCTATTGTTACAGGCAAGTATGGACAATTTCACATTTTCACAACGGTGTTAAAAAAAAACAGATAAAAAGAATGATAATTACGAATCATGTTAATAAATTGGATGATTGCTAACTAAATTAACTAAAACACATGCTCAAAAGTCCATAATATATATTTTTTTATCTCATATGCCAAAAGCATTTAAATCATTCCTAAAATAACTGTTTGTGTGCACTTGCATGTAATTTCATGTCAGAATCAGTTCAATATGCTGTATTAAAATGTCCTATAGAATGATTGATAGGTAGAAAAAATGAAAATGTTTATACATCATAATTGCTCTTTCTAGACATACAGTAAAAATACTTTGACTGTGGAAATATGAAGACATTAGCTGCATTGAAATATTGTATGAATTTGTAATATTAGTGCTGGCATGCTAACAATGTTTTTTTTTTCTTTGTTTTTCTTTTTTAATAAATCTACAGGCGCACAAATAAAGGATCGCTAATGAATTATAAGCTTTTAGAATTACACATAATTGTTGATATAAAGAGTTGATCCATAAACAGTCCTGGACAAATCTGTAGCTGGATAACAGCCATGCTTTGTGCTGAGCCCCTCAGTATGTCGAATAGAGCTGATGGATTGTGGTTAATGCGATGTCCTGCGAGTGATGGAAGGACAGAGATGCGTGCAAAAAAGAATGGGGACAGACTATTCTTTGGCGATGTCGCCTTTCTTTAAAATGACCTGCCGCTGCCATGGCGCCAGTTTGGTCTCGTCATAGCCTAATGTGCGCAGCCGTTCCAGCTCCAACTTCTCTTCGTTCTCCTTCTCAGTCTTCATTCGCTCTTCTTCTTTCCTACCATGGCAAAAGGAATCAGAGACGCAAGAAGGTCAACACACAGGACAAAAAAACAACAACAGCAGCACAGCAACAACTCAGCATAATGTATTTATACACAACACCCATCCACTCACACAAACAAAGTAATATTTACAAAGTTCAAGAAGTCAATATGAGGCAACAGATTAGAATTTCAGCTTTCATTTCCTAATTTAAATCTAGATGTGTTAGCTAGAAAAAGGCACCTATTTTTTTGAGGTGAAAAGGAAATTCGATAAAATATTTAACATTTAATTGCATTCTTTGCTTGCAATAACTGCATGAAGCCGTAGACCTACTGACATTACCAAACTCCTGAGACAACATGCATGCCCAATTGGGTTAAGGTCTGGCAATTGACTTGGCCAGTCTAAAAACTTTTTCAACTTTTTCCCCCTGATGATGTCCTTTTTTGTGCTTATGGTATGTTTTGGGTCATTGTACTGCTAAATGATTAAAGACCTGCCAGTTAGAATAAATGCATTTCGTTCTATAATTTGGCACACAGACAATTTCTATAAACTTCTGAATTTATTGTTGCTACTATGACTAAACTATTCCGAGCCCTTTCCAAAAGCAGTCATCCAAGCCCAGGCCATGACACTACCTCCACTATGTGACCAATGAGCTTGTATGTTTTGAATCATGAGCAGATCATATATGTCTCCGCGTTTCCATCATTTTGGTAGAGATTAATCTTGGGTCCAGAACATTTGTGGTTCATCTCTACATTCATTTGAGAATTCCAATCTGGCCTGGACTTACTGATGAAGAGTTTCATGCATCATGTGTTTTGGCCTCAATATTTTTACTTCTCTGTATGGTGGATTGTCACCTTAACCACTGTCCTTTAGAGGGAGAGTTTTCCTTAAGAGTGTTTCTTGTATGAACTAATGCTGTCTTCCTTGACCAACCTGTTCAATGCCTGGTAAATGGTTTTTACCTTTCAGATCATTTCAAATCTTTGTACTTGCTTGGTCAATTATGCCATGGATTCTTTTTTATTCAGCTCCAAAATACCTTGCTTTTCTCCCCCACACAGCTCTCTGGTCTTCATATTGGTTATTCCTTATATACCAAGTGTAGACATTCAGATATACTATTAGTTTAAACAATCTAACAGGGCACACCTAGACAACAATAAACACCTGTCAGTCACAAAATGGCAGCGGTAGCTCAGTGGCTCTGGATTACTGAGCACTGTTCGGCCCTTGAGCCCTTAAGCCACTCTGCTCCGCATTATGGCTGACCCTGCACTTTCTAACAAGCTGCAATGTATAAAGAAAATAATTTCACTGTGGTATGATGTATAAGTGACAAATAAAGCTTGTTCTTTTTTTCTTCTTCTTCCAAATGTTGCAATATTTGTGCTCATTCGAAAATGGGTGCGCTCAAACAAAAGGTGCCATATTCAAAGTTGTTTAACATATTTAGATTAAAATAGGAGATGAAAACTGAAACCCTAAAATATCATATCATTTTTAAATCTTAAACCCAAATTGTACAATAGCAAAAACCTATGAATACACAGTATGGCCCAAATTTCTGGATTCTCCCTTACATGAATACATTTTTTTTTCCCAGACCAAAGATGGCTTTGAAACTAACTAAAAGATGATACTGAAAGAGTCAAAGACTCTACACAAAAAGACTTTTGTAAGTCGCTCTGGATAAGAGCATCTGCCAAATGCGTAAATGTAAATGACATCTACCACCTATTACATTTTTCTTTGTCGTCATCTTATGTCAGTAACTTATCAGAACCCCAGGACAATTGTTGCACTAAAGATGGAGGTAATTACTGCATGTAACCAGATCAGTACTGATACATTTAAAAATGTTGAACATTCTTGTATTCAGCATATACACGTGTCGTGACGTCAGAGGGCTGTGAATTTGAGCATCTCTTGCATTTTAAGTTTATCTGCTGTAATTTATAACATTTTCCCTATTGAGCCAGACTTTTGGGCCAAGAGAGGGATTGGTGGCATATTAAATTATATTCATAAAAATATAATTATGCCGAAAAATTACAAAAAAAGCCACAAACAAGATACTAGTATATTTATCACTCCTCTTTCCTGTGACTAGCTTACCTTTTCTGCTCCCTGCCCATCCAGGTGGTACATAAGAGACATTAGAAAATGAGACATTTATAAATTAAATGAATGCACTAACCTAAGTGAAAAACACTATACACAGATATTCAATATTCTGGCAGAAAGCATAAGCACTAATTTGTGAAATTACCCTGCAATAGTTCATGCAAAATATAGTTTTCCAGCAAATTCTTTATCAAAATTATTTTCCTGCAAATGTTAACATCTATCCACCTTATATTTAATAAGCCTTTAACATTAAATAATTTTTTAAGAATTCTACATGTAACTTGTCTATTTAGACTACAGATCAGATCAGATCTTTTTTACTTATAAATATCACTTTTTTTCTCATCATTTTTTAAATATAATATTGGTGGTAGAAGTCATGCAGAATATTCCAGAATGTATGTGCTTTTACTCACTTTTCTTCATCCAGCTTTTTCTTCATGATGTCTCTTCTCCAAGCAGGCATGGATGCAAGCCGAGCCTCCTCCTCGGTAGCCTTAAAGAAACAGACAATGTAGTGTGGTTAGTTACCTGACTGAGTAAAACACTGTGTCAGTTATTTACACTTTTTAATTTATTCACACTGCTAAGTCATTTAGGATTAGGATTTAGGATAGTACCAGTCAAAAGTTTGGACACACCAGTCATAAGGTTAGACACAAGTTTGAAAATTTATTTTGAAATTTCTAGTACAATTCTGGATATTTCAAAATGATGAAATAACAAATATGGCATTAGGTCATTAAGGAACGGCAACAACAACAGACAGTTGTTATTTTATGACATGAAGGTAATCTGTTCTGGAATAAGTTTTGCAAGAACAGTATTGTCAGTATTTGCAAAACCTATCAAGCTCCATGATGAAACTGGCTCTCATGAAGACCATCCCAGGAAAGCAAATAAAAAAAAAAAAAGATAAGTAGCAGACACATATCAATATCATCTGTTCAAAGGAGATTATTGCATATTTTGGATGCCGTCAGCCTTATTTCACAATTTAGAGAAATAAAAATCAAGAAAGACTACGTTATTAGAAGGTGTGTCCAAACCTTTTTGACTGGTAATATAAACCAATATTAACTGTAAACCACTAGTAAGTGCTTTGTTCAAGTTTTTTTCTTAGAATAGCTCTAGCTTAATTTTAAAAAAGTATGTAAATAAGGTATTTTAGGCATAAAAGATAAATTAAAATTACTTTAAAAATGTTGTGCACCAGTGTAAACCTTGGTTTAGGTCGGTAAAATCTATGAATACAGTACATTATCCAATATTGCCTAAAGTTCAGTTTTCATGCTATCTTCAGTTGACCCCAACCTGCATAACATCTTACAATAGATGTGGCCTCAATTAAGATATTTCTAAATGATTTTTAAAACATTTTTATTTCTTTAAAATCATAAGAGGACAATTGCAGGAGGAGGACCTGAAACCAAATTCCACTACAGTGTACAGTTCGGCTCTACAGTTCTGTCTTCACACGGAATGAAACATTATCTTCTGCTGCCTTACACATAGTAACAAAAGGCCAAAGCAGTAGGTGGCCATTTTGAGCTTCTCGTCTTCCCTTTAAAGTGGATCCATTACTCTAAATCTGCTCCAGTGAAGCAGTTCCACTGGCAAAGTATCTGGCATTGTGGTAATCTAATCTATACCTTAATATTTAAATGCTCCCCTGGGAATTATAAATTAAGAAAAAAAAAAACACCAAAAGAGAACAAATGAATTAATGCTTAAAACTAGCTAGGTTTTATAAATGTCTCAACTCTGAAGCTTTGGATGTAACTGGTGTTTTGTGATCCGAAGCACAACAGCACCAAAATTGTATTTGTCCTCAGGTTTCTTCCACAATAGTGCTATTAATTTTTAGTGGTAATTTTTTTAAATACTTCCACTGCAAAGGGTTCTGTGCAAAAGTCTTGAGTAATATTTGAGCACTATTTTCTTTATATTTTGCTTTCAAAGAGGCAGATTTTCTTGTATTTGTTTATATAGTCTTGAGTAATAGTTCTCCAAGTATCCTGAAGGACTTTTTGGCTCTTTTTTCAGTCCCTGTACCTGACCAGTTTTGGAGAATTTTTTTCTTTGGTTGTTTGTTTGTTAAGCCACACAGTGACCTATGAATCATTCCAGCATAAAAAGTCTAAGTTAATGCATGAACCAGTGAGAGTCAGGTGCAGATGATGATAGATGATCATGCCGGTGGTTAAAATACTGCTGATGCTAAATGTTAAGTGGAATGTTGAGACGAGAGGGGAAATAAGGTTGCAGCTGCAGTTGTTACATTAACAACCATTTTTTAAAATTGGATCTCAATTGTGTCTCAAGACTTTTGGATGGTACTACATATTCACAAAGTTAATATTTTTTTCCAAAGCCACTGTCGCAATTTACAGCTTAGAGATCCCTATTATAACTTCAAAAGTAAGTAGCTTGATTTTTGCAGCACTGTGGTAAAACTTATCAAACTGTTTTCAATTATCCAATATTCAAAGGGTTTCTTTGATGTTCCTACAATTTCAAAATTCTCTATAAATTGTGAATGATATTAAATGCCCAGATTTAATGGAGATAGGCCTAGCCATGAAAGACCTTTTTGAGTTATTTTGGCTGAATGTTTTGAGGTTAATGTTATGCTACACATGCCACCTTCTATAGTATATTTCCTTTGATGACATGTAATGTATCTGTATGTGTAAGCATTTAAAATTAATTTAAAGAAAAAAAAGTCTCTTTTGCAACAAATATACCCTGCATGTTTTATTGATATGGAACCAATAACAGAAACACTTCAAACACTTACATTTTTAAATCAAAATTCATATCCAAAACATAAACATTCAAAAATACCATCAATAAACACTTATCACTGTATTATCATTGTATCTTGAGATGATTGAATGATCTTAAATACACAACAGGAACACCTTAACACAAATCTAAAAAGTAACCATTCATCTTCAGTAACTAGTACCACTGAAACACTGAGCACAAGGTCAGCAACACGCTCTGAATGTGTGAACTAAGAACCATGACTTTCACTATTAGGTAATATTTCATGTCATAACCCAAGTACGAATTGTGTGTTTATAAAAGAGGATTAGAATTTTGGTATCATTAATAATTCATTGGCGGAAATGAAAGTAATAAAGCCAACAAAGAAAACCCGAAAGAAAAGTTAAATTTATCTCTGAAACAGAATCATTGAACTTATTTATGTTCATGAATAAAAACTACCAAAATTATAAGGAGCAAAATGTAATGAACATTTTTTTAAATACCAAACCACGACATTTTAGGCCTATATTATCGCCCATAACTGGACATTTTTTCTCTTCTCTCTTTCTCTGGATTAATTGTGGTAGTACAATAGTAAATAGTCCTCTATTAAAAGACAAAAAAAATCTGCAAAAGTCATACTATCTATATGAAACTAGCTAATAATTACTCATTATTCCAGCTACTAAAGCATGGGGTATAAAAGAAAAATACTACATAAGAAAATTATTGGTCATTTGTTAATAATATATTGTGGCTTGGCCTGCTATCAAGGATCATTTACATGTCTAGCCCACTTTCTGTTGAAGCTGAATTTCCTCGCACTGTACCATGGGAAGATATGGTTCAAGCAAATATTTTCAAGCATATGCCATCATACACCACTATCCAGGACAACAATTTGGCCAAGAGTCACAAAGTAATGCATCCCTACTTTTATATATCCTACAAATTCCACTAATCCTTTTCTTCAACTTTGCTTCATAACACTCTCCATCTGGACATCAGATTAAAATTGGAATTCCAACATTTAATCTCCTGACCTCTAAAAGTACGCCCTACATTACATTTAGGCAGACAATAGATTTGTATTGTTCAGCAGTAGCATGAACTCAGTTAGATCTTGCAATCAAGGAGAGAACCCCAGATTCTTTTTCTCTAAACAAATCTCTAACTTGTCTAGACAGACCATTTGTCCCATAACATGCCTTATCTGAAGATTTCCTTTAAATTTCTCATTTCGATAGAGTAATCACCATCGCTGTTCAGATATCAAACAATTCTGCTTCCTTCTCCTTCCAGAAGGCAAAACTTCGCTCAATGTATCTGCTTATGTCCTCATTACTAAATTCTTTAAGGTCATAAATAAGCTTTATTGAGTCTTCATTCAGCTCTTCGTTGTCTTTTGCTGGAAACTGCTTCTTAGCATGACCACTGTTGGGTTCAGACAGAGGTTTTTCAACAGTCACTTGTATGGTTGTCTGGTTCTCTGACTGTTCTGCTTTAGGTATAGCTGCAGTTTGTTCATTGTCCAGTAGGGTAGACTCATAAACCTGTTCTGTAGAGTTGGCTTTACTTTTTGAAATATTGTCTGCTCTGTCCTGTACAGACTCCTGTGTGGAAGGTTGTACTTTGTCAGGTGCTTGTCCTGAACTTTGATCAGTCTTTTCAAGAGCCACTTGATCTGGTGTTGTCTCAGGTGCATGTCCTGAGTCTAAGATCTCCTGCATTTTTTTTGTTGCGTCAATCTGACCTATGTCCAACAGCCCTCCTCCCTCGTTATTGTCACCGAAGTATTTCAGCTTGATGTCCTCAAAGCCATCTGACCAGTCACGGTTTCCTTTCTCAATGCTTTCCATCACCTCACGGTGAAACTCACGGATAACTTCCCAAGGATGGCTGCCAATTCGATCGAACATCTCGTAGCACAGCAAATGTCGGAATTTCCGCTCACTGCGAGGCATGTTCATTTCAAGCAGTTGGAAGTAGCCAAGCATGAAAAGATCAAGTGTCAGGTTATCATAATGAACTGGAGCACCGTTTATATGAGGGAGAAAGTGCTCAGGCCAGTAGATCATTTGAGCACGACTAAGCCGACGGATCTGACGTGAGGGTACCTGGCTCATAATGGTCCTCCAGTGGCCAAGCAGGTTCCCTACTACCTGCCTCTGTTTCATGAAATGCAGGAGCTGGTCGTCTTCACTCCCATCCAATTCAAACTGGTTATTGTTATCCTGGAAGGAATTGCCATCCATCCCAACTCCTTGACTTCTTCTTCTACCTATATACTTGGGTCTGTAAGACTCAGTCATAGTGTACTTTCTCCAGTGCTCCAGAAACAAGAACACAATTCTTTCCTTTCGCATCTCAATGGACTCTTGAACATAGCTCAGGTCTGTCTGTACCTCGAGGCTGCGAGTGAGATGGTTTCCATTTAGTGCATTGTCACTGGATAGAGGGTGTGCCAGGTTATCCATGCCAGACTGGGGGACATCATTAGGTCCTCCGTATGTCAAAGGTGCATATGAAGGTGTTATAACTGGTTCATCTACTAATGACAATGTTAGATCCTGCTCTGATGGTAAACCATTAGTGATTTGAGAGTTGATATCGCAAGATGTAAAGAAAAGGTCATCTTCCAGGATAGGCTCAGGGGAATAACTGCACTCACTCACCACTGGTAAGGATCTCTTCCGTTTGTATACTCGGTTCATCTTGTCCTCTTCATACTTGGACTGGCTCTGGATCATCTCATAATTCGCCTTCAGATTTTTCACTGACACACCACACTGCTTAAGTTCCTTCTCCACCTCCTCTCGGGTTGAGAAAGACTGCGATCGCCCAATGTTGCTTGAGGTAATGGATGTTGTCTGTGCCTTTTCACCTTTCAGACCTTCGTATGTATATCCTTGGTTAATCATTTCCAAAATGTCAATTTCCTTACCACCTAATGTAGCAAGGAGGATGGCCATGCTTTTAAGCAGTGTAGAAATTTTGCTACACCAAGCAGGAAGGTCCTCTGCTTGTCCATGAACCTGTTTGGGGTTGACTGAAAAGTGGTCCTGGTTCAAAACAGCAGAAACAGGGAGAAGCTGATGTAACTCTTTCTCCAGCTGCTCCAACTCTTTTTCTACCTCTGTCACTTTGTGCATGACTTGGAGGTTCTCGATTTGTCTCTCAATGCGAATGAGGTCATCTTCAGTCATCAGTTCTCCAAATGGACCCAGTATAGCATTGTGTGCATGAGAGTAATGCCAGTCTCGTGCCTGGAAATATCCATTTGTAGAAAACTAAAGCAGGGTCAGAAGAGGAGACAGAGAGGAACAAAAACAAAAGGATGGGTTGTCCTTCATTCGGCAGGTTTCAGTCCTAGGATTCTTGTCATGCTTCTTCACACCAAACATTTCAAACCTTACATGGGTTTAGTGGTGCGATGGTAGTTGCTTTACTATTGCTGAGATGAGTTGAAGCAGTGTGACCTTTAGCAACTTGTGGTTGCTCG
Source organism: Leiocassis micropogon (assembly GCA_028565275.1). Classification (NCBI taxonomy): domain Eukaryota; kingdom Metazoa; phylum Chordata; class Actinopteri; order Siluriformes; family Bagridae; genus Leiocassis; species Leiocassis micropogon. The sequence goes on along the minus strand of JAOVVA010000036.1, from coordinate 6,887,213 downwards.
TGATCTCAATGTAGCATGTTTAGCTAGGAATATTTAGCGCCAAAGCTTCCAATTTGGCTAGATTCTTCTCTAGACTAAAACATAGTCATATCAAAATATTTAACAGGACTTATCCTACCTACTATGAATTTGTACTATGCACTTGTAGTCTGGATTATCAACCAATCCTTTAAGCATCCATTCCACATAATTTGTTCATTCCACTCCGCAGTTCGGTTGATGTACAAGCAGGATGGTACAAATATATGGAATGACCGATACTTCTCAAGGACTTGATTAAAAACCCCTGTTCTTAACAGATTTTCAAAACATAGACATGAATTTTGGAAAATAGGTTGAAAAGTGGACAAGCATAACTGCACTCCAAGATTTAGATATAATTTGCAGTGTGAGGGCACCTTGCATCACACCACTGAATCCCCATGTACAAAAAATCAGAGCTGTTATGCCCCATCACCAATGTCTTTGTCCTACTATGTTTCAAGAGTATGAAAGCAATACATATTATTTAAAATTGTGTTGGGATGGTCACAGCAGCCCCAAGGTGAACACTGCATCACACCAAAGGACCAGTCATTGTCTAGCCAAACAACACAAAAACACATGCAAAAGACAAAAAAGTCAAAAGGGTAGGGTAGTGGATGAATCCAAACCACTGAACCATTCAGGCAACAACAAAGAAAAAAAATGCAAATTGTGTTGAATACAGCTGATAAAATTTTGCTTCCTGACTCAGAGCCTATTAAAGCCTTAACCTTTTATGCTGCTTTAAATGTATTATTATTAAACCACAGCAGTCTCCCATATGGTCTTTGATTGAGATTTCATGTATTAAAGCTAACCAGATGAGCCTATTATAACATACACACCACTGATGGAGTGCTTCTTGTATCAGACATGTCAGATATTCAGCCCTTCCTGACAGCCCATCAGCAAGTGACAGGTGTGTTTACTTACATATTTACAAAGAGCTGGAATGTTCTGTCTTTCACAGAGTGGACCAAGTCAACATCATACAGCTGAATGTATTTAGGGCTTCACCAAGCAAATGGATGACCACAATAAGCTCTTGTAGGGCTAGGCAATGAATCGAAAATGAATCAAACAACATTAAGAACCTCTAATCTACGTAAAATTTCTCCAACTTTTGGCTATAAAACTATAGTTTCAACTGAGGTTGTTAGACATAGCCTAAGTCTAAGCATAAGAAGTTTATTTAAACAGAAATATGATTAGAGAAACTTATACTGCCCACTTTTTAATTCATAATTGCTCATCACTCCAACCAATTCGGTCCTGAAAATATTTACATTATCACATCGTTTATTACATATTTGAGCCTCAATCATACACAAGAAAGCAAAATATCAACGATGTCATAGCAGACAGGGAATGATTTCGAAGTCGATGCACACTAACACACCACAACATGCAAAATCTCACATCAACACTCTTAAATAATGACAGCTGAGAAAGTGACTTCCCTTGAGTACACACGCTCAAGTAAATTATGGTGAGATTTTTAAAAAGTAATGTTTATGTAATGCTGATAAAAGCAAAGACAGTTTCTCAGCAATTTAAAAAAACACATTGCTTTAAAAAATACAAAGACCTATTTCCTTACCTTTTTCCTGCTCTCTTCTTCCTCCTGCATCTTTGCTTGCAATTTCCTCACCATCACCTGCCTCTTCCATTCAGGAATGGCTCTGCCTTGTTCGTCATGAGTGGGCACCAGGGCCTCTATATCCACACCAGTGGACTTGCGGGGCTGACCTGAGGCACTGTTGCCGTTCACCATAACAGGTACCTCATCACAGGTAGGTGATGTGCTCAGGTTCTGGAGAAAATTGCCACGAGCCGAAGGAACTCCGGATGTAGATGGGGAAGTGGGAGTAGATGACGTGTTTGTCGATTGGACCGAATCGGACTCAGGGGGTTCAGGTTGAGATTGGAGTTGAGATTGGGGTTCAGACGGGGGTTCGGATTGAGTTGGCGATCCTGGACTTTCTCCCTAAAAAAAAAAAAAGAGATGTAACTAAGTTATATTGCAACAGCGTTGAAGTCATCTTGATGATCCTGAATTGTATGAGAAAAAACTATTTCCAGGATTTATGTATGCATACAAAACTAATAAAACAATGAAGATACTGTTAGGTGTTCTTTTTTCTAATAAACAAACAGAAATAGGAGATGTAAGTAAGTGTAATTATGTATTTAATGAGTTGACTGTTATAGAAGCCCATTTCCAACACGTAGAAAAAAAATGTTTTGCTGTTCTATCTCGAAATCATAAGGAAATAAAAATTTATGTAAGAATGATATGATCAACACTGTGACCAATGTTGATCAGTTATTTAGGTAGTAGCGCTTTCTCATCAAGAGCAGCGATCCTGACACAATAACATCACAGTACCATGCAGATAGCTGTTACAAACTTCTCTTATTCTATTACATCTTCCCTAATTCTACCCCTAACATGTTCCACTCTATGTTTTGGCATTCCAAGATCCTTACTCTGTATCTTTTGGCATTCCAAGATCCTTATATGCCCTGTGCCTCATGTTCTTCTTATCAGTTGTTTACCAGTCAATTAGTCACACCTGTTCCCTTTTTTCCCATTGAAAAAAGTAGTTTGCCTATTTAATCCTTTTGTGTCCTTGTTTGTTTGGGACATATGCACACCACTGCACTGATGATTTGAATAGCATACCATAAATAGTAACGTAGTCTACATATTCGACCAGATAAAATGTTGAGGAACAGCCAGCAGGCGTTTCAGGTTCACGACTGATAAAGTGTGTCTGTGTATGTGTTAGAGTTGTCAAATGGAAAAAAAAAGACACAATTCTAAAAAAAAAGTCATTCTAAAAGACACTTTACGGCCCTGCTAATGTGCTGAAAAATGGACAAAAATGGGCCTCATTAAGCAAAGACCATGAGAACTCATTAATTCATTTATTGGAGCAATTACGGAAGACATTTCCTATTCAGGACAATTCAGAAATAGTTGCATATCCTTCTAGAGCCTTCATGTCCTCAACTAACCTCAACTTATGAGCTTCAAATCATACATCTAGCAGGGAGTTATTGTAGTTTGTAGTTTATTGTGTTTTTAAGTACACACAAATCTAATTTTGACTTTTTTAAATTCTAATAATGACTATTTTGTGAAACCCAGTCATTTCATATTAATGATATTAACTAAAAACAGATAAAACAATAAAACCATCTGAGTTTAATGCAGTGGAATACTTCAGAGCAGTGCTTCTCAGTCCTGCTCCTTAAGAACCTCCTGCCCCGCGTGTTTTTACATGCGTGTTTTACATGTGTGTTTTTCTCACCTCACAGCATGCCTAATTAATCACCTAATTAGCAGCCTTTTCTCACAAACGTGGGTGTGACAGAGCAGGGAAAGACTTAAGGCTATGTTCACATTACCAGCCTGAAGTGACTCAAATCTTGATTAATGTGACACAGATCAGATTTCTTTTTTGGGCTGTCTGAATACACAAATCTCATGTTTTCCAGATCGGATCTGAGTTACTATTGTATGTGATTGTAGCTCGGATATATATCCAATATATTCCATTCATGTGACTTTCTGTCTCTGAGCATGAGCAGAGCCTTGACATCATCAGTCAGCACCGGCAGAACAGGGATTTCACAACAGTACTAACAATAGCTGGTAAAACAGTCTTTCTTTCTTCCTTCTTCTGGACCTCAACAAACTGCTTTCCATCCTCCAGGGTGAAATCCCAAAAAGTATATTTTTGTCTAAAATCGCATTCGGTCTTTGAAATGAATGAGTCGTCAGGCAAATGTGATGTGTTTTTAACCCAAATAGCATAAGCAAAGACCAATCAATGTGCCATTTCAGAGCACAGATGCACTTATAATTACGAATGTGAACCGCAATTGAACAAGGTGGCTTACAGTGTGAACGTAGCCTAGAATGTGAAGGACAGGGAGTCCTCTAGGACAATACTTTAGAGGCGGCACCGATAAATGGCTGACGCATTATAATCCTGAGTGTGATGTGTGTAAATCATTATCCAGCATGCTGAATACAACACAGCACTGGAGAGGACACAATGTCCTGCAAGCAGGAAAAATCCTAAATTGCTTGGTGTGCATAATCACTTGAGTATAGTATGGATATACTGTCAACTGTTTTCATGTAAAAAAAAAAAAAATAAATTCACTTAGATTATTTCAATAGATACATTTTCTCTAATTTGTTACATCCTAAATACATTAACAGTTTAAGTTGGGTAAGGTCTATGGTAAACACCATCTGCCTACATTTTGAACCATCAGCTTTCTGCAAGTGGAGTTTTCGGGCTTTGCACCTCAATGTTCATATACATACGCACAAGTATGAAGAAATGTTTACTAAAAACTCACAGGCCAAAGTTCTTCAAGGTGGCACCAGAGATCTGGACAACAGATTTTGTATTCAGTAAAAGAACAGCACTTACATTCGCTGGAGTGCCACCACTGGAGTAGATGGTCGTGTAGCCTTTACTATGAGGCGTGGGCTTCAGGCTTTTCCCAGCTTTAATTTCAGCCATAAGCTCGGAGTTGTCACCAGTGGGAGACATCATGTTGAAGGATTTAGTGCCTAAGGCAAACACAGGAAACGTGGGTCAAATGAAAATGAGAGAAAGAGAGATGGAGAAAGAAGTGTCAATGAGAGGAAACCAGAGACCTACATTACCTAACTAAATACAACACAAAGTAATGACTTTTGAATAATGATCACAAATACTTTATGAAGCAAATCAAATTTTTAAACAAAACTGTGGGTTAAATGCAATTGGATAATGCATGTAACAAATTTTTTTTAAAGAAGTTCAATTACAAAAATCTTAAATTATTATTCTAATATTTTATAACATTTACATTTTATATTATGGTTTTAATCATATGACATGGCATCATGCATACCATGTGAAAGAATACAGGTTATTAAAAAATATATTTTGCTTTTGGAAAATGCATTAATGATAAATTAACTGTTTTGAAGCAAACAATACTCTTATATAATTAATGCATTTTCTTACAACTAATCTGGGAGCAAAATGCAAGATTAAGGCATAATCTGCTTACAAAAAGTTTTAATCACATTATTCATTTAATTATTTTGTTCCATTTCTGAAACAAAAGACTCTTGTCTGTAACATTTTTGTAAATGTCTGTACAGAACTTGTCTGTAAAAAACTACAATAATCAATTGTATTCTGTTCATTTTGGAGGTATAATATAAAAGCTCAGCATTTAATGCAAGAAAATATACAAGTATACAGTACATATAAGTAACAACAAATCTAATTAACATTACTCCAAAAGGCTCAAAACAATACAAAGAAAATCTGAATATGCATCAAACGCAAGCAAATTACACAAAGGATCATCTGAATGAAACTACACCCATAATCATATAACCACACACTGAAATCAAACACTTAAGTGTTCTGCCTCCACGGTTTCATCCATTGTCAAACCAGAGGAAAGCATTTACAATCCTGACATTCTGAAACTTTAAACAAAACTCTACATCACCTGCTGATTTTGGTTCAGCCGTCCTCAGGAACACTAACGTTCGTACATCCCTAATGCTGTAAACTCTTCTACTTCCAAGTCCGTCACAGTTCTTCCACAGAGAATGATCGGAACAAAAAAATACAACACGAGCTCAGCCTGGTCACAGCTCTAAACTCTAAAGAGATCAACACTAATCAGCTTGGACAGTGACTCGGTGCCAAATTGGAAGTGGATTTCAAGTCGCTCACCCCAGACTCTCCTTTCAATATTCTCATTTACTCTCCTGCCCTCTCACATGCAATCCTTCCTCTCTTTCTCTCTCTCTCTCTAATCCTCTCATCACCTTTTTATTACACTTTCCCTTGTTCCCCTCTTCCATTATAAATGCACTCCAAGACGAGGAGAAGTAGTAGACCTCAAGCTACATATTAAAACGTGCCAGACAGAAAACAGAAACTATGCCCACAAGCCAGCAGAAACATGCAATATATTTATATCAATCATAAACATGCCAGACATGATGCACAATACCATGAGCTTTAGTGTCCTGATACATCTTCAGCTTCAAGCACATATCAGTGAGATCCCAAGTCATTTACAAAACGGAACCGTTTTGTCGCCGTACAGGATTCTCACGACAGGACACACGTGTGTGTCATGGAGGAGAACAAACTTATCCAGGAAAGAGCATAGTGGTGAAGACAGGATTCAGTCACCAAGCCTGTGGGCTACAGTATCATACACCACCTGGATGTTTACAGACCTTTGTTCACTTTTTGCTGTGACTCGGTTTATATTCTTCAAAAATAAATCTTAAATTAATACACAAATAAAAAACGTAGAAAATATAATTTACAAGTTATGTTTGTTACATTTGTATTATACTTATTGATTGCTTTTTTTGTTTTTATGCAGTTCATGTATAAATACATTTTATTGTCATTCTTACTATGCCCTTACCACACATATTCAAGTCATTTTTTATCACGTCATGTTACATTTAACATCTCACTGGGTATGCTTATTACGCCAGCCTTTTTAAAGTGCGTAAGTTTAAATATAATACACAAAAGACATAATTTTATAAACTAAATAGTTTAATATATACTGACAAAAAAAACTCCTACGGTTTAAAAGATCCATCTTAAATATTCTTCCATTAATTCATTTTCTATACCGCTTGTCTTTGGGCACAAGGCGGGGTACACCCTGGACAGGGTGCCAATCCATCGCTGGGCACAGGCACACAGACACACACACAATATGAGCAATTTGGAAATGCCAATTAGCCTAATGTGCATGTCTCTGGACAGTGTGAGAAATCCAGAGAACACGGGGAGAACATGCAAACTCCACGCACACAGACCCCGAGGTGAGAATCGAACCGTGCTGCCATTCAGCTTAAATAATTAAAATTTTATTCTAAAAAAACAATATAATGTTTGCTTTTTTAGAATAGAACTCTTATGTATACCACAGCGCAGTTGAAACGTTATCATTCTTTCAGTTTGGTCAGAAGGTGTTGCTTGATTTTCTAAGACAGCAGCTCTGACGACGTTTCCAGATGCAAGGTTTATATTAATGTATTCATTTTAAGATATTATTGTTTCTATAGTAACAAAAAACTCCACATAAACAGGTTAAAAATGAGTCTCCAGTGTCAGTGCTTTGAAGTAATCAGAGGTAAAGCTGTAGTTTTATTGCTGCTATATGATAGGAACTGCAATGATGTCATTCTTTAACTAATTGTCAAAAGACTGCTGTGGTATAAGAGGAACAAAACACTTCAGAAATGCTGTTACAGGAAAAGACCAATTCCTGTCTTTGATTATTTTGCTATAACAGCATGCGACATCATGTTTTATTCCTTACATACAAACAGAAACTGGCTACAAGATAACATCTGCACAATGCTGGATTACATTCGAATAAGTTTAACGAGAGACCAGGAAGCAGGAACGACGCATATATACACCCACAAACACACACGCAGGAGAGAGATCTGTGGTGTGGAGGGGATGTGAATACTTACTCTTCCTCAGCCGGAGTGATTCTGGGGCAGGAGTGATAGAGGCAGAGGAGAGATTCCCTCCTTTAGAGCGAGCGCGTAGAGAGAACAAGATTGTGGCCAAAAGTGACACCAGTAGGAAATAAAACAAGCTCAAATCCAAGTGAAAGAAGTATGACAGGACAAGATGGAAAGATAGCAGGCAGGTGACAAACGAAAATGTCATGATGGGGCAATAAGGAATAAAGGAAGGTGAGTAAAATAAACACAAAAAGAACAAAAACAAAATTAGTAAAAAAAAAAAAAAAGATTTTGCCAAATGTGTCACAGTCACATTTTAAACCCTTTTATTAGAGAAAGTGCATTTATCAGTGCATCACTATACTGAATGTATTACACAATTGCTTATATAAGTCCTTGGATTCACGTGTAACGAGTCAGTCTATTTGTCATAATGCTCTTTTGTCCGCAGCCACCCATGAGGCATTAGGCTTCCTTTGTTGGCTTCCCAAGTATACATCCTGTTCAGGTTCTCATTCAAATATGTCAAAGGCACAGAGGCTCTGACAAGCAAATAAACCGACTAACACAAAAAGCAATACCAGCTATACAATGCAGTGCATTTTGTTGACATAAGCCTGAGCTGAATGGTTCGAGATCGATGTACCTTGGAAGGGGAGCAATTACGCAAATGGGATAACACTAAACCTGATTTGGAGGTAACGATAGCCCCCGCGCATTAATTCGTAAACGGATATGCGGGATGTGCAACCAGGCTGCTCTCATGGTAACTGGGTGAATCTTTAAAATATTTACACCGTCTCCTGACTGGGTTTTACATGTACGAATATGTTGCAGACTGTAACCTAGAGGGGTCACTACTGGATCTTTTTATATAACTGAAAGAACTGCTGCGTTTGTTTTCTGACATAAACAGAAACTTGATTTGTCAATAATCACACTGTAAAATTTGAACTCCATATGTTATGCTTCACACATTTTTCCACATCAGATTAAAGATATTTGTTATATATTACTCACATGTGCATGATGCTCAGATGTGTGCAAAATGTGTCTTATTTTCCCTAAAATCATTGGTATTTACCTTACTTTTTGCATATTGAATAATATATTATTGTGAAGTGAAGGAAATTTATATATTGAGCAAATCAGCATTGGAACTGGACCTGATTCTAAACCAAGGTCTCTATTCCTTAAAAAAAATTACATTCCCAACTTAATAATAATTTGCGAATAATTCGTAATGGTTATTAAAGTATGTGGATTAAGATTACAGTTATTAATTATAATCTGGTTAAGGGGTTAATTCTATCCTGAGAACTTCACTGCAAACTGTTGCTGCAAATTTTTCATAATTTACCCAGAATTCTGAATGATCTAATTCATTTGTTAACTATTTAATCTTTATACCATAATCATAAATGTATAAATACTTTCAATGTAGTAAATGACTAAGTTTAAAAAATGCCATGAACTGTGCACAATTTCAACAGCAATTAATTTTGTACGTTTTGTTCTACCAATAAAATTATTGGAATGAATAAATTAAAAATGCAAAAAAACTGAAACTTCATCTATAACATGATAACAATAAAGTGTTTGTTTGAACAATGAAGCTTAACTTATAATTCATAAAACTATCTAATGATTTCTATACAATATAATAAAATATTTAAAGTTAAAGCAGCAAGAAAAGTGTAGTTAAGTGATCAAATGGATATAAACAGTAGTTAAAAACCCAATAAATAGCACAGACAATCTTGGCATTAAAATTGAATACCTTTTGTTTATCTCCTGAATGGTACACATTGTATTAGATTTCAAAATTCAAATATTGATCTCAAAAAGGACCCTCTGAAGTAACCAAGTACACACATACTACTACTGGGTGTAATCTGTGCCAAGATCCTTTTTCTCACACTTCAACAGATTACAAAGTATTAGAGCATGAGAAACAGGGCTATAAACCTATAAGCTATAAAAGGGTCCACAAGGTAATTTATCACCTCTCATTGCACCACAAAGCACAGTCTTCTCTATAATGAGATCTTAAATAGCAGAAATTTCGTTGACTTTGTTAAAGTACAATTTTCGTTTGAATTATTACTTCTAGATTATGTTAAGAGTCGACCCTACAATATAATACCGTGCTGTGTAGTCGTATAGCCGTTGTAAATCCTGTTATGGACAATTAATCAAGACCATTTGACCATTTAGATTTGAGTTAAACAATATACATTACTGCTAAGGGAACGTTTTTCTTTGGGTATGCATAGAAGCGCAGCGTCAATCATGACATGTTGCCGCGGGAGCAAACAGGGTTAAGGCCCAACAGTGGTGGAGCTGGGGCTTAAACTGCCAACCTTCTTATCAGTAACCCAAAGCCTTAACCCGCTGAACTACCACTGTCTGCTCCAGGAGAGCCATATCATGGCTGACCCTGTGTAAAATAAAGGTTTAATTGAACTTGATCCTCATATATGATTCGTCAGAAGGTTGTCTATAACAGCACTTACAATTAGGCTGTATTTCTCATCACAGAATTATATTGTATGGTGGACTCTTATCATAATCTAGCATTATTAATAACATTAAAAGTGTGTTGTTGTTTAACAAAAGGAGTTTTTGCCAGTGGAACAGACCTCAGGATAGAGAAGATTGTGCTTTCTGGTTTCTCAGTATCATGATAAGCTGCGTTATTGTATCTGATAAACTTCAAAAAAGCATAAATGAATGTACATTCTATTTTCACTAGGATTATATTAGCCATTTTTTATTTTAAATGCAAAGACCTGTTTGATGTTTATATAAAGCTTTGACCTCATCTACACATCCAGGCTTTCCCTCAGGTCTGACCACATGATCAGCATTATGTGTCCAACAAACACAGCCAGAGAAGAAATAAAAAAAGACAGAAGAACTATGGATGGTCTTATATGGGGATGCAGTTCATAATCAAAGCAACTGCACATTTATAAAACAGTAGGAGTGACAACAGAAAAGAGATGGATAAAGGGTTGTTGCTGATGAGTCAGAGAGTACTCACTGCTGGAGGAGGAGGACATGCGGCGCTGGTTGGGGGTCACTGCAGTGTTGGTGTTGCTGCTCTGGGGAGGTGGTGGGACCCCGGGAGGAAGAGGGGGTGCTGGAGGTGGATTCTGGGCTGGAGGCAAAGGAGGCGCTGGAGGTGGCATGGGAGGGTCCTCGCTCTCTTCTGTGCCATTCTCCACTACAGGGGAGGCATCAGCCTGCTCCTCCAACAGGACTGAACCCTGTAGGGAGTAAGCAGACACCATCATTTTACTGTCAAATCATGTCAAACTAAACCAAGAGACAAGCGTCATCAGTAGTTTGCACCACATTGTAGATTTAACACTGCTGATGATGTATGGAAGCTGGAACTGGAAAGTACCTCCAATTATAGATAGTGAACAAATAGCTCAGTGTAAAGGTACATTCTGAGTATAATCTACCTTACCTGATCAAAATAAAATAGTCAAAATAAAATAGACAAGGACAGTAACTTTTTTATTAGGCTGTCGATAAGAAAGGGCTCTTCACTTCAGTATTGGTGCGTTATCATACGAACAGAGCATAATAATACAAACTTTTGGCAGTAAACAAAAAAAAAAATATATATATATATCTTTCCATCACGGCAAGTGAGTGAAGATTCAAAGGATTTGATTTATACAAATATGGCGGAGCTTAATGATCCTGGGTTTCACTTAATGTTTGCCACAATAAATTTTCTGCATTTTATTAATTCCTAAGATTTTATTTTTTAAATCCTGTAAATTGGAAAATTTAATACTAAAATATTTTTTAAAAATCCTAATAATTATAATGATTAGTATGGTTATTCCCCTTCAAAACAACATATATTCAATCACATAGTCAAACACACTCCTTAAAATTTGGTAATCAATCAATCAGATAAATTAATTAATTGATCAGATGTACGTAACTACAATCATTATCTCGTTTTTACAGTCTTGGAGGTTTTTCCTCACGCACATATTCAAGCTGCCTCATCATGCTTGAAAAGCTAAGTGAAGATGATCAGTGACTCGGAGGAATGAACAGACATCTGTTGTGACTTAAGCTCTACAATCCTGCACACTCCTGCTCTTCGGGGACTATTATTTACCCTGTCAGCACCCCCAGCTGTCACAGTGCTAATAAAGGACCCCCCCCCCCTTCCTTCCCCACCGTGGCACGTGCCTTACAACCCCCAGCGTGTGGCGCGTGCCAGACACGTGCTTGTTATTCCCTCCCCTCCGATAAATTAACCCACGCGCCTTAACCCTCTTCCACCATATGGTCCACTTCATGTCACGATGAATGGAGCAGCTAATGGGTTTTTACTCAGGGGATATGTCAAGTGCCATCTGGTTCCACTGGAGAGGGTGGATTCCTACTGGGAGTATAATTAGCTCAACAGAGATTACAGACAATAGTGAGATTATACTCGGTATAAGCGAACATTAATATAAGAACAGCGATAATATACTGTGTGTATATTAGCCAATTTCTTTCAATCCCTACCTAATATCTGTTTCTTTCCTATTATACCTGAACAGCAGGAGATTTTTACATGCACTATCCACCAAATTCTATTTGAATTCTACCTGGGTAAAGAATTGTGCTCATTATACAAAAAAAAGTGAACAACTGGCTATGTGACAATAGTGCTCAGCTTCTGGAGCCATGACTTGGGTCAACTTCAGACCTAAACCCAATAGGAAACTATTGGACACGGGTGAAAAGGGCAGTAGCAGTCAAGGAATCGTCTTTTGTACATGATCGTCTGGACGTGATCAAACAGGCATGGATTGAAAGAGTGACCCCAGGGTACTGCAGACGTCTTTTTGACTCTCTGCCCAGCCAGATCCAGCAGGTTTTGAAGAATGAAGAACTTCATAATAAATATTGTTTATTGTATAGTAACGTAACGGCATAATATAACAAATTATTTTTGTTAGCTTGATTGTCATTACTTTAAAAAAGTTCACTTTTGTCTCAATACTTTTTTGCAACTGTACCACATGAATATAAAAATAAGATCCACTTTGCAGTGTGTGACAAAGCTCAGTTAAGTTTCTGTTGAAATCCTGGCCTTTTATCTTTTTAAATAAACTTTTTAAAAGTTTCTTTTGACTCCTTACAGCTATTCATTTGAGTGCATCCAAATTAGATTATTTTTTATTTCTACTAATGTAAATACCTGTTCACAGCAAAAATTCCCAGTGTTGAATTAACACCCAGACTGTTGACTTAACATCCTACAATGTTTATATAGGTCCAGTTTGACTGAAATGAACTTTGAAAGTGTAAATTCAACAAGGGATTTTTTTGTTTCTATGAAATGTTGTGTTTAATTTCATTTAATTTCATGTTATTTCATTTCATTAGTTTAAAAGGCTTAATGCAAAGAGTATTTGTGTTTACAGCATTTTAAACCAAATAAAATAAATGTAGGTCCCTTATGAGAAGTTCTTATATGAAACTAAAAATAAATAAAATAATAAATAAATGACAATAGAGAGTTATATGCATTTCGTATTATAGTTTCTCTTGAAACTGTAGAAGCCATTTTCCTTAATTTATTCTAGTGAAGAAACCAGTTATTAGCGTTTACATTAATCCAATCGGAATTTTTCATAACATATTTTCAGACCAAATGCATTGAAATGTGTTTTATATCCTCCTGGTTGGTGTTGATACTAATTCGCGCACAATGGCCAGGGGACTCGTATTCTTTTTTGGAAATGGGGCGTAGCTCTGGTTTGATGACTGATATACTGTATATATATAAAAAAAAGAGGCCCTAAATGTCAGGGTTGTGTAACACGATGAAAGAGGCTGAGCAAACAGCTCACAGTGTTTATCGAGCAGTGCAACTGATACGTGGATTAAAAGCCAGGTTCTGCCAGTGCCTGGCCACACCTTGCACGGATTTGCGCTCTGAAGTAGCAGGTGAGGGAGAGGAGCAGCTAGCTACGTAGATCCACACACGTACAAGGGAGGACATAAAAAGCCACGTCGGTGTTGCTTTCCTCTGTTTTTTTTTTTTTTGTGCACCAAAAAAAATATAGAAAACGCTATCTAGAAAACGATATCTAGAAAGACGAACAGTTCCTGATGTACCTCCTCATTTGGTGACATGGCTGTCCCTGGTTGCCCGTCCGTGATGTCGTTGCCCAGGGACTTGTAATAGTCTCCAGTGCTGGGCTGCTTACTGAAGCTTCTTGACTTCCTGTTGGAGTCCACCCGCCGCAGTCTGTCTGGGTTTTCCACTCCTGATAACTGATCCCAAAAAAAAAACAAAAAAACAATAGCACACAATGAGTAAGTGAGAAAGGACAACTCAAATAAACCTATGAGATCTTAAATATGAAACCTTTTATTATTGCTCCACTTTGATATCTGTTGTCTATATTATAGTTATCAGCATTATAATGATTCTAAACTATACCAAGGTGCTTGTTGTATTATAAGATTTACCAAATAACAAATGAACAAATTTTTTTTTTCCACTGAACTGTCAAAAATTCCATGGCAGTGTCATTTTTCTAAGAAAGGAATATATACGTGATTAATTTACTGAGCTCCTTATATTGCCTTTAATAATTTTTAATTTTAATAAAAATTATTTTATTAATACCAACATGTATAACACCATAATGTTATATTGAAATGAATAGAACAGACACTCAGAACAGCTGACAACAAATTGAAGCAAAGACTGCAATGGTACTTCCCCTCTCATTTCTTTGTGGCCTGATAAATTTTCCTACTCCTCATGAGATATTCTCTGTGGCCAAACGCGCAAATCATGGCTAAGGTCGTGGAAGTCTGATGGTTTGCGTTCTGTCTATTCACTCTACAGATCCTCTATCATTCTTTATTATACTGTATCTTTGGTGTGGGTTAATGAGTGTTTCTTCATGTTTAGGAGACGTTCATAGAAAAGATACAAAGCATAACTTTGGGGTCATGGAGAGGTATTGGTCCAATACATCCGATGATCTCTTCTATATGAAATCTAACAAAATCCATCAAATGTCTCTTGTGATCAGACTGGAGTGGATGCACTTTGCATGAATCTTGTCTGCCATTTTAGTAAATCCTTACTTGTGTGGATTTTCTGTCTCTTTGACCTTTTAGTGACTCTAGAAAATTTTATTGTTGACCTATTTCCATGATATATAAAGATGCATGTGTTTGTTCTAGTATGGTCAATGTGTTTTCGCAAATATACACTCACTGTCCACTTTATTAGCCACACATTCACGCATTGGTGCAGATACCCAATGGGCCAATCATAAAGCAGCAGCACAATGGCAAAAATAATGCATATTATTTTCAGGTAATGTTCAGGTTCAGTGTGGCACCGTTGTTGGTGCCAGATGTGCTCGTTAAAGTGTTTCATAAACTGCTGATTTTCTGAGGTTCTCTGAAGTTTAAACAGAATGGTGAAAAAAAAAAAACACAACTGTGAATCCATGACGATGCTTGTTTGAAATGCCTTGCTAATAAGAGATGTCAGAATAAAATGGATAGATTGATTTGAGCAGCCAGAAAGAATATCATACTCGTATAACCACTCTTTACAACCACTGTGAGCAGAAAGGCATCTCAGCATAAACAAAATATTAAACCTTGTGATGGATGAGCTACAACGGCAGAAAACTACATCAGGTTCTACTCTTGTCAGACAAGAATAGGAATCGTAGTTCGGGTAATAGAGGCTATGACAGGCAGAGACTCACCTAAACTAAGTTGCTTTTCTGCTTACCACAGTTGTAAAGAGTGATTATTTGAGTTTCTATAGCTGTCCTGTCACCTTAGACCAGTCTGGTCATTCTGCTCTCTTTCAACAGACCGTATCTTCCTGTGTAAACTCTCCCAGGAGATTACCCAAACCAGCCCTTTTGGCACAAACAACTCTGCCACAGTTATAGTCATGAGGATCAAATTTTTCCCATTCTGATGCTTAATGTGATATTAACTGTAGCTCTTAACCTGTATTTGGAGGAATTTCAGCATCGTGCTGCTGCCACATGATTGGCTGATTGATGACGGCTTAAATGAGCAGGTGTACTGATGTTCGTTTTGAAGTAACAAATAATAAAGTGAAGCAAAGTTCTGCTTTAAAGCTATTGTTTTAAAAGTGTTTCTAAGGACATTCTCATGAACTAAGCCATTGACAGTGTCGAAGGTATTAGGGGAATCTGTAATAGATCCTCAGAAATGGGATGACACAAAAGGTTACACTCTATGAGCTCACTATGAATTTGCTTGCTCCTTAGAAAAAAAGTAAAACTAATCCTGATTACAACAGCCCAGCTCTGTGAAATTTAATCATGCGACATTGTGCTTAAGTGTTCCAGGACTGAATGAATAGGCCTACAGACTGCTTTCTCATTCCCACTGATACATAATCCTAGGGAGGAAATAGATTATGAAATTCAATATGCATATGGACAAAAATAGCTTCTGCCACACTGACGATGTGTTTGAGGTGGAAATGTTGATGCAAAGAAGTATACAAGCAAACAATAGCATGGTGTGTCACATACTTATCAGGGAGAACTTGATACTTGAAAAAGTGGCATCGGTCTATAGGAGAATATGCCAAACAATGCGCTTTGCACAACTCTACTCTACTCTTTTCTTTTATGTTTCACATTATTTTAAAACTCCAAGTCAAACCACTCAATTCTACTTTTTTAGTTGTACTTAATTTCATTTATATCTCACTCATATAAGATAACAGTGTATATTCTATACCTGGCAAATATTGAAATATGTACAAAAACCTAGTCACATGGTTTCTTTACTACAGTTCGCTTCTACCTAAATACAGGCGGCCATCTTCTAGAAATTTCCATTTCTTCCACCAAAAAAAAAAAAAAAAATGCAACGCTGCTTTTCCTGGTCTCAATGGATTTTCCTAATGCAAAAAATCTTGATTTGCCTGTCAATCCCACCTTTCAAGGGTCATACCTTGTACGGTTTCAAAAAATACTTCAACTGTCTGCTCTTAAAGGTGTACAGTTTGTTTTTATGCTATAATACTGTCATGACAACTGTCATGACATCCCCCAGGAAACGCGTTAAAAAATAAGAGAAAAAAACAACAACAACAAAAATAAGACAAAAAGTGACGGCATAAAGAAGTAAAACAGGTGACAGATGAACAGCCTGAAAGCTCAAGCCTAAATAATTAAAACGCACATGAAGCAGAGATGCCGCACATGCCTTTATGACTAACTTGATAAGGAAAATAATAATGAAATTTCACATATGATGTCGAGGTAAAAATAAATAAATAAATAAATAAATAAATAAATATACCTGTCCATGCTACCATATGATTTTATAGCTAGGCTAGTAGAGGTTTAGAGGTTCGTTTAACATTCATACCCTCCCCCATTAACAAATTCTGACCCCGACAGCCATACCTATTTGCATTGTTGATTTAAGCCCCTTCCTCCCGGCCTCGGGTGTAACACAAGATGGCTCAGTGCAGGTGGTGTGATAGTCATACCTCAGGAAAATTGCTGAAACCCTATGCTGACCTTTACTCCACCCAGATGTCCCTTTCTAAATCCATCCCCATTCAGAGCCTGTTGAATTCTACATTATGTATCCTGTGTTTAAATATGGCACTCCACCCCTGCGCAAATAGGACATCATTATGTCTGATTCACAGCGTGTTCGGGATACCAATAAGCTCTGATCAACATCCACAGAAGGTATAAAGCAGTATGCATGTTTTTATAACAAGGACATTTACTCCTAAAATGCTTTTTACACTCACCAAAAACCTCAAGAACATTTCCTTTACATTTACACAGTAACTCGTAGAACATTATGGAAGTTTTAAGAAGAATCACACGCTTTAAAGTCTAGTCTAAAAATGACAAAACAAGCATATAATGCGTCTTACGCTGTCTCTGTCTGTGTAGTCCAGCCAATTTCAGAGAAGCCAAGAAGCCCAGAGTTGTTGGTTGCACAGGTGACACCGGACTCCCATTCCACCGTGCGTGTGACACTCTACCTGCGACTAGCTTTACCTTTCACCGCCCTCACAGACATGCGGGCCAATCCTATCCTAGCACAGTGATGTAACTGCCCAGGTGCTGACTAATCACAACACAGAGTGGCTAGGGCTTTTTATGCAAAGCACAGTGACACACCAGCAGGGCATGGCTACCTAGTATTGAATCTCCAGCCGGAGTATTACAGTTTGGTACTTTTAATTGTAATTGTGCTCTCATGTGCTCAGAAAACAAAACAGTAATATGCTTATCTCTAAAAGCAGCTCGGAAACAATATATGCAATATGCGATACTAAGACTGGAAAAAAATAATTATTCCTCTATTAATGCAGCACTTAGATTATATTATACCTATGGTGACATGCTATTCAAATGAATAAACTAAAATCAAACAAATAAAACTCCATTAGGCCAAACAAGAGCCTTTGTCTCAGGAAGTGGTTCCCATGAGCACCTGTGGTGCTGCAGTAGCCTCGGGGGATTGTTTTTCATGGACAATGCTTATTGTTGCTATGCTGCTTTCTCCCCATTAATACTGCAAACAAAAATCACCTACATTCAAGTGTATATATGCGAATATGTGTACATAATGAAAGTGTGTGCACAATTAAGTGAAAGACAAACAACATCTATAAACCCTATTAGCTACGATGCTTTGTTTGAGGAAAGGTGCACTATGCTATCAAAATACTTTCGATTTAGGCACAAGTGAGAAAAATTAGCATCTTGCAGAATATTTTCATGAATGTTTTCTGATTACTCTTACCGTGAAAACACAGTGCTGCTGAAATGCATCGGTCAGTTAGCCAATGTGTAATTCACCGGCTTGTTTAGTATAGTAAAATGCATCTATTCAAATGGATTCTTTTGTTTTTTGCCATTTTTAAACATAGAACCCTCAATGCACAGTGCAATCGTGGTGTATAATGTAAAATGAATAGTCGACATCAGGAACTTTAAAACTCCAGGAACGAAGACACGGTTTTATGCCCCAAACAACTGATCCATTTTAATATTTAAAATCATAATCATCTGAAACAGATGCAAGGAGTTCAGATGCGTAAAAGAGCAGCAAACCCAGCATAGACTTATCTAATAGTTATTTATTTATAGATTTTTATTTCTGTACTGTATTTAGGTTTGTAATTTATATACTAATATTTTTTATATGTGTTTACACTAAGTATATTTCTGCCATTTCATTAAATCAGTTTGCAATTTGCATTTCATTTCAATCAAAAAGCAATTTGCTCTGATATATACGTATATATATATTTTGAATATATACTGCCCTGATCAGGGCAAATTGCTATATTTAAAGTTTAAAGGGAGCTAGGCACCTATTTTCTAATATTTGTTTTAGTGTTCAGTGGAATGGGTTGTGCATCTGTTTGTGTGTTACATGAATGAGAAGTGGGTTACTCTAATTAATCAACCCTCTCACTTGATCAGCCAGCCATGCAATCCAATGACAAAGGGTCCATTTCACACAGTTTTATAATATTAGAAAGCATTTCAGTTCGGAAAAGCTGTTTGGTGTAATAAGACTGATTATTCTGTCTAAATACGACCTGTAAAACACGCCTAAACTGTTTGGCCAAGTTACAAAAGCACACACACACTTCTGACTAGTAAATAAACTCAAAGACAGTTAAAGTGAGCATGTGATTTAAGCAGGAATTCTTTATACACACGCACAGACGGTCATGCTTATGATAAAAATTATTTCACAAGATAGTGTAATAAAAAATGTAATTATGAATCGGCAATGTTACAGCAATATTTTTGAGAGGGAGCCATGTTTTTTATTTATATATTTTCATTAATGTTTCAAACCCATAATACCTCAAAACCTTTGAATTCTTAAATCAGGTCAGAAGATATTGAATAGTTTTCTTCGCTAAGAGTATGATGAAGAAGATATAGGCCCCACAAAGGGAGTGAATGACGGTTTATAGCTACTACAAAGGACATTCAAGGCAATTATTTTGCAGAATAACAGAACAAAAAACTAACTTTATTTCTCTATATAATTTCCTGCTACACTAATGGCTATATCCCAGCATTTTACTAGTGTTTGGATAACATCAAGGTAGACAGTTTTCTCAGTCCACTATAGCCATGATAGCCTACTTCACGTCTGAAATGCTGGCCTCCCAGGAAAAATGTGAAACTGACTTGGAGCGAGGTCAGGACTGTAGGTGGATGTGGCGATAACTCCCAGCCGAGCTCCTGTAAAGTGCAGGTGGTATTCGTGAACGTTTGTGTGTACAGTTCCCATAGACAGACGCAAGTTGATTTGCAAGGATCAGGCATTTCACTCGCTGACTGTTCGCAGGAACGACTAATGTGAGCTCCGAGCTACCTCGGCCGGGATTGTTATCCTAAGGCATATGACCTTCTTTTAAATGTTTGCACCATTCAAAGGTTTTAAAGAGGCTAAGAGTCTCATCACTGTACTGTGCTTGAAGTCTTCTGTAAATATCATTCGCTTCATTCATTACGTGAACGGCCATCATATAACATCAATGTTAACATGAACTAACTTCCACTTTTACGAGTATGTTATACAACATTAAAAATGTTTAATCCTTAAGACAACTGACTACTTCCATACTTACACTGCTTTTTAAACATATTTTCTTTCCCTCAGTGGAACCAATGACTCACTTGTGTAGATTTTCTGGCGTAGTTAATTGCTTGAAGTAATGTCAGGTCCATCATTCAGTGCATCATTAAACCAGTGGGAGTATGGCTTGGATAATAGGCCTCTTTCATTAGGAAAAGCTAAAAAAACCTGCACAAAAGCTGTGTTACGTTTGCGTGTCCCTCATTTGATTAGTGGGAAATGGGCCATGGGTTTTGACGAGGCCAAAGGTTCACTTCCCCAACAGTGCAGCACTTTCTCATGGTCTCTAAGCAACACAATACACCACGTCATACTTTTTGGCGTGAGCTGGTTATTTTACTGAATTGTCCTATAATTACATGTTTAAACTCGAGCATGTGCCAAAGGTGTGTCCTACAGCTGGGATACATTCGATGGGAATTCTGATTCCTTAATGAATAAGCTGACTATTGGAGGAAATTATGTTCATCATCATTTCAAAGGTTATATAATGAATCTACGGTCTGGTGCAAAAATTATGCTAGCATGCAAAAGGGGAAAATAACTACACGAAGGTGTCAGATATAGGGAATGACTGAATGGCTTTTGAATTTGTTTCTTTATTAGTCAACAATTCAATTTATATATTAGATCTAGATCATTATTTACTCTTTTTATTATGGAATCAAAGCTAAGAAAGAGTCCAAACTATCGATTTTAAACGCTCACCCCATTACGGTTTAGCACTTAATGCACACTTGCACATCAATGATACCCACCTGCTTCTCAGCACAATGCTGTCCTCTAGTTACAGCGTTTGTTCATGCTTGATATGATGCCCCGTGAGGCCCTTGCAGTATATAATTAAGCCGTGTGTAATGGACTGACAAGCTGCTTTAAATTTAGCAAGGTTTCAGTAACACAGGTACCAATCCTTAGGGGTTCAAATGAGCTGCATTTGATAAGTGTATAAGAAACAACACATCATTCAAGCCGTTGAGATAAACGGATTACTCTGTGCCATAATATCCTGTTGATTCCGCTATCCACTGTCCATTAGGTTAAGTATAACCTCTTATCTTCCTTTCAAAACCTTGTCATTCCATAAAGCATTGTATGTGAAGAAGGTTTATAACCCTACTGAGCTGACATCTGATTAGTATATTTTCCATTTAGGTCACTGAGGCCAGACACTTGAAGGCATTCTTCATTTTCTGTAATGGTTCGCTCACTACAGAGCTACCGCATTAAGCTCTTGTGGTCTTTTGAGAAAGGAACGGGGTTTTGTTTCAGGTGCTCGGCTCTGCGGAATAATAGATTAATTCATAATGATGCTCCTGTAGAAGGTGCACCAAACAATTTAACTTTACTGCCCTGATACTGCAGGATGTGTACAAATTTAATAACCTTAAGTACTGTTCAAGCAATAAAAATAACATTTACAAGGGGATTATAATATGTCATTGTTAACTGCAACAACAATAACAATTTAACACATAACAGTCTACAGTGTATTTTTCTATGGAATATTATAATCATTTTATTAATAAATAGGCTCTTAAGAAACAATAATTTTATTTAACATCAAATTGATAAAAAAAAAATATTTTGAAAAGTGTTTTGTTTTGAATAAATCATAAACTATAATTTCTTATGCAAATTTAAAAAGATCCATATTCTTATTCTAAATCATTAGTTTTAGCACATTTACTGAATATTATCTCTTAAAATAAAAGAAAAAATTTTAATGTTCCTTGACAATTTTTTTTCAATTAGATAAAGGATGCAACGTACCTCTTTGTTTACTGGGTTATTGTCCACATGACGCAATTTGCTCTTCACCTTCAGAAATTCAGCAGACTCCTCCTCGGGAAGATTTGGTGCAGGGTACGTAGGTGGAGGTGGCGGTCGAGAAGGGGAGTTATTCGGAACACTAAGTGGAGGAGGTGGAGGTGGTGGAGGAAAAGTTGGGGGAGGAGGAGGCGGAGGAGGCGGTGGAGGAGGGGGAGCAGGTTGCAATGGTCCCCTCTTGTTCTGGTCCCCAACATTGAGGTCAGGGTTCAGCATGTCCATATAGGTCTGCATGTCAGTGATGGCTGATTCAGGGCCCCCTTTGACAAAACAAACATTTAGCATTCATTCGATGTAGAAAAGTTGACCTTTAAACTGTTTATCCACTGCCCATTTATACAAAATATCTAAGTAGGTTCAAATTCAATTACAGGTGAAAGTACAATCTGATCTGAAATTACTGAAAAGTAAAACTGGTCATGTATTAACTTCCATCCATGTGCACTGAAATTGAAGCTGGAAAAAAACAAGTACACGGATCTGCATATGGCTGTGTAGGTGTATACAGAACATTGAATGCCTTGTCTTACTAGGCAAAAAAAAAAAAAAACATCAAAGAAAAAGATGCAAATCTCTGTCTTTCCACTGGAGGGCACCACTGGTTTGCCTCTAAACACGTGGCCGGCCTCAAAGAACCATGGGAACCATGGGTATTTAAGCTCAGCGAGCACTACTGTACTCAGCATTGTTAAGAAAACAGCACACACACACACACACACACACACATACACATACACATATACATATGCTGCATTAAGCAACCATGGATGTGAGGCCTGTAGTTTATGGGTTACTGGGAAGAATATGGTTTTGTTAAAAACACAAAGGAATGCAGGAATCCTGGGCTTATTAAACTCTTTGGAAGATTAGAAAACTCATAATTGTTTATAATTATACAATTCATTAAGCCGTACAGGGCAAAAGAGCTTTGTGTGTACTAAATGTCTCATTTGGACCTAATCCTTGTGATTATACAAGATGTTTTAAACTCGTATGAATATTGTATAATAATTTTTATTGAACAATCATCATCTACAAACTTATCAAAAAATTGGAAAATTCCTATAAACAGCTCCACCATTTTATTGCTTGCAAATAAAATTACATGTTGCATTACATGTTTGCATTTTTAACACCTGAGATGTGTGTGCAGAAGTGAAACAGAGAGAAAGAAAAAGCGAGAAACAATATGATAGAATGGATAAGAGGTCGCACAGCATGTGTGCAAGTGTATAATAGAGTGTGTAAGAGATCTGGTAGTGGGGATGACAGAGTTTGCTACTATGAGTATGATAGAGTGCACTCAAGCTTTCCTATTGTGTATGGCAGTAAATGAGAGTATGTGAGGTAATGGCGTGTACGAGAGTGAGACAAAAAAAATAATCCGCACTCCGGCCATAGAATTGATCTGAATTAACGTTTAGAAAAGACATATACATGTACGCCTTGTCCATCTGTCAACAAGCTTTTGTATTCCCTCCTTACGGCTGCAAGCCACAAACACGCCGCTGTCTTCACTTCTTCATCAGTGGTGAATCGTGAAAAGTAAGGCTTCAGGTCTAACTAAACCTTTGTCCTGATAATGTTCCAATACTGACCCGTGAGAATCCCAGAAAACCTGTAAGCCTAAATTTTTCAGCTAATGATTGACTTTTTAACCTCTTGTCTCATCACCAGTAATGATTCTCTTTAAGAAACTTTTACATTGCATCTAAACGCCATCTGTTTATGCTCTTCTGTAAGTACTTTCTGCACCAGGTGTACCACAAAAAAAACTAAACACTGTATGCTGCTCTTCTTTCGTGCAAATCACAAGTAAGGCATCCATGTAACTTCTTGCACCGCAGATTTAAAAGAACTGATGTTCACATTTGCACAGCAGCGACTGAGGAGACAGTAGCCTTGAAAGAAAAGCACTTTGACACAAGACAACGTGGCCAACAAAAGTTTTAATATAACCAGAGTGCAGATCATTTTTGACTCACCATCGTATAAGAAAAGATGAAAGTCTGTGTATGGAGTTTTGTTATTATGTATGCTAGAGTATTCCAGTGAAGTGATGTGTGTGTGAGGGAGCATGATGGAGCGTGTATGAGGTTTAGTACTGTGTACGTGACAGAATATGCAAAGTTGAGTGAGAGAGTATGATGGAATGTGTCATAATTTGTGTACTATGTATAAGAGCACATGACAGTGTGCATGAGAACATATGATCCAGTTTAAGGTGTAGATGAGAAAAGAATTTCGTTCCCTTTACCTGCTACTCGTAATGGTGCAGAGCCACTCTTTTTCTCCCCAGTGTTGGACTGACTGGACGAGTTGGACGAGTCATAGTTGGACAGTGAGCTGGAAGGAGAGCCCATGTCGAAACGGGCCGCCGTGTTTAAAGTGGCATTTGGAGATGAGTGGCCTGAGTCAGGTTGCTTATACTCCAGATCTGCTGACGGATCCCGAGACAAGACACGGTGCTCCACACTCTGGAAGAAAGTCAAAATTAAATAAATGCTACATTAGGGTTTATAGCTGTATATATTATTCATGATGAACCATTTGCTTTATTTATACTGAAGCTTATCCCTAAATCACTCTAAAATCCGCCACCTGCTGATGTAGCGCTGTTAGGGAATCTGGTATTAAAGAATGATTGGATGTTACCTATGTTAAAATCAATATGATGATTTGTAATGTTTATCATTAAAGTCTCTCACCATGTTTTCGACTGTACAGAGATACTTGGCACACTGCTCATGTCCGTTATAATCAGCCAGGTCTGCTGCGGTAAAGCCGTCTTGGTCCCGGATTCCAAGATCCACTCCATTTACCACCAGAATCTGACAGCACTGTAGGGACAGAAAGAGAAAAACAGTAAAACAAAATCTCCAAAATAATTTGCAACATTTAACAAGCTCTATATATCCTCTATATATCCTCTTTTAGGATGCCACCTCACCCATCCATGCCCAGTGGCTCAGGAGTATTGTGTCCTGTTTGTTCCTTGAGAAGATTCATTACTCAGTCTGTAATTCAGGCTTGAAATTTCACCAGGTGTGGGGGTGCTTCCTTCAGCTTTTTCAAAGTCTCAAGCTAAATTTATAGTTTACTTTCCCCTTTAATGGGATTGGGATGGAATTTTTGTTCTTTTCTTTCTATTCTTATTTCTTTAAAAACCCAACTCTTTTCATCCTCTTTAAATATGCCTGGGGTATAGGCTGGCTTGGAGCTGGAGTTGTGCCTCAGCTTCATGATACATCCAGTAAATCCGATATATCTGAAATGCACACTACTTGTTCATTTTTCTATGTTATGTTTCTGCTTACAAATCAATAAAAATATTGTTGAAACTCGAAATATCCTGTGTTATACAATTATTTTGTTTTACGTTGTATTTCTGTCAAGTTATTAAATGTTTAATGATGAATTGTTATGACCTGGCAGGACAGTGGCTTAGTGGTTATCACTGTTCGATTCCCGGCCAGGTTTGATTCCCACCTCTGTGTGCATTGAGCCTGTATGTTTCCCCCATGCTTGGTGGGTTTCCTCTGGGTTTCCTCCCACAGTCCAAAGACTTACAGATTAGGCTGACTGGCATTCCCAAATTGCCCGTAGTGTGTGTATGTGTGTCCCCTACAATGGATTGCCACCTTGTTCAGGGTGTACCCCGCCTCATGCCCTTGATAAAGGATTGCATGCCCAGTTTTCTGAGATACTGAGATATCCTGTATAGATGATGAGTGAGTGGTTATCACCTTACAAAAAGTTATTAAACTTGGAAAAGAACAGTACCGAAAATTTAGAACATTTGTACTACTGTTCCAATATGTGACTATTATTACTGTGAGGAACCAATGAGTCAACTAGTGTCATAAAATTCTCACAATAATGATATCTCAAAAGTGTATCCATGGCCATGGCTCACTGATGCATGTGGGGAGTGAAGGCTGGTCCGTATAGTCTGATGCAATAGAAGAGGTACTGTAGCTCAGATTGCTGAAAATGTTAATACTGGTTTTGACAGAAAGTTGTCAGAACACACAGTGCATCTTAGTTTGTTGCGTTTGAGGCAGCGCAGACAGGGCAGGGTGCCCAAGCTGACCTGTGGCTACCAGCAAAAGCAGGAAAATGCTCCCTGACACACTGCAAAAGTGGTTATACAATGGTTTGAGGTTTTGACTTCGACTCCAAATTCTCCAGATCTCAATCCAATCAAGCATCTGTGGGATGTGCTGAAAAAACAGGTCCAGACCACAGCACAGGTCTAGTGGAGTGCATGCCTCGACAGATCAGGACTGTTTTGACAGATTTACTCAATATCCATTAGCAGTGTGGTCATAATGTTATGGCTGATTGGTGTTTTATTTATCTAAAACACTATTATCTTATTCACAATGGAACTTGTCCCCCTGCACCATTTATTTGTGTCCAGTCCCATCCCACCCCCCTTCCCTTCCTCTTTTCCTCAGACACACACACATTTTAACATAATAAATTATGAACAGTCAGTCACCGTTTCCTGCTGATGGCCTCGTTGCTAAAAACTATTTAACCATGGCACAACACACTCAACACAGCGATTTTACTAAACACATAATATCAACAGTAACAAGTGTGTTATTCCCTGCCATATGTTAGTCTATGAAAAAGAGCTGAGAGCTGTTAAACCAATGGCTGAGTTGAAATGCGCCTCACCGCGTTGAAAGAGCGCATTCATGACGACAGCTGTCCTGCGCCCAAACTCAGGGTGACAGAAATAGTGCGAGTCTGTTCTAGACTCCTTTGTTGGGATAAAGTTACTAGAGTCCTGTCTTATTTAGTCTGTTTCACCTTCCACACAAGGGACCTTTGAGAATTACACTGTACAGTAGCAGTTTTAGAACTCAAATGACCCTTTGTACAGGTTGTGAAATTTTCTACATGGGCGGGAAAGCTACACACATTCCCTTTAATGGCAAAATCTGCTCTGTCAGATCGCTTACGCTTCAGTCTGCGAGTCATGCAAATACTGTGTTTCCACTTTGCATTTGGATTAAGCAGCACCTGTGTTCCCTTCTTCGTACCAAGCCCACATTCCATTTAATTAGCCACATGAGTTCCGATGCATCTACAGAAATCATGATTAGTCATTAATCATATATTGACATTTTAAATCATTATAGGCATCTAGCCATAGGTTGCGCGTAATTTTGTGCACCACATTTTTATTTATAGCATTTGGGAGGCGCCCTTATCTAGAACGACTTACATTTATTTCTTCATACATTCTAAGCATTTGAGGCTCGCTCAAGGGTCAAAGGTGGTAGCTTGGTCGTGATGGGGTTTAAACCCCAGCAGTAGATCAGTAGTCCAACACTTAGCTACCCCTGCCCCCTGCATCACCCACCTCGAGCTCTCCATTCTCAGCTGCATCATGGAGTGGCGTCCCACCCCAGTTGTCTGTCATGATTTCACCACCGTGAAGAAGGAGCCAGCTGAGAACCTTGGCGTGGCCTCGGCTGGCAGAAAAGTGCATGGCAGTGGCACCGTTGTTGTCCCTGTCAGACAGGCTGATGTTTGTAAAGTCCATCTGCACAGAAACGAAACACTGGCAGATAAACACAGTGGTTCCAAGGATGTTAAGTGAAGTGTATAAATGCAACTATGAGACAGTGATGTTCCCTTTTACCAAAAGAATAACCACAGACTACTACAGAAGTGTAGAATTACTTTGTCATCTGCAGGACATTCATTTTCTGCTATAATTTCATCTTTACGTTGTTTTCTCCTCCCTAACATTACACTGCGCATGATGTTACAGACACCTGCTTCCTAAATCACACTGGTCTACATGACGTTGTCAATAAATCTGTACTGTACATATAATAAAACTGTAAAGTTGGTGTCTCTGTACATTGAAGATATTTGCAAAAAAATAATTTGGGGGAACGTAAGATGAGTAATAGAACACATCAATTTTTTGTCTGTCTGTTTGTCTGTGCACACATCACATAAAAACTACTGAACAAATTTTTATAGGGTTTTTAAAGGTGTTTTTGGCAGAGCGTGAGATAACATATAGGCTTTGTTTCATCGCAATCAGCCCACGGGAAGAGAAGATATGCTACTCTGAATTTTAATCAGAAAACGCCCTTATTTCATAAAAAAAATCAACCTTGAATAAAATCATTTGTTTGTTTTAAAATTCAACAGATAGTGCTGTACATTTTTTTAAAAAGCGCAATTAAATTCCACTTAAATCTAGTAAGAGTGTTATGAGCAAGTAATTTTCCCTAATACCATATTATTTGCCAAACTGGTTCTTTAAATTATTTTTTATTAATGTTATTTTGAGTTCAATGCACATTCAATAGAGGTTTAGTATTTTATATATATGTGTAAAGAACCTTAAAATGACTGGCAATTTCCACCTCCTGGATGACACTGAATGAAGGTGTAAGGAAGTACATTGTACTTATGCAAATGCTTCATATACGTATATAAAAATGCAAATTCATACAACTTTTTTTTTTTTAACTCACCAGCCAAACAATGACAGTGTTATGTCCCATCTGGGCAGCAGCATGGAGAGGCGTCATTCCATCATTGGCTCTAATGGTTGGCTCTGCTCCACAGTCTTTCACCAGGTACTGGACAGCCTCTAGATGGCCTTCCTGACATGCAAGATACAGAGGTGTGGCACCATTCTTGGTTTGGACGTTGACAACGCTGGAAAAAAAAAATTATTTGGAAAACAGAAATTGCTTTGTTAGCTTATGAAATGAATATTGAAACTGAAATCATTTTATTTTATTTTTATCATAATTCCTGGAACTATGCTGCTTAAAAAAATTCAGGGAACACTTTGTCCTGGTTTCACTTGAAGCATACATACACATATGATTTGTGTTAAAGTCAAACCGGGACAGAGTGTTTTTGAGCAGTATATATCTGTCCACTGCAGAAATTAAGCATCATTGTGAAATATAAAGAAAAAAATGTATCAGATTTCTGTCACATCACAAGTTTAAAATATGAGTGAGAGCCTTCTGTCTAAATCCCATAAGGAGGGTTTTATTTAAAGACAAAGTTAGCAATGCATTCCCTAAGAGGATTAGTGTTGCTCCATCGGTTTCGGCTTTATGCCGGGCTAAGTGATGGAAAGGGTCAAGGAGGGAGGAGGAGAAGTGCAGGAGAACTGGATTCCCTTTGAGACCAGAGTCCCATTTCACAACAGAAAAGCCTCACTTTTTCTCTCACACTCTCTTTTTCACACACACACTTAAGAAAATATTACATCCTGTAATTAAAGATGAAAGGTTAATTATTGGCCATCAAACTTGTTGACAAGATATTGCCG